>CM024760.1:77083874-77128870 GCA_014218235.1 Colocasia esculenta
TTGGTCCCCAAATTTACACATAATGGTGTAGTTCGTACCTGAGAATAGTTCTGTGTGGTTTTTCTTCATTCTTTCCGCTGTTTCCCAGGTAGCATTAGTAACTCCGTCCTGACTCCATTGGACATTCACCATAGGTATGGTACGATTCCTGAGTCGTTGAATCTTCCGATCCAACAGTTTGATGGCTTCTCTTCATAAGTCAGGTCCTCCCGAATCTCCAAGTCCTCATGGTTGATTACATGGTCGGCATTGAATAAGTACTTCCTTAGCATGGATATGTAGAACGCATTATGCACATTCGCTAGCTGTGGAGGTAGTGCAAGTCTATACGCCACCTGACCAATCCTTTCCAGAATTTCAAATGGTCCGATCATCTGGGACTCAACTTTCCTTTGATCCCAAATCTTTGAATTCCCCTTGAAGGTGAAACCTTCAAGAAAACATGTTCGCCAACCTGAAATTCTAGTTCTCTCCTTCTCTTGTCTGCATAACTCTTCTGCCTAGATTGTGCTATCTTTAGACGTTCCCTGACAATTTGAACCTTTTGACAGCTGCCTCAATTAAGTCGGGTCCAACCCATTGGTTCTCCCCAACCTCTTCCCAACAAAGGGGTGATCTGCAACTCCTGCCATATAAGGCTTCAAACGGTGCCATCTTGATACTTGCCTGATAGTTGTTGTTATATGCAAACTCCATCAGGTACAACTGATCATCCCATCGACCTCTAAAATCTAGCACCAGAGCACGAAGCATATCTTCCACAATTTGATTGGTCCTTTCGGTTTGTCCATCAGTCTGAGGATGGAAGGCAGTATTAAAGTTTAGTTTAGTACCCATTGCTCTTGTAAACCCTTCCAGAAGTGTGAAGTAAATCTAGGGTCCTGATCTGATATTATGTTAGATGGAACCCCATGCAATCTAACTACTTCCTTAACATATAGTGCAGCCAATACATCCATTGACCAGGTACTCTTAATCGGAAAGAAGTGAGCTGACTTAGTCAATCGATCAACTATTACCCAAATTGCATCCATACCACCTCTAGTCTTGGGCAATCCCATGATAAAGTCCATACCGATGCTATCCCACTTCCATTCTGGGATTTCTAGTGGTAGCAGTCCACCAGCTGTACGGAAATGCTCAGCCTTGACTTTCATGCATGTTAAACAATATGACACATGATCGGACACATCCCTCTTCATGTTTGGCCACCAGTACGACCTTTTTAAGTCTTGGTACATCTTTGTTGATCCAGGATGAATCGTGTACTTGAACTGGTGAGCTTCATTTAATAACCTCTTCTTGAGTTCTCCATGATCAGGGACACATGTTCTACCTCGGAAAAGTAATCTTCCCTCAGCTGATAGAGTAAAGTCAGGTCTTTGTTCTAGCTTCTCCTTGATCTCAACTAAGAATAGATCCTCTCCCTGTTTCACCTTGATTTCGGTCAGTAGATCGGATTGTATCTAGAGGTTGGAAATCATTACTTGTTTTTCCTTCTTTCCCATGTCTAAGTTCAAGCTTGCAAATTACTCCAGTAACTTCCATTCGCCCCACATCATGCTAGCTAGCATAGCTCCTGGTTGTCTACTTAAAGCGTTGCCACTACATTAGCTTTCCCAGGGTGATATTGAATGGAAAAGTCAAAGTCCTTAAGGTACTCTAACCACCTTCTTTGTCTCATGTTAAGCTCTTTCTGTGAGAATAAGTATTTCAAACTCTTGTGGTCAGAAAAGACTTTAAATTGCTCACCATAGATATAATGCCTCCAAATTTTCAAGGCGAATACTACAGCTGCTAACTCTAGGTCATGAACCTGGTAGTTCACTTCGTGGATCTTCAACTGTCTTGAGGCATATGCTATTACTTTCCCTTGTTGCATTAAGACGCATCCCAGACCTGTTCCAGAAGCATCTGAATAAATTTCAAATCCTCCCTCTTCAGTGGGTAAGGCGAGGACAGGAGCAGTAGTCAGACACTTCTTCAAGTTGTTAAAGCTTTCTTCACATTCATCGGTCCACACAACGGATTTTCCTTCTAGGTCAACTTGGTTAATGGCACTGCAATCTTGAGAAATCCTTTATAAACATTCGATAATATCCTGCTAATCCGAGAAAGCTCCTGATCTCTGTGACACTTGTTGGTCTTTCCCATTTTAGTACAGCCTCAACCTTTGATGGATCAACAGCGATACCATCCTTGGTTACCACATGTCCTAAAAAGGATACCTCCTCAAGCCAGAATTCACATTTACTTAGCTTGGCATATAATTTATTCTCTTTTAAAATCTGTAATGAAATCCTCAATTGCTCTTCATGCTCTTCCTTTGTCTTGGAATAGATCAATATATCATCGATGAATACCACCACAAATTTATCTAGATATGGGCGATAAATGCTATTCATCAACTGCATGAAAACTACAGGGGCATTTGTTAGTCCGAACGCATAACAATAAATTCATAATGCCCATACCTGCTTCGGAAGGTTGTCTTGTGAATGTCTTCTCCCTTGATCCTCAATTGGTAATAGCCGGATCTGAGATCTATTTTAGAGAAGTATTTAGCTTCAGATAATTGATCAAACAACTCATCAATTCTTGGCAGGGGATATTTGTTCTTGATGGTTAACTGGTTTAGTTGTCTGTAATCTATACACAGCCTCATCGACCCATCTTTCTTCTTGACAAAGAGGACAGGTGCACCCATGGTAATGTGCTTGGTCAGATGAATCCCTTCTCCAACAGTTCCATCAGTTGCTCTTTTAATTCCTTCAGTTCTGCGGGGGACATTCTATATGGTGCCCTAGATACTGGTGCTGCTCCAGGGAGCAATTCAATGGTAAAATCGGCCTCTCGCTCAGGAGGAATCCCTGGCAAGTCTTCTGGAAAAACGTCAGCGTACTCGCTGACAACATGGATGTCCTCAACTTTGACTTCCTTCTTTGTGATGACAACAGCAGCAAGAAAGGCCATACAACCTTTCCTCAACATCCTCTTGGCTTGTAATGCAGAGATAAGGGACAATCTCCTGCGGTTTCTATCTCCTGTGAACACTAGTTTTGGGTAATGGCTAAAGGTTACCCGACTTCTCCTACAATTGATACTAGCTCCATGTTCAGACATCTAGTCTGCTCCCAGTATCACATCATACCCCTCCATGTCCATGCATATTAATTTGCTGGTAGGTTTTGGGTTTCAATCAACACTTCAATAGATGGCATATGGTTTGTAAGATTGGTGTCAGGACCAATCGGGGTTGACACAACTATTCCGGATTTCATTGGGACGGTTTCACAGGTAGGGTATCAACAAATGTTTGAGATATAAAGGAATGCGTAGCTCCCGTATCAAATAGAACATATGCGGGTCGGGAAAGAATAGTAAGTGTAGCTTCCACGATACCTCCTTCTTTAGCAGCTTCAGGTTCCTGAATAGCTTGCAAGCGACCTTGCCTCTTCTGTCCATTCGGATGCTTGTCCTGAGAGGTTGTTCTTTCAACATTGGGCAGTCCGAGATCCTGTGGTCACGACTACCACAGCGCAGGCATCTCCCTTGCGCTCTCCAGCATTGTTCAGACCGGTGACTAGCTTTGTCACAGTGTTTGCACCTTTCTCCCGTTGTCACCACTATCTGCTTACCTAACTCCTTTGGTTTTTTATCAGCTGGTTCATCTACTCCGCCACTGGGCTTTTCTTCCCAATGGTCGGCTGATACCTTCCTGTAGAAGACACTTGCTCACTTTTCACAGATTTTCCCTTAATTCTTTCGGCGGTCTCCATGGCATCTTCCAGTAACTGAGCCTTCTTTACCATGTCAGCATAGGTTTGAATGTCCAATGGCGCCAGTTGAGTGATGAACTGGGGCCTCAAGCCATTCAGAAAGTGTTTTGCCTTCATCCTTTCTGTCCAATCAAGTAAACAGCATATCGGGACAGACGAGAGAATTGGGCCTCATACTCGGCCACATTGAGCCCTCTCTACTTCAAAGCCACAAATTCGGCTACTTTTCATTCCTGGACCCTCTCAGAAAAGTACTTGGTGTTGAATTGCTCAATGAACTGAGCCCATGTTAGTTGCTGGCCATTCAGTGTTGCTTCTACCGACTCCCACCATGCCCTGGCATCCTTTTCCAATTGGAAGGTCGCTAGAAGTACTTTGTTCTGGTCCGTGCATTGCATGACCCTGAATATCCTTTCAATTTCCTTAACCCAGTGTTCAGCAACATCTAGGTCAGTACTCCCTTCAAACCTAGGCGGATCCATATTCCGAAAATTCCGATGGAGATCACTGGCTCCGTGGTTAGCTCCACCCTGGGTGGCTTACAGGATAGCCTGAGTCAAGTTCTGTATTGTTTGTTGCATGTTCTAGCCTGGAAACATTCAGCGGCCATTGAGGTAATAAGTACCTTCAAGATAATAATATAAGTCAGTCATCTAATATATCACATGTGACTTCTATTCCCATGGTTCTACCCAAGCTCACATTAGGTACGACAGATTTTGACTCGTGTGATCTAGTTTCATTCTATGTTCCTATTCCCTTGGACCCTAAAGTTTAAGGCTCCGATACCAACTGTCACGCCCCGATATTTAGTAGCGGAATAAATATCGGGAGACGTGAACGATACAAATAGACGTATCACAGTTGAATAACGCAGAGTCACAATTAAATAGAACAACACATTTGAGGCCACAATATTGTCATCCAAAGTACTCTTTATTCCATTCATTCAACTAATTAAAAACCTTACATCAATCGAGCCAATCAAAGGGGCCCATTATTCAAATGAAAAAGGTTTCACTATTACATCGACTACTCAAATAACTATACCTAGACTATCAACTCCTCATATGGCGGTTGCTCATCACTCTTGCCCTGACCCATCAGTCTCCTCTGGTTCCTCATCACTACCTGAAAAGGATAGGATGATAGGGGTGAGCGAACTAGCTCAGTAGGATTTACATCTCAATATTGTGTGGGCACTAGTATACATGATTAACATTTTAAATAGGCAAGATATGAACATGTATATGATGACAAGGCATGCAATACTAACAGATTGAGTAGTAGAGTAGAACGGATATCATATCAGATCAAATGTCGAGTTTCATATACAATGGACAGATATTTCAAGAGTAGAATCATATCAAATGAATTGGCCATATCCACAGATATCACGTATTCACGTGATCAAACTTATCATATCAAACATATCATATCATATCATATCAAACGAAGGCACATTCACACAAATCTTGCATATAGTATCAGTGCCATGCCACGCACCACAAGTCCATACTCCCGCGGTTAATAAGTACGTTGGGGCACTCTTCCCCAGGACCAGACAGGGCCCTTATTGCACAGGCATGGTCAAATGGACCGAAGTCCCATATTGTGCCGAACAAACATATTCATACTATGGCCACGGAGTTTCAATGACAAACTCATAGTACGAAAGACATGATTATTCATAGAGTCAAAGTATGACAAATGCTCAAGAGATCAAATGGGCAGTATAACGATGTCTCTTATGTTTCATAATTCATTAATGTCTTGACATGAAGATGACTAATGACAGATCGTATGCAGAACATGTGCTCTCTATCTCCAGGATACTTCATGGTACAACCAGCTCGGCCTCTATGTTGGAATCCATAGAGAGCGGAGAGTTATGGAGGTCTTAAGGAAAAGATCGCTAGTCTTGCCGATTCGGAATGACCGGCAGAGAGCTCTCAATTCCCCAAGAAAGGTGTGCCTATTCGTACAAAGGTGTAAGTGGCGTGTCACGGATCTTTCCTAACATGTACGCAATATGAACAAATAACTGAAACATGGGAAAGCATATAACTTAAAGAAACTCATATACAACCCATGATGAAACACTTTAACTAAACACGTCTACGCTAACATGTGTTCACCCATACATTCACATCATATTCTTATCATGTCCAATTGACAATAAGTAAGATCACAAGATAATCAAATGAATATAAGGTCAATCACATTTACACATTAGAATCATATTCATATCATTACCGCTTTCAAATTGATGGATTTCTTTTAGGCCAATGCACACTATGGAACACTATGCAACATGCTGACGGACCACAAAGACTAACATGCTGACTGATTGACTGAAAAGTACAGGCTCGGGTCGGCCTATGAATAGCGTCCAACACAGTGGACGTTTTTACAAAACAGTGTACAGGTAAACAGGTCAACGGCGCAGAAACTGAATCGCGTGGCCTACATGGCCTCCTTTCAAGATAAATCATGTCGGGGTATAGCGACACTTTACAGGAAATCATTAATTAATCCGATGGGCGGGAAAACTGCATGAATCGCGTCCGGGGATACTGCCGCGATTCAGACTTGCACAGACTCCCAGGTAGGCGCAAAGTCTCACGCAACCGTTGACCAGTCAGCGTGAGAATCGCATCGCTTCTCATGGATGCCTTTTAGTGGATCACGTCAGACCTGGCCGACGCGATACCAGGTGCTGGAATCGCGTCTCCTGAACCAGACGCGGTTCAAACCTCCAACCGAAAACACAGTAATCAGGGTGTGATATTCATGCAATGCCTATATCTCTCTATATACTGACATTTTGACAAAACTCTCAACATAAATTATGTCGAGGACATATATTGGAAGAACTTTTTTGTTGTGAGTTAGATCTAATTCAGTCTCAAATCTCTAGAAATATATGAAGAACATAAAGTTCATGTGTAACCCGAAAACACATCTCATGCAGTGATTTACTTACCATGCTTGTAACTCTCTAACTAATGACATTTAGACAAAATGGTAAACGTGAAAGATGATTGAGACTATGATTAGAATAACTTTCATGCAGGATGTTTAGTCTAATTCGGTATCAAATCGCGTGTATAATGAGAAGAACGGGAAAAGCCCTAACTGTGCATGACTTAGGGAAAACGACTAACACTCCATGTATACTCCATGAAAATTGGGCAAATCAAGTGCAAATGAACATAGACTCAAAGCTCTACAATATGGTATAGGTTTTCTTTAATCTTGGTGTGAGAACACCTACCTTTATGAAGATCTAAGACCAGTCGATGTTCTGGACGCAGTAGAGGATGAAGAGGGATGAAACTCCGGTTCCCAGCCTTTCTCCTCCTCCTCTGAAGCCCTAGCCCGCCTCCAAACGATCCCAATCATTGCCAAACCTTCCCCAAGAGTTTAGTGATGAGTTCTTATAGATTTAGGGTGTATTTACATGTCCTAATGGGACTAGGAAAGGGGGCTGCGAATTCTGCTTTCTACTTTCCAAAATCTGGGATTTTCTCACCCAAAGGAGGTAGCTACACCATGGGAATGTGTCATACAGGGTTGGCCACGATTTGGGTTGCCATGCATGGCCATTACCACTAATGTTAACCCTAATTTGCCCTCCCTAATCACTGCATAATTACATACACGAATTTTTGGGTTTTTCTTGTCCAAATTTTTATCCTTGGGCCAAATGTGCTTCATTGGCCCAATCTTGTTAATGGGTCATTAATACATGGTGTTGGAAGTCTCTCCAATATGTTTATTTAATTTATGGTTGGGTTATTTTTCCGTGTTAACAATTTTCCGACTTAGTTTCCTAATTCGGTTAACTTGGTCACGTGTGACGTACACTCGACCAATCAGATTTTTCGTTGCACGAATTCCTTCGTGGAACACTTGGGGACAATATTTGGGGTTGATTTATAATTTTTACAGAATTTTCCGACGTGTTTTCTCTCATACGATAATAGTACGTAAGTTTTATCATTCTGATAATTGCGGAATTTATTTATTCCCCTTTATTTCTAAAATTTTAAATCACTAAATTTTTGGGGTGTTACATGAGGATTCTCCGATTCTTTCCATGTTGATCTCATGAGCCATGAGTGACCCAATGAGCTTCTCTAATGACATTATCTTCAAGTCATTAGCCTCTTCTATTGTTGTAACTTTTGGTGTCCATGAGGCAGGTAGGGATCTGAGTATCTTTCTCACCATGTCTCCCATCTGATGTCTTACCCAGACCAGCTAACCCATTTTGTGATATCGGTGAATCTGCTGTACATTTGAGTAATGGATTCTCCTTGCTGCATTTGGAACCTCTCGTACTGTGTTACCAGAATGTCTATTCTGGTTTCCTTAACCTTGTCAGTACCTTCATATGTGATCCTTAGCTTTTCCCACATTTCATAGCGGATTTGCAGGCTGATATGCGGTTGAATTCCTTTTTGCTAAGGGCACAACATAGGATAGTCTTGGCCTTGCAGTTCAAAGAAATCTTCTTCTTGTCATCTTCCGTCCATTTATCCTTTTTGTTTGTAACTAGGAGATCTCCTTCTTCAACTATCGACCAGATCTGATAGTCAAGACCTTGTAGAAAGAACTCCATCCTTGTTTTCCAATATGTGTAGTCTTCACCATCGAATAGTGGTGGCCTGTTTACTGACTGACCTTCAAAGTGACTTTGGGCTGCCATTTGATCTTTTCTCTTCAGATCGTTGGATCTTCTTCTTTGTCGAAGAGACTAGCTCTAATACGACTTGTTGCCCAGCTAGCAAGCCCAAAGGGGGGGTGAATGGGATTTTTAAAATTTGAATACTTAAACCTGTCCACAAAACGTTCACACAAAACACACTTTGATGATAGTTAGCGTTAGTGAAAAGATAAACAACAAAACAAAGGCAAGCATACACACACTGCACAAGGTTTATCCTGGTTCGGACCTCCTCTCAACAGGAGTCCTACGTCCAGTCCTTGAGCAACAACTCAGGATTCACTACCCAAGGGTACAGTCCCTCTCAATGACACTTACACACCCAGCCGCAGTTGGTCTTCTCTTCACAATCCAAGAGGAATACAACACCCTGGATCCCACTAGGTCTTCCTTCAATACGAAGGAAATAAACACCCTGGAACCCCCAGGTCTTCCTTCAACATGAAGGGAACAACACAAAATGTGTTCAAGGGATGTGACACCCCTAGACCAAGCTAATAGCACAATGCTTGATCCGAAATGAATATTGAGAGAAAGAGATGAACAACAATGAACTCTCTCAGTACACAAAAACACTCTCTCTAAGATCTACACAGGATGTAGAGAGCTAAGAGCAACAACAAAGTGATGGAGTGAGACTTGAGCTCTTCTATGGTGCTTGAAGATTTTGAATTCTCGAGAGCTCTTTTTCACGAAGGCACCAGTCTTCTATTTATATCTTCTTTGAAAAATGTAGCTGTTGATGTATCCGTTGTCTCTATATTGTGAGGATGTTAGACTGCATGGCTTTCCTTTGTGGTCAATAGTTCTTTGCGTTCCATGCACGTAAGAAGAAAATACTTCTTGATATCCTCCAGCTTCTACTTTGTCCAATGTTGTATAGAGGTTTGCTGTCAAAAACCTACACACATTAAATGCTAAAACGTAGACAGCTAAGCTGTCTCTTGTTGTCAGTCAACGTTAGGGTGAGAATACATTAAGATAGAAATTTTCATTCTGTCTTTCCAAAAAGATATTACATGTAGGAGCATAAGAATAGAAGATATCTGGACATGCATCATGCAGAGAAATGTACGGTTGTATTTAATGCATGGATAACAGTGAAATACGTGGGATGACTTGACTTGTCAAGATATTTGAATAACAATTCATTATAGCTCATGAAATCGATATGAACATGACTTATAGAATCGTTGTGCGAATGAGTCATTGTTCATGTGAATCGTTTCTCATTTGTAAACAAACTGTTGTACGCATAAATCGTTATGCATCCATATCCAAGTCATTCTAGATAATAAATCATTATGACACTATGAGCAAATCGTTATAACCAAATCGTTATAACCAAATTGTTATAAGCAAATCGTTATAACCAAATCGTTATAAGCAAATCATTATAACCAAATCGTTATGAGCAAATCGTTATGAGTAAATCATTATGACCAAATCATTATAACCAAATCGTTATGAGTAAATCATTATGACCAAATCGTTATAAACAAATTGTTATGACCAAATCGTTATAACCAAATCCTTATAACCAAATCATTATAACCAAATCGTTATGAGCAAATCGTTATGCCTACTTACGAAATCGTTGTGAGATTGAAATCGTTATACTCACTTGTCGAATCGTTATGAGAGCAAATCGTTATGCTCACTTACGAAATCGATGTGAGATTGAAATCGTTATACTCACTTGTTGAATCATTATGAGAGCAAATCATTATGCTCACTTACGAAATCGATGTGAGACTGAAATCATTATACTCACTTGTCGAATCGCTATGAGAGCAAATCGTTATGCTCACTTACAAAATCGTTATGATTCTAAGGAAATCGTTGCAACAACTAGAAAGTCGATGTGTACTTAGAATATTCATACTTTGAACTGTAAATGCTACAAGATGATAAATACTTACTGATTTTGCTTATATTTCCTTGATTTATTTCCTGTGCTCAATTCTCATAGAAGTAATCTTTATCAGAGCTTTTTTAATCACCAAAATATATATGTAATTTATTTAAATAACATTGGGGATAATCTGATCATCAAGTCCTACGTCCAGTCCCCAAGCAAACTCTTGGGATTTCACTAACCAACGGTACAGTCCCCTTAAGGACATACAACACCCAGCCCCTGTTGGTCTTCTTCTCTTTCCAGGGCAAGAAGGCAGCCACTGGTTCACCTCAGTCGGGTTCTTCTTTACGAGCTCAGAAGCAACCCACTGGTACACACCCCAGCAGGTCTTCCCTTCTAACCAAGGGGAACACTATGTACAATCCCACAGCCGAACACACCACTAGATGCAAGCTGGTCTTCCCTTCTCAACAGAAGAGGAACACTTCTGAACATAGAAGCAAGGACCTGAAGCCCCTAGATCAAGCTCAAGATACACAATGAGATGCTTGATCCGAGACTAAGCCTAAGAAAAAAATAGTTATAGGACAAGACTCTTCTTAGGCTAAACCCCCAACTCTCTCTCTCAAATACACAGAAACACCACAGAGAGAGAATGAGGAAGGAAGATGATGGCTTGAATGCTTGAAATTGAGTAGGCTCTAGCTCTCTTCCTTTCTACTTGAGTTTGGTGGGAGTTGGAGCTTTTCACAGGATGTACACTCCTTGAAAGATCTTCAGGAAGGTTCTTCAGATGTCCTCTTCTTTCTTTTTGCTTCTCCCTTTATATGGAGCTGCTTTGATCAGATCCATGACTGATAGCCATTGGAGCTTTTGAACCATTGCTTCTTCTTCTTCATCTTCTTTCTTTGAGTCTAACGGCTTACTTGATTTGCCTACTAGTTACTTGGATTTGAGGAAGATGTTTAGTTGGTGTGCACTTTCAAGGATGCCAGCAGTAGGTCCAAGATGTTGACTCTGTGTAGTGGTAGACCTGTAGGCAATAAATGTAGGCAGTGTAACTCGTGAAGTCCATTGTCAGATGGCCCGTACCTCTTTTGCCTTCTGTTTATATATCCTACAGATAGCTGAAGTGGAATGAGGTGCTTTTCATTTTGTACAGAAGACAGAGATGAAGGATCGAAATGAAGTGTGGAAAAGATCTAGAAGGGGGGGATGAATAGATCTTAGCCACTTTTGCGGAAGCTTAAGTAATTTGAAAACTATTTAAAATCAGAGGCAATGTTATCAGTGAAAAACTACAGATCTGATTAGATTTGAGTGAGTTGAAAAACTTAGATGTGAAGCAAGTGATTAAGTGAATTAAAAACGGATCCTATGCAAGCATCTAGCGGATGAATCAATCAAACCACAGAAGACAAATGCACAAGGATTTTTAGGTGGTTCGGAAATCACCCAAGTGATTCCTACATCCACCCCTCACACCCGTAAGGCTTCACAACACAACAGGGCTACACACCCAAAGGAGCCTAACAACACCAACACTCAGAGCATACAACTCCACAACCTCTAGAGCAAGACTACTCTAGAAACACTGAGCAAGACTGCTCAAACCAACCTTGAGCTTGACAACTCAAACTGAGCTCGACGGCTCACACCAAACTGAGCACAATGCTCACACTAAAACTTGCTAGACACCAACTTAAGACTTAGATCCTCTAGCAACAGATCTAGTCAAAATTTGAGAACTCTAAAGAGAGTTATGCAGAAGCACTTGCATAATCTCAAAAGATATCTCATAAGAACAGAAGAAAAGGTAAATTGTATTGAAAGCTTCGTTCTTCAGTGTACTCCCTTGTAGAAGCTTGAATTGGGAAGGAACTTTTGAAGCTTGAAGTCCAAGTCGATGCTCTGCAATCTGAGAAGTTGGATCTTCCTCGAATTCTTCACCAAGAAGTCTTCTACAGGATCTGCCTCATTGGGATGCTTCAGAGAAGTCTTCAGGAATCAAATTCCAATTCTCACACCTTGAATTGGTGGAATTGGTCTTCTGGAAGCATGGAGAGCAGGGGAAGGAGACACGAGCTCTTCTTGGCCGCCAGGAGCTTCTTGGAGGCTCTTGGAGAGTTGGGTCCCTTCTTCTTGTGAAGGCTGGCCGAAAAGACACTTTATATCCTTAGGATTCCAAAGATACCCTTTTGGGGTACAAGGGCACGCATTCCTAGGAAGATTCTGATCGCCCTAGAAGGACACGTGGCAGCCATCAACTTTTAGGATGAAAAGTTTCCGTAGTGTGTCGACCTGCCTGGTGGTAGTGTCGACACACTGTCCAGAATATGTAGAAGGTTGTTCTGGGAAGAAGGTCCCGTGTCGACCTGCTCTGGAGTGTGTCGACCTGCTTTCCCAATTCTGCAGATAGCTGTTCTGTGAACGGGATCTAGTGTCGACCTGCTCTGAGAGTGTGTCGACCTGGGTAGGCTTGATTTCTGAAAAACTGCCACTCGTGTCGACACACTCTTAACATGTGTCGACACAGTCTCAACATTTTTATACATTTTGCCTTTAAATCTGTGTTGTTGTGTCAACACCATTGATGAGTGTGTCGACACATCTTCTGCATAAAAAGTTTGTACCTGAAAAAAACACATATATCATTAGTTAAATGATTTATCATGACCATAAATGATAAATGTGGTTTGAAAAAATACATGAATTTCAGGTATGATGTTTTTTGACATGTTTCAATTAAATTGCTTTAAGAACACCTCTTGTCATCATCAAAATAGGAGGGAAATGATATAATTTGCATTCAACCCAACAATCTCCCCATTTTTGATGATGGCAACATTAAATCCATATTTCAATGTGGTTTTGATGAAGTGTGATTTTAAGCAATTTTTTATTGTTTAAATTTTTGTTTTTTTTTGATCATACTTGTCAAGGCCTTTTGATATTTTTCAGTAACAATTGATGATGTGTTTGTGAGATACAGTGTTACTTGAAAATAGAAATTTTGTTCATAAAGTCAAGCAACTTGACAAGTAATCATTCAATCCATTCCCAAAAGGATTTTCAACACATTAAATACACAATGAGAGATCATTCAAGCACAAATCATACAAGAACATTCAATTCACTCATTCACAAGAAAACCATTACAAACATTCAAAAAAGATTACAAACATTTGTTCTATCTTTCTTTCTTCTCCCCCTTTGACATCATCAAAAGAGAAATTACATTAAGTAGAAGATGGAGGAGGAGAGGAATGGGAAGAAGAATGGTCTCTATGTCAGATAGTCTTTTCTCCATGAAGTTCAGGCTAGTCTTGATTTGATCTTGAATGGTTATCATTTTTGTGCTCAAAAAGTGTTCCATTCGATCTGAATTTCTAGCAAGGTGGCTTGAAGTCTGGTTAGATCAGCTGCACTGTGTTGTGAGGAAGATGATGAGCCAGCTGACCAACCAGGTTCTGCATTATCTTGAACTCCTTGGTCAAATCTGTAATCTGCCTGTCAATGTGCTCATTGAAGTTCCTCATACTTTCTAAATCATCCACAAAATGAGCAAATGACAATCTGGTGCTGGAAATCTCATGCAATGTTTGCTTGGTGTTGAAGACATCTGCTTGGAATTTGCCAATATTCCCTTAAGAACTTTCTCCAACTGTCTTGATGCTCTTTTAGCTGTAGAGAGGCATCTGCCAATGTGCCAATCAACCTATTGAACCTTGAGTGCATAATCTGAAGCTGCCTTCTGCTCAATAAATTTAGCTGACACTGTGTTCTCTAGTCTTTGAACTCTCAATTCAAATTGGTCTGACATTGTTTGAATGGTGGAGTTCAATGTATCAAATTAGTATTGAGGAAAGAGAACAATTCTGGTGGAATTGAGGACCCACCAGAAGAAGTGGATGATTGGAATGTAGAGGGGAAATGTGGAGGTTCAAAAGTATGTGGCATGGAAGAGGAAGGATCAGCTTGAGGAGGAATAGGAGTTTCAAGCTGATGCCACCTTCAGGAGTGATATGAGGCTGATCCTCATTCATTAGAGGCTGATCCTCTGGCAAGTGAACATGTTCCTCTTGAACTTGAGGCTGGCCCTCATGATGTGGAGGCTGATCCTCCTGATTTTGGTCTCCTTGAGCTGGAGGCTGGTCCTCTTGTGCTTGGGGCTGATCCCCTTGAACCTGAGGCTGGTCCTCCTGAGCTTGAGGGGCCTCAACCACAATTGGTCCTCTTCTAATCTGATTTCCCTCCAATCTAAATCCCATAAACTTTTGGATATTCTTAAAAGTGTAGATGTTTGACTTGGGAATAGATTGGGATTTTTCATTTTCAATGGCACACCAAAGTGCTTGAATACTGAGGTCAGATGTGCTCCATAAGGAAGTGATCTCTTTAGGTCTGTCCTTGTTGTTTCAGACATGATTTGATAGAGAATCACATGGAGGTTGATTTTTATGTCCTTAACCATGCAATAGAGGATGAACCTCTGGATGTCTGTCAGTCTATCCCTCCCACCACCTTGAGGGGTAATTATGGTGGTCAAGATGTGGTGGATGACCCTTAACACAGGTGGAAAGGTATTTCATTGAACCTGGTTACATAGGTCTGTTTGGGATCTGATGCATCTGCAGGAAGGCCTGTCAAGATGGAGTAGGCTTCATGTAAATCAAATTCAAACTCATGGTAGTCAGCCCCCTCATCTGGCACTTTGAAAATGGAGGCAGCTACTGCAGTTGGCATATCTATGGCTATTCCCTTGACTTTGGATTCAAATCCCTCATCTGTACATTTGAGGTTCTTGTAGAATTCTCTAACTAATCTTGGATAGCAGACTTGAAATTCAGAGATAAAGGGTATCCAAGATTGAAAGGAAAAATAGGTTTGAATTTCAGGAATAGAGTCAGCTAGTTGGGTGTCTGAAAGGTCTAGAATTCTGGGTTTCAAGATTAGCTTTGCTGCACTGACTGACTCTGAGGGAATATCCTCCTGAGACTCAGAAGAGGAGGAAGAGGATTCCTCAGGGTTTTAAAAGAATCTCCGGACTGTCTGGTCTAGGGTTTGGAGGACTACTACCTCTGCCTGAAGATGAGGTCCGACCTCTCTTTGCTGCTCTTGAGGTGCAGAAGAAGATCATGGTTGCTCGGCAGGATCGTTTTTTCTTGGTTCTTCTTTCCATCTGTTCAACTGGAACCTCTGCCGGAACTGGCCTTGAAGAGCGACGCTGATCTTGCGCCACGGCGGGGACCCAACTTGCGGACCATGGTGCAAGAGGAGTGAATTTGGAGAGGAAATGGAAGAATGGAGAGATGATGGAAGGAGGATGAGAGCTAGAGAGAAATGGGAAGTGTTCTTGCCGGAAACAATGAAATTTTGGCCGTCGGGTCGACCTTATGCCAAAAGGAGTGCAGTGGTATACTGCCCCGCAGGAACAACAAGGGTTAAGGTGAACCCGAAAGATTTGAAAAGGGTCTGGCAAGAAGGCAGTGTCGACACATGAGGAAGGGTGTGTCGACCCGACTGGGGTGTGTCGACACGAGAGAGGATTGTGTCGACACAGCCTTTGAGAGAAATTGAATCTTGAGAGGAAATTTTGAGAAATTTGGGGACATCTTTATAATGATAAATAATGAGAGGAATTATCATTTCAAGGATTTTTAAGAGGCTTAAAATTCATTGTTGTATTTTGCAAAAATTCATCACAGTTCAGTGTTTCAAACAATTTCCAACAGGATATTAGCATTCCAAGACTTGAATCAACAAAATGATAAATTGAGGGATATAATGTATTAACAATCAACCAAAAACTACCATGTTTCTCAATTTTCAAGAATTAAAGAAGTCATCTAGACAAATACAGTTGTGTTGAAAGTAAAACACAAACTTAAAGAACAACTTGATGAAGGAGGAAGATGATTCTTTCTAAACAAATCTCCAATAATTTTCATATTTTTGTTTTTTAACAAACTATCAAATGATATAAATCTCTTTCACTCAAGTACTAGTGCTTTTTACACACCATAGTCCCTGGATACTTAAGATTTAGTCATTGTCAAGTCTCAAAGGGGTAAATGATGACCTTTTGACATGAAAATATACGTTTTGTAGACGCCAATATTTCCAGTTACTCAGTCATCATCAAAAAGCATAGCACATAATTGCTTAAATTTTGAAGTTATTTTCAATTTGGATCCCCTTTGAACAGAGTTAGCAATAATGCCTCATGACATACATAGCACTTCATTCATTGTGAAGGTGTGCAGTTTCTCAGCACAGATGCCATTGCTCTGTTGGATTTTACAAGATTTTGGAGAGTTTGTGAGATAGAATTCAAATACATCCAGTCATCAGTTGCAAACAAGGAAATGTTTTAAGTTCAAGGCACAAATTGTCATTTAGTTTAGGAAGAGATCTGAATTTCTGTGGATTGAGAGACATAGTTGAAGGTTGATTAGTAAAAAATAAATAAATCTCAAGGTTCATTTTGTGACTCTAGACTTTAGAATGAGGACATCATGCAGGGAATTGATGAAATGCAAGAAAGGTTTTGAATTTTGCAAAAAGATGACTTGTGAATTTTCTAGCTCCCCCTGAGATGATGATTTCAACCATTTTTCATCAAAATAAAGATATGCATTTTTGAAATCAGAAAGAGATTTTCTTCTTGGACAACAAGAACTTCTCCTCAACAATTGCATATTCATTTCTTGGTACTTGGCGGAGATAAGCTCTCACGCATAGTGAAAGTGTCCAGACAAGCCTAACTTGTCCTTCTCAAATCACCATTTGATATACCAAGTAACTTCAATGCAATAAGAGTTGAAGAATTCATTGCAAAAGGAAATGGAAGTGAAAACTGTGCAAGTTTTGAAATCAGAAAAGAAATTCTCTTTGAACAATAAAAGCTCCCCCTCAACTATTGCATATTAACTTCTTAGTACTTGGCGGAGAATGTTCTCACGCATAGTGAAAGTGTCCAGACAAGCATAACTTGTCCTTCTCCAATCACTATTTGATATACCAAGAAGTTTCAACACAATCAGAAATGGAGAATTTATTGTAAAAAGGGAAATGGAATTGAAAGTGAGAGAGATATGAACAATGTAGCTTGAGGAAGCAAGGAGTTATGAAATGCAAAGAACTCCCCCTTAAGAGAGATCAAGAAGGTGGACATTTACAAAGACCAAGTTCTCCCTTAAAGATGAAAATCTGTTTTCAGGAAGGGGTTTTGTGAATATGTCTGCAATTTGTTTTTCAGTTTCAATAAAATGGAGTTCAAAAGATTTCTTTGCAACCTCATCTCTCAAGAAATGATGCATAATGTCAATGTGTTTTGTTCTGGAGTGCTGAATGGGGTTTTTAGACAAATTTATGGCACTAGTGTTATCACATAGGATGGGTACACACCCTAAATCTTGGTTGTAATCAAGAAGTTGATGTTTCACCCAGAGAATCTGAGTTCCATCTACCTGCAGCAACATACTCAGCCTCTGCTGTTGACAGAGCAACTGAATGTTGCTTCTTAGAAGCCCAAGAAATAAGGCACCCACTAGAAATACACACAAGCCACTTGTGCTTTTTCTATCTAACTTACACCCAGCATAATCAGCATCACAATAGGCAAACAATTCTAACTTGCAACCAGCAGGATACCAAATTCCTAAGTCACATGTTCCAACAAGATATTTAAAAATTCTTTTCACAGCAAGCATATGACTTTCTTTAGGATTAGATTGGAATCTAGCACATAAGCACACACAAAACTGAATGTCAGGTCTAGAAGTAGTAAGGTAGAGCAGAGAGCCAATCATACCTCTGTAGGTCTTTGGATCAACTGACTTACCAGATGGGTCTTCTTCTAGCTTAGCATTTATTGCAATGGGTGTGCTTGAGTGTTTGAGGTTCTGAAAGTCAAACCTTTTTAGTAGCTCCTTGACATATTTGGTTTGACTGATGAAGATTCCTTCATGTGTTGGTGCCTGCAATCCCAAAAAGAATGTTAAATCTCCCATTAAGCTCATTTCAAATTCATTCTTCATTTGATTTGAAAATTCAGTGCAAAGGCCTTTATTAGTTGATCCAAATATTATGTCATCAACATAAATTTGGACAACAATTATTTGATTTTTTACTGTTTTTGTGAACAATGTTTGATCAACATTACCTCTGGAATATCCTTTCTCAAGTAAAAAGGAACTCAAACGATCATACCAAGCTCTTGGAGCTTGTTAAGACCATAGAGTGCCTTATTAAGCTTGAAAACATGGTTAGGATATTTTTCATTTTCAAATCCAGGAGGTTGTTCAACAAAAACATTTTCCTTATATATCCATTTAGAAATGCACTTTTGACATCCATTTGAAAGACTTTGAATTTCATGGAGGATGCAAAAGCAAGGAAAATTCTCACAGCTTCTAGTCTAGCTACAGGGGCATAAGATTCTTCAAAGTCAATTCCAAATTCTTGGTTATACCCCTTTGCAACTAGCCTAGCTTTGTTTCTTATTACTTGACCAGTTTCATTCAATTTATTTCTGAAAACCCATCTAGTGCCAATCACTGTTTGGTCACTGTCTAGGCACTAATTCCCACACTTGATTCTTTCAAATTGATGAAGTTCATCATGCATAGCATTAATCCAATCAGACTGGATAAGGCTTCATCAATTGACTTGGGTTCAATTTGGGAAATTAGAGCTAGTGAGTCTTCTTCAATGTTTTGCAAGAAAGATGATCTGGTCCTAACTCTATCATTTAAGTTGCCAACTACACTGTCTAATGGGTGATCTCTTAGAAAACGAGGTTCAGAAATTACCTGTTGAGAAGTGCCCACTTCTGGAGCAATATTACCTGAACCACTTGAAGATGGTGAGTTGTTGTTCAGGTTCTCTTCAATGTTGTTAATCTCCTCAACGGTTGGTGAAGAATCCACAATGAGGTCATCCTCTTCATTGTCTTGTTTTTCCCTGCAAGATTTAGAATCATTAGTGGAAAAGGAATTTTCATCAAAAATACATGTGGTGATTCTTCAACAGTTTTGGTTTTCAATATGTACACTTTGAAAGCCCTTGACACTTCAGAATAGCCAAGGAAGATAGACTCTTAGCATCAAACTTGTCAAGGTTTTCTTTGTTGTTATTGTGTACAAAACACTTGCACCCAAAAGTTTTGAAGTAAGCAACAGTTGGCTTTTTGTTTTTCAACAATTCATAGGGGGTTTTTCTGATCTTTGGTCTGACCAAAGCTCTGTTTAGGATGTGATTGGCTGTGTTAACAGCTTCAGCCCAGAAGGATTTGGGCAGATTCCCTAAGAGCATGGATCTAGCCATTTCCACAAGAGTTCTATTCTTTCTTTCCACAACTCCATTTTGTTCTGGAGTTCTAGGTGAAGAAAACTTGTGAAAAATTTGAAATTCAGCACATAGATCAGAAAAGGATGTGTTATCAAATTCACCCCCATGATCAGTTAAAATGTTTTAATTTTAAATGGATAAGTTGTTAAGATAGTGGTACAGAAATTCCTGAATTCAAGGCATGCATCACTTTTGTGGGATAGAAAAATAACCCAGGTAAATCTAGTAAAGTCATCAATGATTACAAACCCATATCTCTTGCCACTTAAGCTTAGAACTCTTGTTGGCCCAAAGAGGTCCATGTGAAGAAGTTCTAGTGGCTTAGATGTGAGTACTTCATTGAAGGCTTTAAAGGATTTCCTAGTTTGTTTTCCTTTAGCACAGATCCCACAAATTTGACCTTCAACACTAGAAAAAGATTCAGGAAGACCTTTAACCAGATTCAATCTTAACAACTTATTCAAAGTTCTGAAACTTGCATGGCCAAGTCTTTTGTGCCAAGTCCATGCAATTTCATCTTATTTGCAACAAAACAAAGATTTTCAGAAAAGTTTTTATTAGGTTGATCATGTAGACATTGTTTTCTCTTTTTCCAAAGAATTTGATTTTATCAGTTGATGAATCAATTCTTGCAAAAATTCAGATTCAAACACAACTTTGTGACCTTTGTCACATAGTTGGCTGATACTGAGCAAATTATAATCAAGTCCATCAACTAACAAAACATTATCTACTGAGTTTGAAGAAGTTTGACCAACCTTACCAGATCCAATGATCTTTCCTTATTTTTACCTCCAAAGGTGACTGACCCTCCCTCCTTTTCAATTAGACAGGAAAATTTGGCTCTATCCAGTCATGTGTCGTGAACACCCACTATCAAGAAACAAACATTGGTGTTGGGTGCACGACCTTCCTGCACAAAGATCAATGGAGAGAAGATTTTGGTACCCAAACAGAGTTGGGACCATCAGTATGATTAGCACAGATATCAAATCCTTTCTCACCCAAATTTGATTTGTTTTGATTTTTGTTTTGTACTTTGGTGTTTTCAGCCTTTTTCTGTTTGTTCTTTCTTTTAGGAATGAAAGCACCAAGATCTTTGTTTTTGGGAGGAGGGGAGTTTTTCATTTGAAAATTTGAGTTCAGAGGAGGAGGTGGAATCCATGGATTGTGTTGGTACATCCAGAAATTTGGATAAGAGTATTGAGGATAATACCAACAGGGATTTTCATACCATTGGTTCCAAGGATTAGTCCAATTTTCTTGAAGTGTTGTCTTGGAGGTCCAAGGTTTTCATGGATTATTTCTTTTCCCTTTTTATTTTTCAGATTTTTATTTGAATTTTTGGTTGAGTGTTATGGTTTTGGTGTTGAGCAGGTCGACCTCTCCTGTACTGGTGTCGACACAACAGCCACAGAAGTCTTCTTCTTGTGGACTGGTGTCGACCTGTCAGGGGACTGTGTCGACCTGATAGTCTTCTTTTGTTTTTGGTTTTTGATTTGTTTTGAGTTTTGTTTGGGTTTTGTTTGCTGTTTGTTGGATTTCAGTGTTTTCAGATTAGGACCCTTGACAAAATAATTAGTGGTGCTTTTCCTTTTTCTCACCAGATTTGTCTTTTTGGGGTTTCTTCTTGTTGAATCCTAATCCATGAGATGTGGTTGTCATGTTGATCCTAGCAATGCCTCTAGGTTATCTTGGCCTTTTGTGAAGGTTTGGATAACCTCCTCCTTTCCTTTAGCTGGTTTTTAAGAACTTCAATTTCTTCAATTTTCTGTTGTTTTTCTTGTTTTTCAATTTCCAGCTTTTCATTTAAGTTTCTGAATTCTTGGGAGGCCTTTTGAGAGGCAAGTTTAGTTCATCAATTAGGTTTAGAGATTTTCTTTTTCTTCAAGCATTTGTTACTTCAGATTCCAGTTCACAGATTCTATTGTTTGAAGATTGTTATGGTAAAGATTTTCAATTTTCTTTTTGATGTGTTTGTTTTCTTTTCTCATTTCAGAATATCTTTAACTAATTCTGCATACACATCCTGCCAATCTTCAACACTATAATCTTCAAAGGAAGTATTTACCTTTCATCTGTGCTGTTGGCCATGAAGCAAACTTCCTCACTCTCTGAGCTTGAGGACTTTTCTCTTCTTCTTCCTCACTTGTATCTTCAAGACCAAGTGGCTACCATGGCCTTTGGCTTCTTATATTTCTGGAATCTCTTGTGCTTTTCCTTCTTGTTCTCAGGACACTCTCCCTTCATGTGTCCTGGCTTGTTGCACCTGTAACAGATAACATTTCATCAGGTTTATGATTCTTATTGAAATTGGAAGAGGAAGTGTTCTTCTACCTGAGGGAAATTTCTTTTTCCCAGTCATTTCCCTTTCCTATATTTCAAAAATTTCCTGAATTGTCTGGTCATGAGGGCAATCTCATCCTCATTCGACTCAGATTCTTCAGAACTTGTTTTATCCTGATTTTTATCTTTGTTGCTTGAAGAGGCTTTGAGTGCCATAGGCTTGGTCTTAATGATGTGTTCTTCATTTCTTTTAAGTTTATTTCATATGTCATTAAAGATCCAATCAATTCATCCAAAGAAATTTTGGACAAATCTTTTGAATCTTCAATAACAGTGGCCTTGGTATGCCAAATTGAAGAAAGTGAACGCAAAATTTTTCTTACCAAGTCTGCATCAGTATACTCCTTACCCAAAGCCTTGAGTCCATTGACTATCACCATGAATCTGGCAAACATTTCAGAAATAGATTCATTAGATTCATCATAAAGAGTTCATATTCTGAAACTAAAATGTTTGCCTTGGTCTCCTTGACCTGAGATGTTCCCTCATAGAGTAATTCGAGTTTATCCCACATCTCTTTGGCAGATTTGCACATAGAGATTCTCGAATACTCCTTGGGATGGACAGCACACTGAATCATGTTCATGGCACTATAATTCAGTGTAGCTTCCTTATCTGTTCCCTGTCCAGGTATCTTCTTCTCCCTGGTTCTCATAGGGACCCACCTCTACAACTTTCCAGATCTCATAGTTCTGGGCCCTTAAAAACACTTGCATTCTATTCTTCCAATAAGAATAGTCCAAACCATTAAAGAATGGTGGCCTATTTATGGAATGGCCCTCAGCTATGAAACCCTTTGAGTCCATGACACTTAAGTAAATGCACAGAGAAAGAGTTAAACAAGCAAGCAAACAAACAAGCAAACAATCAAACACTCAATACTCAGAAACAAAACTGCTCAGTTCAAATCAGATCGATGTAACCCGCTCTGATACCAATTGAAGGATCGAAATGAATGTGTGGAAAAGATCTAGAAGGGGGGGGGATGAATAGATCTTAGCCACTTTTGCGGAAGCTTAAGTAATTTGAAAACTATTAGAATCAGAGGCAATGTTATCAGTGAAAAACTACAGATCTGATTAGATTTGAGTGAGTTGAAAAACTTAGATGTGAAGCAAGTTGATTAAGTGAATTAAAAACGGATCCTATGCAAGCATCTAGCGGATGAATCAATCAAACCACAGAAGACAAATGCACAAGGATTTTTAGGTGGTTCGGAAATCACCCAAGTGATTCCTACATCCACCCCTCACAACCCGTGAGGCTTCACTAACACAACTGGGCTACACACCAAAGGAGCCTAACAACTCCAACACTTCAGAGCATACAACTCACACAACCTCTAGAGCAAGACTACTCTAGAAACACTGAGCAAGACTGCTCAAACCAACTTGAGCTTGACAACTCAAACTGAGCTCGACGGCTCACACCAAACTGAGCACAATGCTCACACTAAAACTGCTAGACACCAACTTAAGACTAAGATCCTCTAGCAACAGATCTAGTCGAAATTTGAGAACTCTAAAGAGAGTTATGCAGAAGCACTTGCATAATCTCAAAAGATATCTCAGAAGAACAGAAGAAAAGGTAAATTGTATTGAAAGGCTTCGTTCTTCAGTGTACTCCTTGTAGAAGCTTGAATTGGGAAGGAACTTGTGAAGCTTGAAGTCCAAGTCGATGCTCTGCAATCTGAGAAGTTGGATCTTCCTCGAATTCTTCACCAAGAAGTCTTCTACAGGATCTGCCTCCTTGGAATGCTTCAGAGAAGTCTTCAGGAATCAAATTCCAATTCCCACACCTTGAATGGGGGGGAATTGGTCTTCTGGAAGCACTTGGAGAGCAGGGGAAGGAGACACGAGCTCTCTTGGCCGCCAGGAGCTTCTGGAGGCTCTGAGAGAGTTGGGTCCCTTCTTCTTGTGAAGGCTGGCCGAAAAGAAACTTTATATCCTTAGGATTCCAAAGATACCCTTTTGGGGTACAAGGGCACGCATTCCTAGGAAGATTCTGATCGCCCTAGAAGGACACGTGGCAGCCATCAACTTTTAGGATGAAAAGTTTCCGTAGTGTGTCGACCTGCCCTGGTGGTAGTGTCGACACACTGTCCAGAATATGTAGAAGTTGTTCTGGGAAGAAGGTCCTGTGTCGACCTGCTCTGGAGTGTGTCGACCTGCTTTCCCAATTCTGCAGATAGTCTGTTCTGTGAACGGATCTAGTGTCGACCTGCTCTGAGAGTGTGTCGACCTGGGTAGGCTTGATTTCTGAAAAACTGCCACTCGTGTCGACACACTCTTGACATGTGTCGACACAGTCTCAACATTTTTATACATTTTACCTTTAAATCTGTGTTGTTGTGTTGACACCATTGATGAGTGTGTCGACACATCTTCTGCATAAAAATGTTTGTACCTGAAAAATAAACACATATATCAATAGTTAAATGATTTATCATGACCATAAATGATAAATGTGGTTTGAAAAATACTTTTTGAACATGAATTTCAGGTATGATGTTTTTTGACATGTTTCAATTAAATTGCTTTAAGAACACCTCTTGTCATCATCAAAATAGGAGGAAAATGATATGAATTTGCATTCAACCCAACAAGAGATCCTATCAGACAAGCAAAAAGATCTTTAGTCTGAGAAATAATAAGTTAATTATATGAAGTACATTTGAACTTTCATTGGGCGCCAAGGACAATTTGAAATATTTGAAATATAGAGGTAATCGATGTTTAAGTATAATAGAGTCGATGTGAAAGACAATCGATGTTCCAATGTAATCATTGTTTCAATGTAATACATGTATGGAATCGATTTTTAACGAAAATCGATGTTGAATGAAATCGATGTTTACATGAAGTTGATGTTCTACTAAAATCGATGTTCAACAGAATCGATGTGAACATAATCGATGTTGAAGGAAGTCGATGTTTAAGTGAAGTCAGTGTTCAACTGAAATCGATGTTCCACTGAAATCGATGTTGAACCAAAGTCGATATATGAGTGTAATCGATGTTCAATAGAATCGATGTTTAAGTGAAATGAGCCATAGTCGATGTATTTGTATAGTAATCGATGTGGCACTTAGTTAGTAATCGATATGCATTGAACAGCAATCGGTTTGGCTTTCCAGTGCAAATCATGAAGTGATAGTGCCATAATTTTATATCTATTATGCAAACATGATATTAAATATATTTATGGTATTTAATTAACCATGAGTTTTATTATCACCAAATTATAAGAGTGGTTCAACAGCAATCATGTCTTTGAAATATGATTCATGCATATCTGAAATCATGAAATCTATAAGTCTTCCATGCTATGTAGTTTTGTGTAACTTCTGTGCTTCTGCAAACTCATAACTTTACTTTGTACCATGCTCCTGTGCTTTTCACTTCATTGGTTTACCTGCTGAGTTCCCTTAGAACTCATGCCTTTGTTCACACCCATTTCAAATGCTTCACTCTGAGGAAATTCCCTCTCAAGCCGACCTCCTTGCTAGGCTTGTGCTTTAGGCTGGGCGATCTCTAGGGATTTAAAAAGTTGTTTAAGCGGTGGTTGTACCTCTTGCATTCATACTTGCTGGCATGAAATTTTGAACAAAGTAGAATATTGTATATATGTTGTAACCGAACTTTGTATAATTAGTATTCTGACCACGTTCAGCTCTTGTGATTGGTCTACAAAATATATATTGCATGCAGCATAAGGCCTTCCCATAATGATGTGTAAGATACTTCTATTTGGATAGTGTGCATGTCGCCTCTTAACCGGCTGGGAGGGGTGACAGTTCACTATAGTTAATTGCAAGCCTGTTGTAGTTTTACAATCGGTGTTGCCAGTAAGACCCTTGGGGGGTTGAGGTCTCGGTTCTTGCATTGTATTACTGGTTTGTTGTTGTTTTTGGGAGGTCCCTGCTGAGCCTGTGACTTGTTAAGGTTCACTCTCTTACAGTCCTTTTTAGGTGCTAGCAATGTATTTGGCTTGCAGCGGCGTAGTGGCAGACTTAAACCAACAGCAGCTGAGTGATAGTTGTCATTGTGTGAGCTTTGCTCTCTCGAGGTATGCCTCAGGTAGTTGTACTTTTCTCTTGGACATGTTATATATATATATATAGAAGAAGGTCCTCAAGGCCTCAAACTAGGAGAGTGCACCCTCCCCCATGAGTGGAGGATGGACTCACTCCATTAGCGAGGACACCTGGGCCAAAATTATATATAATAAAAATGAGAATACATCAAATAAAAGCACATACCCCCGATCAGACCAGTCTAACATTCATAAGACTAGATCTATCCAATACAACCGGCACCTTACAAGAATGTGGAAAACTATGAGAACCCCAGAAAACATGATTGTGCCTGGACTCAATAGCATGATTGGCAAGCTGGTCCGCCACCATATTAGCTTCGCGAAAGACATGTGAAATGGAGCTAAATTCACCGACCAGCATGTCCCTCACTACACGCCACCACTTGTAGGTTTGCCAAGATATACATATGTTCTGCCAAAAGGAGTTTACAAGAGATAAAGAGTCCGAATGGATAGCAGAGAGACGAAAACCTAAAGAGCTCACCAGCCAAAGACCATCACATAAAGCTCGGGTTTCCGCAATCAGACTGTTACCCACCCCTTAGAAGTGAGCAAAAGCGACTTGCACATTCCCAATCTATCCCAGATACATCCACCTCCACCACAATTCCCTAGATTCCCTATTTAGAAGACAATTGAGGAGAGAAACCATATTGTTGAAGGAGCTGCTGTTCAACCGCATTAGGAGAACATTTGAATGAGGTCTTGTTCAGAGAAAAGGAGATATGGAGCTTAACGCTTCTAATGATATCACCAGCCCAGATCTTCTTCTCTTCATACCTCGCAGCACATCTACTCTTCCACAGCTCCCACAACATGATCATCAAGCCATAAAGGGATATAAATCCCATGGGAGAGTGAATGTTGCAATGCTTAACAAAACCCCAAGTCCTAGCAGTAATGTGAGTATGGAGATGAATTCTATTGCTTATAAGAGGCAGGAGCCAATGCCAAAGATGAACCGCTATGTCACTATTAATGAAAACATGATCAAGGTCCTCAACCTGAGGAGAAGCACAAAAATGGCATCTAGAAACCATACATGTAATAATGTATTGGGACAATGTAATTTGTTGTTCGTAAGTATGAATACATGTACTTTCTTGTATCTTATACTCTTGTGGTTGTCTTTTATATTCTTACTGGACACTTGTGTGAGTTATCCCTTGCGAGACATTGGTCTGTTTACGGGAGGTGGGTCTGGATATAGAGCCTTAATGGGCATAAGTATCCAGGGTCGCTACATGTACAAACCCCTAGCTCCCTGCTAGTCCTCCTCTTTTCCAAGTAGGAAGGAAACTCACTTCTGTTAAAGGTCGAGAAGCCACCCTCCTGGAATAAATCTAGTGTGGTTCTGTTGGTGCGAACCCCAACTTAGTTGTGCTAGAACAAATCCCAGTTAGGTTCTTCCCTTCACACAAGGGAAACACTGGTACAGACCCCAGCTGGTCAAAACCTACTAGCAACCCTACTAGTCTTCTCTTCACACAAGAAGAGGAAAACCTTTGCTCTTCTTTAAGGTGTCATTTGGAAACATTGCCTTAAAAGTAAAAATCAGCCATAGCTGCTTTGGGTAGAAATCACGAGACAGACGCGCTTCACATCTTTTTTGCATATATGGGTGGCAAGGTCTCTCGTCATCCGTGCCCAGCCATAAAAGAAGTTAAAAAAAAGGAGCGGCCTATCTCTCTCTTTCCTTGCCCAAAATCCATTAAAAGCTGGTTTCTCTCCACTTTTGGGAGAAGCGTGACCTCTCTCTATCTCTCTCCTTGGTGGAGAATCGGGTATGCACGGAAGCCAAGAGAACTAGGAATGGTTTGGAAACGTGATGATTTTGTCGGCGATTTTCATCTCCATAGTCTCACAAAAAATGTTTTCAAATGATGCCTAAGGAGGAATAAGCAAATTGTGGAGATCAAATTCTGCAAATGATAACTTGGCTTGCTTGATCTCCAACAACAACCTGAGAGCTAACAGGATTACAAGATGGACACAAGGAAGCTTAACCACATAATCTCCCCCAAATTTACAATGATGCACATGGAGAGAAGAGAGAAAAGAAGCTTGAATGCTGAGAAGACTTTAGATGATTCTTTGTGGGCACGCACACTTCTTCTTGAACTCGAGCTCTTTTTCTCTTACTTTGAGTTTATATGGAGTTGAATGCTCGCTGGATGTACACAATTGAAAGATCTTCATGTTCGTACTGTTGTTCCTCTACTTCAAGGTCTTTATCCTTTATAGAGCAGAAAGATAGATCCATTGAGGAGATAGCAATTGGAGCTCTTGAATCCGTTGAGACTCTTCATCTTCTGCTCCTCTTCTCCTTCTGTCTAACAGATGCTTGCTCGAATCTTAACGGATTCCTCATGTGAAAACTAGACTCCAGCAGACATTTCATGCATGGAAGAGAATGTTAGACTAGAGAAGTCTTCTGACAGATAACACATACCTCTTATGTGCAGAGGTCCATGATTTCTGCTAACATCCAGATATGTTAGGTAGTGTCTTTTTGTCTAGTAGGAAGGAGTCTTTTTAGTCCTTATTTTCTACTGATTCTTTTTCTTACCTACCCTAATAAGATAGAAAGCACGCATCACGAATATCTTAAGGATTTGAAGACTATTTGAATTTTCTTTTGGCGCCATGGATGTTTGAAATCAAGTAAGCATCAATTGGTATATAAACAACGTCAATTAGAATATTATATCCCTAATGGAATGAAATGAATGGCAATCGATATGATATATGTTATTTGTTCATCAATTGTTATATTATAACAGCAATCGATATGAAATAAACAACAATCGATAAAACAATCGATCTAATCAAGACAATCAATATAGAAGTGGTCAGCAATCGATAGGTTCAAAGGCAATCGATGTTCAAGTTAAACAGCAATCAATGTGAAACTTCGACTGCCACTTTCGCTCATCAAGATACAATGTTGTTAGTCGAAGTGGAACTTCGTATAAGACTTTGGATAAATGCGAAGTGGGACTTTGACTGCCACTTCGACTAGAATCATTTTTAAAGCGATGAAAACCATGATATTTCTTTAAAAAAAAATCTTTAAAATTGGTAATAAATATATTCATGTTATTTATAATAATCACGAGGTTTTGTTATCACCAAAATAAATGGATAAAATATAGGAGTGGTTCAACAGCTTCTACATTTGGTAGTTTGCCAGATTCTAGTACCCAGAGGTGCAAGCTTCTCTGTACTCAGAGTGATGCTGATCTGATGTACTAGACAATACAAAACCAAGCAATAAAGATGGCCTACTTTATAATTGAGAAGATGGAGGTTGCTACACTTGCAGTTCAAGACTCTAAAAGCACCTCCACAATTCAGTTGCCATACAACCATCTACTCACATTAATCATCAGGCACTATCACATTGATCTTACAAGAGAGGAGGTAGAGAAAATGGGCAGACCTATCAACACCACAATTTGAAGAAAAGTGGATTCAAAATGGTAGAGGGCCTTGGATTAAAACATCTATACCCGTAGGAGAGCCAATCCTTGTCCCTCAAGAACCTACTACAATTAGAGAAGAAATTAATCTAGAAGTAGAGACACAACCTCACACATAAGAGCAAGTTATAGAGACTGGAATTGTAACAGCAGAACAAGACGGCACAACTGCAGTAGATGAGCCCATTGCTGTGACTAGCACAGTTGCTCAAGAATCTGATGATGTAGAAATCCAAGAAGAGATATCAAAAACCCCAAGAAAAGCTCAAGAGCCAGAACCTAGCTAGCAATCTCAGCAGCCAGCTTAGCAAGAAGAGGAATAGGCTAAGATGTATAGTAGTGTGTCAACTCCCCTTGCTGATATTGTCATTAATGAAGTATTAAATGAATTTATTCCAAATGAAAGAGAGGGAGCTCAGGCTGAGGGAGAGTTCCTAATAATGTCTGATGAACAAGATGAAATTCATTAGAAACCCACAACTCAGAAAATAGATCACTCTGTTCCCATTGAAGAAGAAGAGATTCCTGAGAAGGGGTCTTCAACTCAAGGGGAGCATCACTCAGCAACCTCTGTAGAAGAAGACATTTCTGAAGAGGTGCCCTCAGCTCAGAAGGGACAACCAGTAGAAGGTATTCCTCCTCCATCTGCTACTATTCCTAAGAAGCCAAAGAGGTATAAATTGTGCTTTCATATAAATCCTGTGGTAGAACTACTAGAAGCTCAGCAAGTGCAGATTAACACTGTTAAAGGAGATTTAGGGGATGTTAAAAGATATGTGCAAACATTGAAGGAAATGGTGAAAGATCGCACTCATCCTGTTCAACAAGACAAACCAGTTCGTCAAGATTCCCCTGTAGAACAACATGAATTTGGACCTTCTATGAATCTTGGAAGGCAAGATGTAGAGCAAACACCACCAGTAGCAACCATTGCAAAACCTCCTACAGCTCCTCCTGCACCAGGGCATACCAAAATCCCAGTTCACAAAACTATAATCTATCCTACTCCCTTCATACTAGAACCATTCACTTCTCTAGCTCATAATCCTTCTGTAGATATCTTAGAACAGAACCAAACTTTGAATCTCAATCTTATTCTTCATCCCTACATTGTGAAACCACAGCTGAACCATCTATATCTCATCATGTTTCCAAAATCTCAGTCACAAATCCTTCCATGTCTCCATCCTATATAGTTATCTCACCGCCTTCATCATCAAATAACCCTACTCCGATAAAGGATGAGTTTGAGGAGGATAGAATGCAAGCTATCCTATCTGCATTCTTATATCCTGCTACAGAAGACTCTAATTCAAATACATCTCCCTCCAAGGAGAAGAACTAGTAGAAATACTAGTCAAGGAAGCACTTACCCGGGCCTTTAAGAGTGTTGCAAATTCCCTTTCTTCTCTTCTTCTAATGAATGACAGAGAAATCTTTAACCATATCAGATTTCCACCTCTCTAGTATGCTCTCTCAGTAAATCATAAGAAGAAATTCCTATATAGAAAATACCTGTGTAAGAGTACCTATGCAGAAGTGTTTAGTTTGCCAAATCTAGAGCTCTCTGAGTATACAAACATGCTTGTTTCATTAAGGTCTATCTTCAAGTCTGACACACAGAAAATCTTTAAGCTGGATGAGTCTCAGACTGAGTATCAGTGGAGTCAATCAAATAAGATCTTATATCAGTCCTTTGAGGCTACAAACTTACAGAGGTCAATTAATGGGCAGAAAATACTTACCTTAGTAGAATGGTTCAATGCTAAGCATCAGGAAGAATGGAGCTCAGTTGTGCAAAAAGAAATAAGTTCTCAGAGAATTCCAAATGTTTAATGACTACAGATTTCTTCATAATCTTCCTGAAGCCACCTTTGCTCAGTATGAGGCATATGTTACAGAAATAGTTCACAAGCACTGAGGAGACTCATCTATCAAAATTGATTTTTCTGTCTCCTCACTACCATAGGCCTATAAGCTTCCGGAATAACACTTCCTACTGTTGGAAACTGACATTGGCAAAACTATTCTGGACAGATTTGCAAGAGTCAAGGCCAGAATCTTTGTGAAGGAGGGTCTTCATTTAGGCTTCACAAAGTTTATTCATAGAGAATACCAAAAAGGGTTCATCAAAGCAGAAACCTTTGCACTTCTTCTGGTAGAATTAGGAAGACTCTCTACAACTCTATGGTCAACTACCTACTCTAAAGCATTTTCACAATTGGAACAATTTAATGAACAAAGGAAAAAGGTAAATGTGCCTGCTTTCACTCCCAAGAAATTATGGACATGAACTCTGTTAATTTAGTTGAAAAATAACTCTCCATCTGGAAGGGCAAATATACTATATACTTTGCTATGAAACATCAATTGGCAGCCAACAACATCTCATTGTAATCACGAAGATGCGACCCTCAAAACACAGGAGAAAATATCATTATATGACGATGAAAAGGATGTGATCGCCACCTAGCATGTTGCTAAAAATATAAATGAAAGTAGAAGGATAACTTACTAGGAAAAGGGAAGAGAGAAGGCTACTTACTGGTGTAGCGACTGGGCGACCCGTCGCAATAAGAAGGATTTCGCGGCTGTACGATCGGTCGCGACGATCGGTCGCAATATTGATGTCGCGACCAAGGAGGTTGATGCCTTCTCAAGAGGAACGTGAGAGTGTTAATGGACCTCCTTCCCTTCCTTTGGCTGGCCAGATGAGGATTGCTCCTGGTCTGCTCTTCTTGGTAAACTTGCCAAAACAAAGAAACAAAGAAAGAAAACCCTATTAGACAACTTTTAAGTGAAGTATCTACACAACATAAAAGAGAAAAGGAGAAGCATGGAGAGAATGAACCTGGGGTGTTTTGGAAACCCTTAGGGTTGTGGAAAAATGTGTGTATGTGGGTTGTGCAACTATCTAAGAGAAATAAACAAAATGCATGAAAGAAAAGGAGAAAAGAAGAATGATGAAAAGCCCCCAAAAGGGGTGACTCCTTGGCTGAGAGTGTGCTCCTCAAGCCATGCAACAATCCTTGTAGACGTAGGGAAGTTACCTCTTGGCCACCATACTCCAGATGTGGAAGAAAATGAGGTTTTTGATGAAGAAAATGAGAGGAAAAGGTGGGAAATGAGAGAGCTACGAGCTAAGGGGAGGCTCTGGAATGATTTGGGCAGCACTTCGTGATGCTCTTGGGGTCTTACCTCGTTCTGAAGAGGGTGTGTTGATTATATAGAGAGGAGAGAGAGTACCTCATCTATAAGGGATAATTGTAGACGTGTTTTTTTTCAAAACACCTCCCATAAAGAGATGATTAAAAAAAGAGAGAAATTTTAAATGAAAAATAAGATGGCGTATGAAGGGAAAGAAAAGAAAAGCATGTGTATGTGCACAAGAAAGGAGGTGTGATCGCCAGGTACACGAAGGTACCGAAGGAGATGGGCGAAAAGGAAGACAAGTACTTACCTTCACCCGAAGATCGCGGGAGTGTGGTGTGAGGGTTCACTTCTACTTCTTCCACCGGCCGGCCGGCGAAGAAGATTTAGCTCCAACGGGTTACCTTGCAAGAAAAAGACAACAACAAAACAAATGAAAGAGGATTGGACTAGGGCATGTAGCACCAAACTCAAAGGAGATGAAATAAAAGCGACAGCATGGGCATTAACACACCTCGTGGGGTGGTGCTAAACCCCTAAGAATGTGGGTGTGGAGAAAAATGATGTGTGTGTGTGTTGTGATGTATGCAATAAAAAAGGGGAAATAAAAAAATGAAATAAGGAGAGGAAAAGAGATGGCGAGGTGTAGCTCACTGTGGAGATGGACGAAGTGGAAGAAGAAGGCTCCTCCCGCCTTGCGCCGATGAAATGAGGGGACGATGGCTCCAAACACCAAGGAAAACGTTGAATGGCTTGAGGTGATAGTCCTCCTTAGTTCGAAGTCGAGTCTCCGGTGCGGCAGGGCTTCGCCGTGGTGCTTGGGTGATGCTCAAAACAGTGGCCTCGCGGGTCAATTTATAGGGTAAAAAATGCTGAAATCGTGTTGGACACAGTGGATGTCTATCTCATAGAACCACATCTGCCTAAGCTGTTGCACTTTTCAAGATCATCTTGCTCTGATTTGCCTTTCCAAACATCTATTATAGCCATTTTAAGAATCGTGTCGGCAATGTCCTCTGCGTTTCCAACCCTTCCAATTTGAAACGATTCTTTCCAAATATTAATAAATGGAAATAGTGAATAGCGTTGGGAAAAGTAGTCGCGTATTTAAAGAGAATCGTTCATTGATGGAAATCGATCTTTATTCAAAGGAAGGCTAAAAACGCGTCGACTGATGTGGATGTAATTATAATTAGCAAAAAAATCTTTCCAAAAAAGATTTTGGAAATTGCCATAATTCGAAAATGGAAACACTTAATCGTGGCGGCTTTAGAGGACGCGATTCTAAACAGAGTAAGTGCCAGAAAAGGAAGTGTGATACGCGTCAGCTTTACCCGCCGCGGATCAAGCACCCTAAAAGGCATCTACTATGTCAGACATGAATCAGTTAAGCTCAACAGACCCCTTTGAACCCCTTAAAAAAATTCCTAAAAATCCTAGAAAAATACAGAAAATAGGAAAATTACTCAAGAGGTTAATTGAAGAGAGCCACTTAAGGAATTGCAGTATAACATGATATTTGCTCGATATGTTGCCAAAATGGCGTGTCTATAGCTGCCTCGCCTTGGCGTCTGCTTTGCAAGGAAATGGAGCGAGATGACACGAAATGAGGGCAATGAAATGGGATGAATGTAGTGGGATGAAGTGGAGTGACTGAAATGTAGACGCTAAGGTGTGATGAGACACGCCTTCAACAACATATGACAGGAGCAGTTCCTCAATTGAAAATGAAGCGGCTGGTAGAAAATCTCAAGAGATAACTCAAAGTTTGGACGAAAGGAGAAGGGTGTGCACGTGGGCACGAAGAGGAGGAAGAACAACTTCCTACGTCGGGGAAGTACTTAAGGACACAATCCGTTAGGTTGCGCCATTGGGGGCGTCTGCCACTGCCAAGGTGGATTTTAGGGAAAAATAGATGAATTGAAACAAGAATCCAAAACAGAGAGTGTCTCAAGAAATGATCTCTAAACATCGACAAAATGAATTGAGTACTTGACTCGGAATGGAATATTTCATGTTAATTGGATTTGAGGAATGAGTGGTTCTCTTCAATTAAGCATGAGAGTGATTTTTCGGAATTATGCTCAAGATCCTACATGATGCATGCTGGGCTAAAAGAAAAAGATTAAAACAAAAGAAAATATAAAATAATCAAGGATAATATTGCTACGATGCCGAAGTCAAGAGACCGAGTGGAATCTATCGTCCTTCTGCGTTATAACGGCCTATCCTCAAGTCGTAGGAATCCTCTAGAATTATCACTATTTTTGGCGGAGGAGGGGAACTCAAATTCCATATTCATCTGAGCCTCGAGGTCCTTGATATGATCTAATAGAGTATAACATATAGTAGAATGAAATATATACAATACCAGACTAGGGATCACCGAAGATGACCATGAATTGTACTGCGAGAAGTGTGTTCGAAACCTGCGCTCAAAGACTGATCAGTACTGACAAGCAAATAAATAGATGAAAATGCAAGAATTATATTGCTTGAAAATCGCGGCAGGATAAATGGACGCCTTTCACTTACTTGAATCGCGTCGACTTTGTCGATCGCGATTTAACTTTACCTGTCGCAATGGAAGTCGGAGTAGGCACTTTGAATCACGTCAGCTACGTCGGATGCGATTTCCACTTTCCACCTGAGGCTTGATTTTCTTGCCTGTTTTGCATTCTTTCTCTTTTTTGATGCTTGCCTCCGGGCTTGTGCGGACCAAGGGGCTATAAAACACCCCTCAACATGCTTTCTTCATGCTCTTATCCTCCCCAAAGTGTAGAAATCAAGTGTTTGAAGCAAGAAGAAGAAGGAGAGAAGGAGAGAAGGAGAGGAAGCAATGGAGCATGATGGAGCTCCCTCATCCAAGAAGTCAATTGAAGGATTTCAAAGGCTTAGTAAGGTGGAGGGACACATTTGCAAGCTTGTTCAGGCTAAATTGGTAAGTATATTGATTTCTTTCATTGAATTTTACTTGTTCTTAGTGTGCGTTCTTCATGTTCTTAATGTATTCTTGCTATGTTTCTCCCTCTCTCTCTCTCTCTCTCTCTCTCTCTCTCTCTCTCTATTTTCTTTTTTCCTTTTTTTCTATGGCCGAATTCCTCATCTCCCATCCAAACCATCCCCCATGTGCCATGCTATAATGACCACACCATGCTCATGCCATGACCCATGCGCCAAACACATCATGTCCAACACATCCATGCACATACTATCTATGGCCATATCCACCCATGTATATGTCAATCCAAGCATACCTCAACTATGCACATACCTATCCATGACCCCTATAGGATTATCCTCTTTTTCCAGGTAATCGTAGATACATGAGGCTCCCATGGCTCCAAAAATTGACCTCATCCATTAGCCTTGACATGACTACCATACTCTCCAAATGGGGCATTAATAACCTAGCCATCCATGCCAAAAGGTACCATGAGATTCACCTAGATTGCGCGGCTATGGGGGCATTGGTAGAACTTTGGCACCCTCAAACCCACACTTTCCTCTTCAAGATCTTTGAGGCCACCATCCTATTGGAAGAGGTTGAACTATTGCTAGGCTAGAAGCAGATGAAAAGAGGCGAGGAAGACAAGATGGCAATCATGCCGAGAAGCTATACGAGCAAGGCGGTGCTTGAGAGCTTCATGGATGAGAGGGTGGCCCAAGATATCCGGACCGAGAAAGGAATTAACTTGCAAAAATTGGCGGCCTGAACCACAAGGGAAATACCAAGAGCGGAAGATGACGAGAGGCTGGAAAAGGTAATGAGAGGTTTCGCCGTCTGCGTGGCGGGTGCACTCCTCTTCCCATCGATTGACAACATCTTGGAGGAGGACCAATTGAGCACGGTGTGCGGCATATGGGAGGGCGAGAGACTGGGACCAGCGGTGCTAGCCTTCCTCTATAGAGGGCTCACGGCGGCGAGCTTGGGTAGGCCTCCTTACGGTTCCATGTTGTTATTCACTTGTTGGACTGACCTGCACTTCAAGTTTGATTTGAGCAATGAAGTCCCTAGCTCGTCCCAGATCTTCTCCAAAAGTCCGCTCTGACACATGGACAACCAAGATGGCTTAGAAGGGCACGTGACTAACCAGGTGCCACAACTTAAGACGCAGGTAGATTGGCATGATAACTTCCGAAGCATGCCCAGGAACGCGTTCACTTGTACTCTAGCGCCACTTCTAACCAGAGACATGCGGATGCGGCTAGCACCCGGTGTGGACTTGCGGCTGATCGGGGCATTTGAGTTCATGCTTTACAATCCACACCGCTGCCTCTCTCAACTCAGGCTTCCATGGCGCAACTTCGAGGGGCCGTCCCACCTTTCGTCAATCAAAAGATGGGAAATCAGAACTAATAACGATGGCGAAGAGGCGGACACTATTAAAGCGCTGTGGAAGGTTTGCTCTTTTAGGCGGTCGGTCCCACATGTGGAGGAGCCGGAGGATGACTGGATGGCATATGTAAGGGAGCTCGGGAAAATCTGGCCCAAAGTGGTCGTTTGTAAATGCCAGAATTAATTCCTCAATAAGAAATAAATTGCATCCTTTACATGGCCAAATTGCACCCTTATATGTGATTGTATCATCCGAACAGATTTGATTTTCTCCTCAAAATTGGTCCTCGGGTGAGCATTCTGAATCGCGATGGATACAGACGTCGCGTTTTACCTCTGAATCCACGTCCAATAAAACCGCCGCATTTAAAATTAATCGCATCCACTAGCCCCGACGCATTTCAATTGTACTTCAAAAATTCAAAATCGCGCGCCTCAAACTCAATGTCGGGGCAATGTTGACTCCCTGAATCACGTCGACGACCTCCGACGCAATTAATATGGACACTCCAAATTCACGTTGGCTATAACGGACGTGATTTCCACTCGTTCTGAAGCGATAAAATGCCCGAGGGCACGCCTTTGCACTCTTTTTGCCCTTCTCTCTCTCGACTCTTTCCCGTCTCTGATCTTGCTCTCTCAACTATCTACTCTCTCTCCCTCTTGTTCTCTTTCATGATGACCAAATAAACGGCCTCGAAGCGTCGCCGGGGTGAAGAGTTGCCCGGGGAGGAGACGGCGACACCGGCGATGGCAGAAACGCCAGGGACGGAGGCGAGTGCGATGTTGGCGGAGCTACTGGCCGCTCCCGGCGAGCTCACAATGGTGATGGAGGAAGAGGAAAATGCGTCGGCGGCAGAAGAGGGCGAAATGGCGGCGATGGAGGAAGAAGAGGAAGGAACTGCAGAGAGATGGTGTCGGGACTGCCTCGAGTGTGAAGCACCCCCACGACCGGATTCGGTAAGCACCCCTGAACCCTTAGCCTTTGGTTTGAGGTAGGAGGCAAGGGGGGTAGAGCCACTGGCATCGGAGATGGTGATTGTGAATTGCGACGACTACAGTCGTCATGATTTAAGAGGTTGAATCATGATGACATAAGCCATCGCGTTTCAAAAGTGAAATGCGACTGCCATAGCGGTTGCAATTCAGGTAGAACCGCGACCACTGTGTCGGTCGCGATTCACAAGGGTTGTTTGAGAGGGATGAAAATGGCCTAATTTATGCACAGCTTTTTCTTATACATGCTTATGTGATTGTGTACTGACTTGTGTGTGCCTTTTGATGTGCAGCGAGTGATGAGGCCGAGGTTGCAGTGGCCGCTAGTACTGGCGGCGTACCAGGGGCTCCCAGACTTCCAGAGGGAGAGAGTCTGGGAGATGGGATTCGGGCCGATCTTGGAGATCGAGTATTTCTACTTGGACAATCCCTTGGTACAGGCTCTGAGGGAGCGATGGGACCGGGTGAGCAAGGCATTTCTTCTACCATGGGGGTGTAGACATGCGAATTCGACCCCACCGCGGGAAAATTTCATATTGCGCCATAACGCCACAAATGGCCCTCTTTTTGTCTTGCAAGAGTGTTTTCCCCATCATTTTGGGTCACCCCCATTCTTCCCCGGTGCTTCCCCTTCATTTCCAGGGCCCCTCAGGAATTATAGGCGTAAATACCATGTCACGACGGGTATGGCAGCCACGTCTCTAAACGCGTCCAGTAACCCAGACGCGATTCAGGATACCTTGGCTTAACATGACGGCCTTCATAGGCGCGACCTTAATGCGACAGGAAAGTCGGCCACAACTATCACTTAACACGTCGGCCCTGCACGACGCGATAATGAATTCTTATTTTATTTATGGAAACTGCCCTTTTCATGAACACGTCCGCCATGGGTGACGCAATCTCAATTCCACTTTCGGCAGCATTTTCATAAATAAAATTTGAAAATCTTATCACGTTGTGTGGTGCCGACGCTATTCAGTTTCTAGTCGCGTTCCTCCTACCGGACGCAATTCAAAGTCGGTGCATAGTCGCGTCCTGTCTCCAGGACGCGATTCAAAGTCAGCTGTGGCCCAGAAAGTCGTCACGCCCAGGCCCGTAATCATGAGAAAATCCTATATTCATGTCCTTGTCAGCAGACGCGATTCAGAGAGTTCAAATCAAAATGCCACGTCAGGAGACAACGCACGTAGGTGCATGCCTCAAAAATTGCCCCTAAAGTAATCGCGTCGGCCATGGCCGCCGTGTTTCAAAGTCGCGGTAGCCCTGGCGGATGCGATTATGTTCCTTATCGCGGCATCCTGACAGGACACAATTCAGAAGCATGGCAGCAATCATACGCCTATCTCATCAAACCGACCTTGCGAATCGCAGCCTGCCGCCCGGACGCGATCCAATCCAAGTCGCGGCCTCCTGTCCCGACGCGATTCTAATCGCAGCCTGCCGCTCGAATGCATTTCACTCTAAAGGTCGTGTCTACTGTACCGGACATGATTCTAAGATTTCACCTCTATAAATAGACCCCCAAGGGTCATTTGTAAAGGGGGGTCCACTCAGAGCGGCGAAGCCCTTCCGAATTCTCGCCTCGACTCCCAGCCCAAGGAGGACCCCCTACCATTCTGCGCCGACCCACGACCTCATTCCTCGGAGTTTGGAGCCTGCATCGTCATTTTCCTCTTCCTCCTCCATACCGTTCGCCGCGCCACCCGGCATTTGGGGAAGCACCCTTCCCCTTTCTTCCTTCTGTTTTTTCATTTACCTCCTCCGGGCCCCACGTGGACCTTCTTTACCTTTTTTTACACGCACACACATGCACGCATACACACACACACCTATTTTTAGGGGTTTAAAAGCCACCACATGGCGAGTCGTCCCCCATGCCATTCATTTATTCCATTTCATTATTTTGGATTCGGTATTGCACATTATTTGGCTAATCCCCTTTTCCTTTCCTTGTCTTCCTTTTTTCTCATGGTAATCAAACGAGGAAAACGCCCTCTACCACGGCCGGCCGTGCTCATAGAGGAAGAAAGGACCCACACCCCCGCGCAATCTCCCCACGCTCCAAAAGGTACGCTAGTGATCACATTCTTCCATCTGCACCCCTCGTCGTGCGTCTCCATTCGGCACCCTCGCGTGCTTGGCGATCACGATCTTCTCATTTTCCGTCATTTCCCGCTTTCCACCCGTGTCCCCATTTTCTTTTATCCCCCCCCCCCCTCTTTGTGGGCCATTGTCATTCTCTTCTTCTTTCTTTTCTTTTCTTCTCCGAAGGCTCCAAAGGAACCTCGCGAAGTGGGAAAGGAGGGAGGAGCGAAAAACGGTATCCACAGGGGCACATGATGCCAAGTCTAGAGGATGCGGCCCGGATCATGGGGCTTAGGGTGGATGGAGAGGCGGTGATGGGAGTCACCTATGCGGACTACACATTACACACCCATGATTTACTGAGCTTGGAGCCCATGGGTGACGACGAGCTCAGCGACTGGAGGATGGTCGACCGGGTTGTTTTGTTGGAGAGTTTGGGCCTATGGGGGATGAGGCAGAGGGGCGAGGAGACACTGCAGGAGTTTGTGCAGTAAACAGCGAGGCTGGCCAGGGCAGTGTACGGCTAGGACCCCGAGGACAGGGAGAGGGTGGACCGGGACCTGAGGAGGTTTCTGGTGTTCTTTTTGGGAAAGACGCTGCTGGGCACAAAGGGGGACGACATCCATTGCCGATTTCTGGAGATACTGTGTAGGATCGAGTGATTAGGTGAAGCAGATCTAGAAGGGGGGGTTGAATAGATCTATTACCAATTTTTGCGGAAGCATAAGAAAATTAAAACTATTTTAACTCAAAGATCTAATCACAGAAACAATTTCCAGATCTAAGGTATGAGTGTGTGAAAGAAGGTGTGAGACAATTAAGTAATCAGTGTGAAATCGCAATCCTATGCAATCATCTAACGCAGATCAACAATTCAAAACATTGCACATAGGATTTTTTTAGGTGGTTCGGAAATCACACTTGTGATCCCTACGTCCACCCCTCACATAGTGAGGACACACTACTCAAAATTTGAGTACAACTCACACTGGAGCACGACGACTCCAACACCCTTGAGTTCAACAACTTACACACAAATTCTAGAGCACACCTGCTCCAGAAACTGAGCACACTAGCTCAACCACACACTGAGTAGACAACTCACACAAACCGAGCTCAATAGCTCACAAGACACAAGCTAGATCAATACCAACACAAATCAAACCCTCTAGCAAAGATCTGATTTAAGACAAATTCATTCACAGAAACTTGTGCATCACTTCATGCACAAATCTCATGGATGAATCAGGAGAACAACTTCAGAAATGATAGGAATAGATACAGTATTTGTGTCCTCCGATGGAGATTCCATTGCAGAAGGTTGAATTGAAGAGATTCGTTGATGCTTACAATCACTTGGCGATGCTCTGCTTCAGTAGCCTTCGGATCACTAGAAATTTCCTTCAATTCCTTGCTTCTACTGGATCTGCTCCTTTGAGAGGTGCTTTAGCTCCTTCTCTAGAGCTCTCCTTCAATCCCTTGTGCTGTCCAAGGATGTAGATGGATCACCACAGCAACCAGATGAATGAGAGCGGGAGATTCCCCTTTTTGCCGCCAAAAGTTTTTTTCTGGAATATTCTGGAGGTCTCCTATCTTTTGGGGGGGGCGATAATTGAGGGTATATATAGCCCCATAAGTCCAATTGTACCCTTGGGGTGCATGGGCACATGATCCAAGGCAAGTCCCCTTGAACCCCAAACGGCCATGTGTCCAGAGGAATCAGATGAGAAGGCTTTAGCAGGAGTGTGTCGATACCCCTTCTGAGTGTGTCGACACACTGTCCCAGATGGGCAAAATCATCTCCTGGAAGCTGGGTCTAGTGTCGACACCACTATTGAGTGTGTCGACACACTGTCCCAGTCAGACAAAAGGGTCTCCTAGAATCCGAAACTAGTGTCAACACCACCATTGAGTGTGACGACACACTTTGACCCTATCTTCAAATATGGCTTCAGGGACAGTCATCTAGTGTCAACACCACCAAGGGATGTGTCGACACCACCATGACAAAAACTGTATGGCCCTGAAAATTTAACATATAAACTATTAGCACAATACATTATCATCAATGTATGAAGTGTAAAATGTTCAAACCATGTTGGTTGGGCATTATTATTCTATGAAAGAGGTATGTACCATGTTCTACCCAACAAGCACAAAATCACATAATGTCATCATCAAAACTAGAGAGAGAGAGAGGGAGATTAGTTAAAAAATTGTAGAACCACACTCAACCCAACATATTGGAGGATCTGGAGAGAGTCAGACAGTACACATGGGGTGCGGCCTTCCTGGTGCACACCTTCGCAGATCTCTCCAGCGGCACCGGACGGGAGACTACAGTGGGTGGATTTGCGCCCTTTCTTCAGGTACACATCCTTGCTTTTGAACTCCTTTGATTTCCTGCATTTAAATTGTTAGTCAAACTAATCAATGTTTATGCATGCAGGTCTGGAGTTATTACTACATCCCCCTGGGGAGAGCGACCGAGGTGCGCCCCGACGCACTACCCTTGGCGAGGAGGTGGTTGTCGGTCGTGATAGCGGCGTCCTTCTCACTCCAGCTCGACACCCTCCGTCGAGACATTCGGGACTTCCCGGCACTTCTGGTACGTGCCTACCTCACTTCTTCATGTGTTTAATATGATTATGACATATGACTAATGTATGCATGTGTGCAGGTTGTGTTGTAACCCTATGCGGGCATGGGTGACGACGGCCAGCCGTGGGTGGAGAGCGGCCGACCTCATTTTGGGTGGGACCTGTGGGTCCATTGCCTGAATGAGATTGAGCCACTCGCCTTCAGCTCACTGCGTGCACCCTCGGGCTGCACCAGGTGTGGCATAATAAGGTTGAGCCGAAGGGGATTGGGAGGAGGACATGTGGGAAGGCGAAGAGAGTGGACTAGCATCTGCGCTTCCCCGACCAGTTTGCCGACTGGCAGCAAGGGGGATACCCGGTGGAGTCAGACGTTGTCAACAGCTTCGCGTACTTTCAGTGGTTCCAGGAGGAGTCCAGGGAGTGGGACTTCATGAGGCCAGTGAGGGTATGCACTTCTAAACTTTGGCTCATTCAATGTGATTTGCATAATATTCTAATAAGTATGTGCATATGTAGGATGCTTGTGATGGCCTTATTGACATGCTGCGGGCCCAGCTGGTGAGTACAGAGGCCCAGCTGGGTGAGGCACGGGAGGCGCTGGATGCTTTGGTAAGTTTACAAGATCATACCTTCGCTTTATTTACCTTACCATGTGCTAACCTGATCTTCAATGTGAGTGCTACAACGATTTCTTAAGTGGCCTTAACGATTGTTAAGAAATCGATCTCAGAACGATTCGCTAAGTGGCCATAACAATTTGTTAAGAAATCGATCTCAGAACGATTCGCTAAGTGGCCATAACAATTGTTAAGAAATCGATCTCAGAACGATTCTCCAAGTGGCCATAACAATTTGTTAAGAAATCGATCTCACAGCAACTTCTTAAGTGGCCATAACGATTTGTTAAGAAATCGATCTCAGAACGATTCTTTTATAGCCACAACGATTTGCCCTCATATCGATTTCGTTCTCATAACGATTTGATAAGTTTCACATCGATTGGGTCTCGTAACGATTTCATAAGTGATCACATCGACTTCTTTATTGATCATAACGATTGCTTCTCACATCGATTTGCCTATACTTAAACATCAATTTTGTCCAAACATCGACTTCATGTAAACATCGATTTCCTTTATATTCAGATGTTTTAAATATGTTTGGCGCCTAATGAAAAGTCAAAATATCTTCTGACAGATAAATCTGCTTGCTTGTTTCAGAGCTTTGTCAGAAAAAGATCTTTGACCTATCAGTTTTAGCATGTTAAGAGAAATACAGCAGTGTGCACTGTTATCGTGTAAACACTACTTTATGCTAACACACTGCTCCATGCTCACAGATCTCAAAGACCACCAAAGATTGATTAAGACAAATGAAGAGCAACGGCTAGAACTCCAACGGATCTCTTCAACGGATCCATTCAAAAGCTATTCATATAAAAGATGAAGCATGGTTGAAGAACGGAAGAGAGCTTTCCTGAAAATCTTTGAAGGAGTGTACATCCAGTGAGCAACCTCAACGCCACATACACTCAATGAAAGAGAGAAAGAGCCTGAGCCAAGAAGAAGCAAGCAAAAGCGTCTCAAGCATTCAAGCCTTCAAGCTTTCTTTTCTCTCTTCTTTCTCCCTGTGCTCATTGTAATCTTGGGGGAGAGTCTGTGACTGTGAGCTAAGTCCTGAGTGTTCATCTTGTAATTGCTCCAGTCTGATCTTTCTTTTCTAAGAAAGATTTTTGTCCAGCTGTAGGACTGTATACAGTGTGTAACCCAGCTAGGGGTTTGTGTCTAGTAGAACTGCACTGGGGTTTGTACCAGTAGGTTTGCTTCTGAGCCTAGAAAAGAAGTGGGCTGCATTCTTGCCCGAAAAAGAGAAGAAGACCAGCTGGGGTGCTGTAGTGTCCTTGAGGGGGACTGTACCCTTGGTGTGAAATCCCAAGAGGTTGCTTGGGGACTAGACGTAGGACTTCCATGTGGGAAGGGCCGAACCAGGATAAATTCCTTTTGTCTTTTATGTGATTGTTTATTTGCTTCCGCACTGCTACTCTTTATCACACTAAACTAACCAAACTTTGAAGTGTTAATTTTCTGTGTTTAAGTTTCTATTTCAGATTTCAGAAAAACCTATTCACCCCCCCCCTCTAGGTTAGCTTGTTGCCGTACCAAAAGGACCAA
>CM024760.1:77128970-77602078 GCA_014218235.1 Colocasia esculenta
CTGAAGTAACACAAATGCTTGAAGAAAAGAAAAATCTTCTAAACTTAATTGATGATTTAAAGCTTGCCTCTCAAAAGGCTTCTCAAGAATCCAGAAACTTAATGAAAGCTGGAATTGAAAATCAAGAAAAAAACAGAAAATTGAAGAAATTGAAACTCTTAAAAACCAGCTAAAGAAAGGGATGAAGTCATCCAACCTTCACAAAGGTAAGGACAACTTAGAGGCACTGTTAGGAACAAATATAACAACTACTTCTCATGGATTAGGATTCAAACAAGAAAGAACCCCAAAAAGACAATCTGGTGAGAAAAGGGAAAGCACCACTAATCATTTTGTCAAGGGTCCTAATATGGAAAACATTGAATTCAACAAATAGCAAACAAATCCCAAACAAAACTCAAAACAAATCAAAATTCAAAACAAAAGAAGACTATCAGGTCGACACAGTCCCCTTGACAGTCGACACCAGTCCACCAAAGAAGACTTCTGTGGCTGTTGTGTCGACACCAATTCAGAAGAGGTCGACCTGCTCAACACCAAAAACCATAAACAACTCAACCAAAATTCAAAAACAATCTGAAAAACAAGAAAAGGGAAAAGAAATAATCCATGAAAGACCTTGGACCTCCAAGACAACACATCAAGAAATTGCTAATCCTTGGAACCATGGTATGAAATCCCTGTTGGTAATCCTCAATACTCTTATCCAAATTTCTGGATGTACCAACACAATCATGGATTCCACCTCCTCCTCTGAATTCAAATTTCAATGAAAAACTCCCTCCTCCCAAAACAAAGATCTTGGTGCTTCATTCCTAAAAGAAAGAACAAACAGAAATCAAGGATCGAAATAATGTGTGGAAAAGATCTAGAAGGGGAGGATGAATAGATCTTAGCCACTTTTGCGGAAGCTTAAATAATTTTTAGAATATTTAGAATCAGAGGCAATGTTATCAGTGAAAAGCTACTGATCAGATAGATTGGGAGTGATTGAAAACTTAGATGTGAATCAAGTTGATTAAGTGAATTAAACCGAATCCTATGCAAGCATCTAGCGGATGAATCAGTCAAACCACAAAACACATGCAAGGATTTTTTAGGTGGTTCGGAAATCACCCATGTGATTCCTACATCACCCCTCACAACCCGTGAGGATTCACTAACACAACTGGGTAACACACCCACTGGAGCCTGACAACTCCAACACTGAAGAGCTTACAACTCACACCACTTCTAGAGCAAGACTACTCTAGAACAACTGAGCAAGACTGCTCAACCCACACTTGAGTTTGACAACTCAACACTGAGCACAACGACTCACAACACCTGAGCACAAGGCTCACACATAGACTTGCTAGACACCCAACTTAAGACATAGATCCTCTAGCAACAGATCTAGTCGAAGTTTGAGAACTCTAAAGAGAATTATGCAGAAGTACTTGCCTAATCTCAAGAGATATCTCAGAAGAACAGAAGAAATGAAAAATTGAATTGAAAGTCTTCGTTCTTCAGTGTACTCCCTTGTAGAGACTTGAATTGGGAAGAAGAATGTGAAGCTTGAAGTCCAAGTCGATGCTCTGCAATTTGAGAAGTTGGATCTTCCTCGAGTTCTTCACCAAAGGAGTCTTCTACAGGATCTGCTTCCTTGGAATGCTTCGAAGGAATCTACAGGAATCAAATTCCAATTCCCACACCTTGAATGGGTGGGAATTAGTCTTCTGGAAGCAATTGGAGAGCAGAGGAGGAGACACGAGCTCTTCTGGCCGCCGCAGGAGCTTCTTGGAGGCTCTGAGAGAGTTGGTTTTTTTCTTTCACCTCTTGAAAACAGGCCGAAAAGAACCTTTTATACCCTTAGGATTCCAAAGATACCTTTTGGGGTACAAGGGCACGCTTTCCTAGGAAGATTCTGATCGCCCTAGAAGGACACGTGGCAGCCATCAACTTTTAAGATGAAAGTTTCCGTAGTGTGTCGACCTGCCTGGTGGTTGTGTCGACACACTGTCCCAAAGATGGAAAAAACCTATTCTGGAGGAAGGTCCCGTGTCGACCTGCTCTGAGTGTGTCGACCTGCTGTCCAATTCCTCAAACTGGCTGTTCTGGGAACTGGGTCTAGTGTCGCCTGCTCTGGGAGTGTGTCGACCTGGGTACCCTTGATCTCTGGAAAACTGCCACTCGTGTCGACCACTCTTGACATGTGTCGACACACTTGACATTTTTGCACAATTTCTCTTTGAGTCTTGTTGATGTGTCGACACCATTGATGGGTGTGTCGACACATCTTTTGCATAAAAAGTTTGTACCTGAAAAATAAACACATTAATCATTAGTTAAATGATTTATCATTACCATAAATGATAAATGTGGTTTGAAAAATGCTTTTGAGCATGACTTTCAGGTATGATGCTTTTGACATGTCCAATTAAATGCTTTAAGAACACTTCTTGTCATCATCAAAATAGGAGGGAAATGATATGAATTAGACATTCAACCTAACAATCTCCCCCTTTTTGATGATGGCAACATTAAATCCATATTTGAATGTAGTTTTGATGAAGTGTGATTTTTTAAGCAATTTTAATTGTTTGAGTTTTTGTTTTTTCTTTTGTTCATACTTGTCAATGTCCTTTTGATATTGTTCAGTAACAATTGATGATATTTTTGTGAGATCAATGTTACTTGAAATTAGAAGTTTTGTGCCCACAAGTCAACAATTGAACAAGTATTCCACACAGAGACAAAATTTGTATTGAAGCCAAACAACCATTTCATTTCATTCATTTCATTCAAAAGATCATTACATTTCATTCATTCTTCTCCCCCTTTGACATTATCAAAAAAAAATGTACATTAGATAGAAGATGGAGGAGGAGGAGAATTGGAGCTAGAAGCATCTCAATATCTGACATCTTTTATCCATTGACTTCATGCTTGACTTTATCTGTTCATGGATGATGTCAGCCGAGTGTGAAGATAATGCTCCATTTTATCAGTATGCTCTATCAAGGTGCTCTGAGTTCTTTTCAGTTCATCTGAAACATGTTGAGAACTTGATGAGCCAGCTGCCAACCAGGTCTTTGCATTATCTTGAATCCATGGTCAAGAGAGAGATGGAAGTTGGAGAGGTGATGAAGGGGATGAGTTAGAGAGAATGGGGAAAATTTCTTGCCGGAAAGGTGAGAGTTTTGGCCGTCGGGTCGACCTGATGCCCAAAAAGGGATGCATTGGTACACTGCCCCGCAGGAACAGCAATGGTTTAGGGTGAACCGAAAGATTTGAAAAGTTTCTGGCAAGAAGGCAGTGTCGACACATGAGGAAGGGTGTGTCGACTTGACTGGGGTGTGTGTCGCACACGGAGAGATTGTGTCGACACAGCCTTTGAGAGAAATTTGAATTTTTGAGAGGAAATTTTTGAGAAATTTGGGACATCTTTATAATGATAAATAATGAGAGGAAAATTTCATTTCAAGGATTTTTAAGAGGTCTAAAAATCCTTTGCTGTATTTTGCAAATTCATTTGCTGTATTTTGCAAAAATTCATACAGTTCAAGTATTTCACACAATTTCCAACCGGATATTAGCATTCCAGACTTGAATCAACAAATGATAAATGAGGGATATAATGTATCTAACAATCACCATAATCTGCCTGTTTCTCAATTTTCCAAGAAATAAAGATATCATCTAGACTAAACACAATTGTGTTGAAAGTAAAACACAAACTTAAAGAACAACTTGATGAGGAGGAAGATGATTCTTTCTAAACAAATCTCCAATAATTTTCATATTTTTTGTTCTTTTAACAAACTATCAAATGATGTAAATCTCTTTCACTCAAGTACTAGTGCTTTTACACACCATAGTCCCTGGATACTCAAGATTTAGTCATTGTCAAGTCCAAAGGGGGGTTAAATGATGACCTTTTGACATGAAAATATACATTTTGTAGACGCCAATATTTCCAGTTACTCAGTCATCATCAAAAAGCATAGCACATAATTGCTTAAATTTTGAGGTTATTTTCAATTTAGATCCCCTTTGAACATAGGTAACAATAATGCCTCATGACATGCATAGCACTTCATTCATTGTGAAGGTGTGCAGTTTCTCAGCACAGATGTCATTGCTCTAGTGGATTTTTACAATATTTTGGAGAGTTGTAAGATCGAATTCAAATACATCCAGTCATCAGTTGCAAACAAGGAAATGTTTTAAGTTCAGGACACAAATTGTACTTTAGTTAGGAGAGATCTGAGTTTATGTGGATTGAGAGACTAGTGGAAAGTTGATTATAAAAAATATACTGTATCACTCAAGGTTCATTTTGAGACTCTAGACTTTAGAATGAAGACATCATGCAAGGAATTGATGAAATGCAAGAAGGGTTTTTGAAATTGCAAAAAGATGACTTTGAATTTTCTAGCTCCCCCCTGAGATGATGATTTCAATCATTTTTTTCATCAAAATAAAGATATGCATTTTTTGAAATCAGAAAGAATTTTCTTTTTGATAACAAGATTTCTTCTCAACAATTGTATATTCATTTCTTGGTACTTGGCGGAGACCACTACTCTTGCATAGTGAAGTGTCCAGACAAGCATAACCTGTCCTTCTCCAAGTCACCATTTGATATACAAGAGATTTCATACAATAAGGTTGAAGAATTTTATCAAAAAGAAGTGAAGGTAAAACTGTGCAGTTTTGAAATCCGAAAAGAAATTCTCTTGAATAATAAAAGCTCACCCTCAACTATTGCATATTGACTTCTTAGTACTTGGCGGAGATATGTTCTCACGCATAGTGAAAGTGTCTAGACAAGCATGACCTGTCCTTCTCCAAATCACTATTTGATATACCAAGAAGTTTCACACAATCAGAAGTGAAGAATTTATTGTAAAAGGGAAAATGGAATTAAAAAGAGAGATATGAGCAAGTAGCTTGAGGAAGCAAGGAGTTATGAAATACAAAGAACTCCCCTTTAGACAATGCATAGCACTCAACCCAAACTTTAAGAGAGATCAGAAGGATGACATTTCACAAGACCAAGTTCTCTCCTTAAGGATGAGAATCTATTTTCAGGAAGGGTTTTGTGAATATGTCTGCAATTTGTTTTTCAGTTTCAATAAAATGGAGTTCAAAAGATTTCTTTGCAACCTCATCTCTCCAGAAATGATGCCTGATTTCAATGTGTTTTGTTCTAGAATGCTGAATGGGGTTTTAGAAAGATTGATTGCACTTGTGTTGTCACATAGGATGGGTACACACCCTAATCTGGTTATAATCAAGAAGTTGATGTTTCACCCAGAGAATCTGAGTTCCACATCTACCTGCTGCAACATATTCAGCTTCTGCTGTTGACAGAGCCACTGAATGTTGCTTCTTAGAAGCCCAAGAATAAGGCACCCACCTAGAATACACACAAGCCACTTGTACTTTTTCTATCTAACTTACACCCAGCATAATCAGCATCACGTAGGCAAACAATTCTAACTTGCAACCAGCAGGATACCAAATTCCTAGTCACATGTTCAAACAAGATATTTAAAAATTCTTTTCACAGCAAGCATATGACTTTCTTTAGGATTTGATTGGAATCTAGCACATAAGCACACACAAAACTGAATGTCAGGTCTAGAATAGTAAGGTAGAGCAGAGAGCCAATCATACCTCTGTAGGTCTTTTGATCTACTGACTTACCAGATGGTCTTCTTCTAGCTTAGCATTTATTGCAATGGTGTACTTGAATGTTTAAGGTTCTGATAGTCAAACCTTTTCAGTAGCTCCTTGACATATTTGTTTGACTGATGAAGATTCCTTCATTCTTTGGTTAACCTGCAATCCCAAAAAGAATGTTAAATCTCCCATTAAGCTCATTTCAAATTCATTCTGCATTTGATTTGAAAATTCATGCAAAGGCCTTTATTGTGGAGCCAAAGATTATGTCATCAACATAAATTTGACCACAATTATTTGATTTTTTACTGTTTTTGTGAACAATGTTTGATCACATTACCTCTAGAATATCCTTTTTCAAGTAAAAAGGAACTCAAACGATCATACAAGCTCTTGGAGCTTGTTTAAGACCATAGAGTGCCTTATTAAGCTTGAAAACATGGTTAGGATATTTTCATTATCAAATCCAGGAGGTTGTTCAACAAACACTTGTCCTTTATATATCCATTTAGAAATGCACTTTTAACATCCATTTGAAAGACTTTGAATTTCATGGCGGATGCAAAAGCAAGGAAATTCTCACAGCTTCTAGTCTAGCTACAGGGGCATAAGATTCTTCAAAGTCAATTCCAAATTCTTGGTTATACCCCTTTGCAACTAGCCTAGCTTTGTTTCTTATACTTGACCAGCTTCATTCATTTATTTCTGAAAACCCATCTAGTGCCAATCACTATTTGGTCACTAGGTCTAGGCACTAATTCCCACACTTGATTTCTTTCAAATTGATGAAGTTCATCATGCATAGCATTAATCCAATCAGAACTGGAAAGGCTTCATCAATTGACTTGGTTCAATTTGGGAAATTAGAGCTAGTGAGTCTTCTTCAATGTTTTGCAAAAAGGATGATCTGGTCCTAACTCTATCATTTAGATTGCCAACTACCTGTCTAATGGTGATCTCTTAGAATTGAGGTTCAAAATTACCTGGTGAGAGGTACCCGCTTCTGAATCAGTATTACCTAAACCTTTGGAGATTGTGAGTTGTTTTTCAGGTTTTCTTCAATGTTATTACTCTCCTCAACGGTTGGTGAAGAATCCCAATGAGGTCATCCTCTTCATTGTCTTGTTTTTCCTGCAAGATTTAGATCATTAGTGGAAAAGGAATTTTCATTAAAAATAACATGTGAGATTCTTCAACAGATTTGTTTTCAATATGTACACTTTGAAGGCCCTTGACACTTCAGAATAGCCAAGGAAGATAGCTCCTGACTCTTAGCATCAAACTTGTCAAGTTTTCTTTGTTATTATTGTGTACATAGCATTTGCAACCCAAAGACTTTAAAATAGGAAACAGTTGGCTTTTTGTTTTTCAATAATTCATAGGGGTTTTCTTGATTTTGGTCTGACCAATGCTCTATTGAGTATGTGGTTGTTGCTGTGTTCACAGCTTCAGCCCAGAAAGATTTGGGCAAGTTACTCTCAAGAAGCATGGTTCTAGCCATTCCACAAGAGTTCTGTTTCTTCTTTCCACAACTCCATTTGTTCTGGAGTTCTTGGTGAAAACTTGTGGAATATCTGAAATTCAGCACAAAAATCAGAAAAGGATGTGTTTTCAAATTCACCCCCATGACAGTTAAGATGTTTTTGATTTTATATGGATAAGTGGTTAAGACAGTGGTACAAAGTTCCTGAATTCAAGCATGCATCACTTTTGTGAGATAGAAAGATAACCCAGGTAAATGTAAAGTCATCAATGATTACAAATCCATATCTTTGCCACTCAAGCTTAGAACTCTTGTTGGCCCAAAGAGGTCCATGTGAAGAAGTTCTAGTGGCTTAGATGTGAGTACATCATTGAAGACGTTAAAGGATTTTCTAGTTTGTTTTCCTTTAGCACAGATCCACAAATTTGACCTTCAACACTAGAAAAGGATTCAGGAAGACTTTAACCAAATTCAATCTTAACAACTTATTCATTGTTCTGAACTGCATGGCCAAGTCTTTTGTGCCAAGTCATGCAATTTCATCTTTATTTGCAACAAAACAAAGATTTTCAGAAAAGTTTTTATTAAGGTTGATCATGTAGACATTGTTTTCTCTTTTTCCAAAGAATTTGATTTTATCAGTTGATGAATCTATTATCTTGCAAAAATCAGATTCAAACACAACTTTGTGACCTTGTCACATAGTTGGCTGATACTGAGCAAATTATAATCAAGGTCCATCAACTAACAAGACATTATCTACAGAGTTTGAAGAAGTTTGACCAACCTTACCAGATCCAATGATCTTTCCTTTATTTTTACCTCCAAAGGTGACTGACCCTCCCTCCTTTTCAAGCAGGAATGAGAATTGGCTCTATCTCCAGTCATATGTCGTGAACACCCACTGTCAAGAAACCATACATTTGTGTTGGTGCACGACTTCCCTGCAACAAGATCAGTGGAGAGAAGATTTTGGTACCCAAAATAGAGTTGGGACCATCAGAATGATTTAACATAGATAGCAAATCCTTTCTCACCCAAATTGATTTGTTTTAGATTTTTGTTTTGTTACTTTGGTGTTTTCAGCATTTTTTCTGTTTGTTCTTTCTTTTAGGAATGAAAACACCAAGATCTTTGTTTTTGGTAGGAGGGGAGTTTTTCATTTGAAAATTTGAGTTCATAGAAGGAGGTGGAATCCATGGATTGTGTTGGTACATCCAGAAATTTGGATAAGGGTATTGAGGATAATACCAACAGGGATTTTATACCATTGGTTCCAAGGATTAATCCAATTTTCTTGAGGAGCTGTCTTGGAGGTCCAAGGTTTTTCATGGATCATTTCTTTCCCTTTTCTTATTTCTCAGATTTTTATTTGAATTTTTTGTTGAGTTGATTATGGTTTTTGTGTTGAACAGGTCGACCTGTCAGGGGACTGTGTCGACCTGACAGTCTTCTTTTGTTTTTGAATTTTTGATTTGTTTTTTTGTTTTTGGGTTTTTGTTTGGGGTTTTGTTGCTGTTTGTGGATTTCATGTTTTTCCAGATTGGGACCTTTAACAAAGTTGATTAATGGTGCTTTTCCCTTTTTCTCACCAGATTTATCTTGTTGATTTCTTTTTGTTGATCCCAATCCATGAGATGTGGTTGTCTTGTTGGTCCTAGCAATGCCTCTAGGTTATCTTGGCCTTTTGTGAAGGTTTGGATAACCTCCTCCTTTTCCTTTAGCTGGTTTTAAGAATTTCAATTTCTTCAATTTTCTGTTGTTTTTCTTGTTTTTCAATTTCCGCTTTTCATTTAAATTTCTGAAGTCTTGGGAGGCCTTCTGAGAGGCAAGCTTTAAATCATCAATTTGGTTCAGTAAATTTTCTTTTTCTTCAAGCAATCTGTTACTTCAGATTCCAGTTCACAGGTTCTATTGTTTGAAGATTGGTTATGGTAAAGATTTTCAATTTTCTTTTTGATGTGTGTTTTCTTTTCTCATTTCAGAGTATCTTTCTACCAATTCAGCATACACATCCTGCCAATCTTCAACACTATAATCTTCAAAGGAAGTATTTACCTTTCCATCTGTGCTGTTGGCCATGAAGCAAACTTCCTCAATCTCTGAGCTGAGGACTTCTTCTCTTCTTCTTCCTCACTTGTGTCTTCATCAGACCAAGTGGCTACCATGGCCTTGGCTTCTTGTATTTCTGGAATCTTTTCTTTTTGTTCTCAGGACACTCTCCCTTCATGTGTCCTGGCTTGTTGCACCTGTAACAGATAACATTCTCATCAGGTTTATGATTCTTATTGAAATTGGAAGAGGAAATATTCTTCTTACCTGGGGGAAATTTCTTTTTCCCAGTCATTTTCCCTTTCCTATATTTCAAGAATTTCCTGAATTGTCTGGTCATGAGGGCAATCTCATCCTCATTTGACTCAGATTCTTCAGAACTTGTTTTATCCTGATTTTTATCTTTGTTGCTTGAAGAGGCTTTGAGTGCCATAGGCTTGGTCTTAATGATAAGATCTTCATTTCTTCTTAAGTTTATTTCATACGTCATTAAAGATCCAATCAATTCATCCAAAGACATTTTGGATAAATCTTTTGAATCTTCAATAACAGTGGCCTTGGTATGCCAAATTGAAGAAAGTGAACGCAAAATTTTTCTTACCAAATCTGCATCAGTATACTCCTTACCCAAAGCCTTGAGTCCATTGACAATCACCATAAATCTGGCAAACATTTCAGAATAGATTCATTAGATTTCATCATGAAAAGTTCATATTCTGAAACTAAGATATTTGCCTTGGTCTCCTTGACCTGAGATGTTCCCTCATAGAGTAGTTCGAGTTTATCCCACATCTCTTTGGCAGATTTACACATAGAGATTCTCGAATACTCCTTGGGATGGATAGCACATTGAATCATGTTCATGGCACTGTAATTCAATGTAGCTCTCCTAATTTGTTCCCTCGTCCAGGTTTCTTCCTCACCCTGGTTTTCATAGGGACCAGCCTCAACTACTTTCCAGATCTCATGTAAGACCCTCGAATTTCCGTCGTATTTTTCGTATTTATGTGTGTATATTGTGTTGAGTATGTATGTACGTATTTTACGTGGATATTTAAAATAGTATAAATACGTGTGCATGTGTTTATATTGAACATAAATAATGTACTTATTGCATGATGGTAGTGTGGATACGATACTATATGTACATTGCATGTATATATGTCCGGTATGCATGGTTTTCTGCATAAATTAGGGTTCTGGCCGAAGACCCTATTGGCGTCAATACCCAGGCCGTTGAGGTGGTGTTAGCGTCCAGACATGGACGCCAACACTAGATCCGGCGTCCAGCGATCTGGACGCCAACCTCTCTGACCTGCATGCGCAGCAGAGCTGCTATCTTCTGAAGCAAGGCAAGGCAACCATTGGGGAGATGTCCCCAACGGCTCTGAACATGTCTAATCGGTTTGGTGAGTGGGTGAGGGGCTCTTCTTAGGGTCCAACCCGAAATTGGCTCCTCTCACTTCTCCCTTCACCTTGTGAGAAGAGGAAAAGAAGAGAGAAAAAAAAACCCTAGAGCTTCTGTGAGAAAGCCCCACCTTGTGACCCAAGAATCCGACTTCCTGGAGCTTGATCCGGCCAACTTCCCCGACAAGGAGGTAGCTGATATGAAGGGGTAGGCCTCCCATCATCTCCTCGGCGTGGAGATCACCCAGGAGCTCGGAGGAAGGCGTTTTTGGAGGTGCTTCTGCAACTTCTTGGGACTGCCCAAGGAGGTCTTTTTCGAGCCATAGATCTCTTGGAGGATTTTTAAAGAGGCAAGTGACCTATCCATGGTGTCCCCGTATGAGTCTAGGATGTTTCTAGCATTTTTATGAAATTTATTTCGAGTCCTAGACCCTCCATTTCACCCTAGTTTTTGAGCTCGGGTCTGTGTTTTCTGCACAGACCTGAGTAGACGGCAAGGTCCCTGGATGCCCAGTTCCTCCTTGGCGTCCATCGACCATGCCGCTGACTCTGAGTCAGCGGCCAGAGACTGCCGTTAGTTCTTCAGGACAGAACAGTGAGCTGTTCTGTCCCTCTTATACATTTAATTTCGGTATGTTTATGCGCTGAGGATATATGGTATTCCTATAAGCTATGTATATGGTACATTGTGGTTGTGGATGTATGTGAGTTGTGTGGGTGAATGTGGCTAATGACGTCTTGTAAGCATGTGAGAATAACTTGTAAATCATCTTGCAAAACCCATGATTCATGATTTAGATTAATGTGAATGCCTTGATTTCGGTCTTATGTGTATGTTCTGAAATTTTGGTAATCCATGCATGCTTGTGGAATTGTTAATAAGTGTAGTTCGGTAAAATAAAACATGCAAAAAAAAAAAATAGGTTGTGACAAATGATTTATAGATGTATGAATTAGGATGGTGTTGTATTCTAAATCCATGCATATGTTAGTGGTTTCTGTGCAAAACAGTAAGTGGATAGATTTCTAATTGTGTTAGGCTCATGTTAGCTTAAATTGTGAATAATATGCTAATTATGTGTTTGATTTTCTATAAATCCTATTTAGCTCAGAAAAATCTGAAAAATTGAGAGTACGATTTTGAACCCGAAAACAGCATGTGGTTAAATTTTCAGGCCAATTGGAACAGTAGATAAAGAGTTATGTGTTTTCAAGTGAAGTACGATAATTCATGCATATAATTGAAATACGGTTCGTTATGATCTAAAATCAGCATGATTAATGTGTGTATTGTGTGTTAAACCTTGGAATTTCTGTAGTATCATGTTGGGAAAAAACAGAAATGTTCAGGTGAGTGAAAGAGTGAATGAAATGAGATGTGTTGTGCGTGAGACCAAGTGTAAAACGGTAAATGTAAAAGTGTAAACTGTGCCAATGTGATACTGCTTCGAGAAGGCAGTGGAGCTGTATCAGGGAAAAGTCCCCCTGAGAAAGTTCATTGTGTTAAGTGACCCTAAGGGCATTAGAGGGAAATCCTGGAGGTGGACAAGTACCACTGGTTAGGGTGGAGACTTGTTCTCCCGGTCTGCGCAGTCCAAGAGTCACCATTGCATTGCCTAGATGGTGCCTATGTGTTATGTGATGTGAATGTGTCCTTCTTTGGTGGTTTGGACTATGTGTCACGGCACCTAAATTGTGTAAATATGTGTAAAGTGTAATGTGTAAAGTGCATGTGACCATGTGTGAATGTGTAAGTGACATGTGGATGTGTATGTGTAAAGTGTAACCATGTGAAAAGAGGAAATTGTGTAAAAAGGGAATGTGAAATTCCAGATGTGTAAATGTGTATTGAAACCATATGAGACTAAATCTGAAACCAAGTAAATTCTGAAAATACATGTTATTATGCTCATGTTATGTGTGCAAAAGTGTGTAGAATCCATGTTAGAGACAACTAATGAGCATGTGTGTAAAAAGGGCGTGATTGATTGTTCATATGTTATGTTCTAAGCCACATTGTAGCTTCCATGTGTAGGTTTATAGTCTTTGAACCATGTGAAATCAGCAACCTAAAGCATGTTAAAAGTTATGTATGTGCTTAAGAACATGTGAAATCCATGCTAACTATGCTCCCCGTTCATGTGTGTAAAGTGTCCATGTTGATAACTCTCACGTTTGGTTCTTTATAAGGTTAAAGTCATAAGTGAATGGATTAGAGACCATGTGGTAGGTAATGTTATATTTTTTTGAAATCTGAAAGCAATGCGTTATGTATAAAATTGTAGAACTTCATGATAGGTTGAAAACTTGCATTGACTAGCATGCTTGTGTTGAAATCTGTAAATGTGCATGTAGAAACCACTAGGACTTGTATGTGAATGTCATGTATAGTGTTGCTTGCTGAGTCTTTAAGACTCACTCTTGCTTCGGCGTACAGGTTTAGACGGTGACGAGACCTTCGTGGAGGAGACAGTGGAGACGGACTCCGAGCGCGGAGTTTAGCTAGTGGAGTTGTGCATCCCTTTTTTTGTAAACTTCATAGTATGTACTTGAAACATTATATTAGAATTATCATGAAGAGAATGTAATATGTGAACATTGGACATTTGTATTTTATTTCAGCATTTAAATTATGAGAACTTTAGTTCCTTTTTGCAAATTGCAAACTGCATGTATGTTTAATGTGGATGATGAATGAATGGAGATAGTTCTCTTTTACTTCCGCTACTCTGTTATGTATATTCGCGTGTATCTCAGCTGTTTGTATCGTTGGGTAAATGTCCCACTGTGGCTGGCAGCACTCGTTATATCGACGTGGGTCGGTATGACCGTACCGGTATAATGGGGGCCGTCACACTCATAGTTCTGGGCCCTTAAGAATACTTGCATTCTGTTCTTCCAATAAGAATAGTCCAAACCATTAAAGAATGGTGGCCTATTTATGGAATGGCCCTCAGCTATGAAACCCTTTGAGTCCATGACACTTAAGTAAATGCAACGAGAAGTAGTTGAGCAAGCAAGCAAAAAACAACCAGACAAACAGACAAAAAACAACACTCAATACTCAGAAACAAAAGCTGCTCAGTTCAAATCAGATCGATGTAAACCTTCTCTGATACCAATTGAAGGATCGAAATAAATGTGTGGAAAAGATCTAGAAGGGGGGGGGATGAATAGATCTTAGCCACTTTGCTGAAGCTTAAATAATTTTTAAGAACTATTTAGAATCAGAGGCAATGTTATCAGTGAAAAGCTACTGATCAGATTAGATTGGAGTGAGTTGAAAAACTTAGATGTGAATCAAGTTGATTAAGGAATTAAAACCGAATCCTATGCAAGCATCTAGCGGATGAATCAGTCAAACCACAGAAAACACATGCACAAGGATTTTTTAGGTGGTTCGGAAATCACCCATGTGATTCCTACATCCACCCCTCACAACCCATGAGGATTCACTAACACAACTGGGTAACACACCCACTGGAGCCTGACAACTCCAACACTGAAGAGCTTACAACTCACACCACTTCTAGAGCAAGACTACTCTAGAACAACTGAGCAAGACTGCTCAACCCACACTTGAGTTTGACAACTCAACACTGAGCACAACGGCTCACAACAACCTGAGCACAAGGCTCACACATAGACTTGCTAGACACCAACTTAAGACATAGATCCTCTAGCAACAGATCTAGTCGAAGTTTGAGAACTCTAAAGAGAATTATACAGAAGTACTTGCATAATCTCAAGAGATATCTCAGAAGAACAGAAGAAATGAAAAATTGAATTGAAAGTCTTCGTTCTTCAGTGTACTCCCTTGTAGAGACTTGAATTGGGAAGAAGAAGTGAAGCTTGAAGTCCAAGTCGATGCTCTGCAATCTGAGAAGTTGGATCTTCCTCGAGTTCTTCACCAAAGGAGTCTTCTACTGGATCTGCTTCCTTGGAATGCTTCGAAGGAATCTACAGGAATCAAATTCCAATTCCCACACCTTGAATGGGTGGGAATTAGTCTTCTGGAAGCAATTGGAGAGCAGAGGAGGAGACACGAGCTCTTCTGGTCGCCAGGAGCTTCTTGGAGGCTCTGAGAGAGTTGGTTTTTCTTTCTCCTCTTGAAAACAGGCCGAAAAGAACCTTTTATACCCTTAGGATTCCAAAGATACCCTTTTGGGGTACAAGGGCACGCTTTCCTAGGAAGATTCTGATCGCCCTAGAAGGACACGTGGCAGCCATCAACTTTAAGATGAAAAGTTTCCGTAGTGTGTCGACCTGCCCTGGTGGTTGTGTCGACACACTGTCCCAAAGATGGAAAAACCTATTCTGGGAGGAAGGTCCCGTGTCGACCTGCTCTTGAGTGTGTCGACCTGCTGTCCCAATTCCTCAAACTGGCTGTTCTGGGAACTGGGTCTAGTGTCGACCTGCTCTGGGAGTGTGTCGACCTGGGTACCCTTGATCTCTGGAAAACTGCCACTCGTGTCGACACACTCTTGACATGTGTCGACACACTCTTGACATTTTTGCACAATTTCTCTTTGAGTCTGTGTTGATGTGTCGACACCATTGATGGGTGTGTCGACACATCTTTTGCATAAAAAGTTTGTACCTGAAAAATAAACACATATATCATTAGTTAAATGATTTATCATTACCATAAATGATAAATGTGGTTTGAAAAATGCTTTTGAGCATGACTTTCAGGTATGATGCTTTTGACATGTTCCAATTAAATTGCTTTAAGAACACTTCTTGTCATCATCAAAATAGGAGGGAAATGATATGAATTAGACATTCAACCTAACAAGAAAAGGGCTGAAAACACCAAAGTACCAAAACAAAAGTCAAAAACAAATCATATTTGGGTGAGAAAGGATTTGATATCTGTGCTCAATCATACTGATGGTCCCAACTCTGTTTGGGTACCAAAATCTTCTCTCCATTGATCTTTGTGCAGGAAGGTCGTGCACCCAACACCAATGTTTGGTTTCTTGATAGTGGGTGTTCACGACACATGACTGGAGATAGAGCCAAATTTTCCTGTCTAATTGAAAAGGAGGGAGGGTCAGTCACCTTTGGAGGTAAAAATAAAGGAAAGATCATTGGATCTGGTAAGGTTGGTCAAACTTCTTCAAACTCAGTAGATAATGTTTTGTTAGTTGATGGACTTGATTATAATTTGCTCAGTATCAGCCAACTATGTGACAAAGGTCACAAAGTTGTGTTTGAATCTGATTTTTGCAAGATAATTGATTCATCAACTGATAAAGTCAAATTCTTTGGAAAAAGAGAAAACAATGTTTACATGATCAACCTAAATAAAAACTTTTCTGAAAATCTTTGTTTTGTAGCAAATAAAGATGAAATTGCATGGACTTGGCACAAAAGACTTGGCCATGCAAGTTTCAGAACTTTGAATAAGTTGTTAAGATTGAATCTGGTTAAAGGTCTTCCTGAATCTTTTTCTTGTGTTGAAGGTCAAATTTGTGGGATCTGTGCTAAAGGAAAACAAACTAGGAAATCCTTTAAAGTCTTCAATGAAGTACTCACATCTAAGCCACTAGAACTTCTTCACATGGACCTCTTTGGGCCAACAAGAGTTCTAAGCTTAAGTGGCAAGAGATATGGGTTTGTAATCATTGATGACTTTACTAGATTTACCTGGGTTATTTTTCTATCCCACAAAAGTGATGCATGCCTTGAATTCAGGAATTTCTGTACCACTATCTTAACAACTTATCCATTTAAAATTAAAAACATTTTAACTGATCATAGGGGTGAATTTGATAACACATCCTTTTCTGATCTATGTGCTGAATTTCAAATTTTTCACAAGTTTTCTTCACCAAGAACTCCAGAACAAAATAGAGTTGTGGAAAGAAAGAATAGAACTCTTGTGGAAATGGCTAGATCCATGCTCTTAGGGAGTAATCTGCCCAAATCTTTTTGGGCTGAAGCTGTTAACACAGCCAATCACATCCTAAACAGAGCTTTAGTCAGACCAAAGATCAGAAAAACCCCCTATGAATTGTTGAAAAACAAAAAGCCAACTGTCTCTTATTTCAAAACCTTTGGGTGCAAGTGTTTTGTACACAATAACAACAAAGAAAACCTTGACAAGTTGGATGCTAAGAGTCTATCTTCCTTGGCTATTCTGAAGTGTCAAGAGCTTTCAAAGTGTACATATTGAAAACCAAACTGTTGAAGAATCACCACATGTTATTTTTGATGAAAATTCCTTTTCCACTAATGATTCTAAATCATGCAGGGAAAAACAAGACAATGAAGAGGATGACCTCATTGTAGACTCTTCACCAACCGTTGAGGAGATTAACAACATTGAAGAGAACCTGAACAACAACTCACCATCTTCAAGTGGTTCAGGTAATATTGCTCCAGAAGTGGGCACTTCTCATAGGTAATTTCTGAACCTCGTTTTCTAAGAGATCACCCATTAGACAGTGTAGTTGGCAACTTAAATGATAGAGTTAGGACCAGATCATCTTTCTTGCAAAACATTGAAGAAGACTCACTAGCTCTAATTTCCCAAATTGAACCCAAGTCAATTGATGAAGCCTTATCCAGTTCTGATTGGATTAATGCCATGCATGATGAACTTCATCAATTTGAAAGAAATCAAGTGTGGGAATTAGTGCCTAGACCTAGTGACCAAACAGTAATTGGCACTAGATGGGTTTTCCGAAATAAATTGAATGAAACTGGTCAAGTAATAAGAAACAAAGCTAGGCTAGTTGCTAAGGGGTATAACCAAGAATTTGGAATTGACTTTGAAGAATCTTATGCCCCTGTAGCTAGACTAGAAGCTATGAGAATTTTCCTTGCTTTTGCATCCTCCATGAAATTCAAAGTCTTTCAAATGGATGTCAAAAGTGCATTTCTAAATGGATATATAAAGGAAAATGTTTTTGTTGAACAACCTCCTGGATTTGAAAATGAAAAATATCCTAACCATGTTTTCAAGCTTAATAAGGCACTCTATGGTCTTAAACAAGCTCCAAGAGCTTGGTATGATCGTTTGAGTTCCTTTTTACTTGAGAAAGGATATTCCAGAGGTAATGTTGATCAAACATTGTTCACAAAAACAGTAAAAAATCAAATAATTGTTGTCCAAATTTATGTTGATGACATAATATTTGGATCAACTAATAAAGGCCTTTGCACTGAATTTTCAAATCAAATGAAGAATGAATTTGAAATGAGCTTAATGGGAGATTTAACATTCTTTTTGGGATTGCAGGTCAACCAAACACATGAAGGAATCTTCATCAGTCAAACCAAATATGTCAAGGAGCTACTAAAAAGGTTTGACTTTAGAACCTCAACACTCAAGCACACCCATTGCAATAAATGCTAAGCTAGAAGAAGACCCATCTGGTAAGTCAGTTGATCCAAAGACCTACAGAGGTATGATTGGCTCTCTGCTCTACCTTACTACTTCTAGACCTGACATTCAGTTTTGTGTGTGCTTATGTGCTAGATTCTAATCTAATCCTAAAGAAAGTCATATACTTGCTGTGAAAAGAATTTTTAAATATCTTGTTGGAACATGTGACTTAGGAATTTGGTATCCTGCTGGTTGCAAGTTAGAATTGTTTGCCTATTGCGATGCTGATTATGCTGGGTGTAAGTTAGATAGAAAAAGCACAAGTGGCTTGTGTGTATTTCTAGGTGGGTGCCTTATTTCTTGGGCTTCTAAGAAGCAACATTCAGTTGCTCTGTCAACAGAAGAGGCTGAGTATGTTGCTGCAGGTAGATGTGGAACTCAGATTCTCTGGGTGAAACATCAACTTCTTGATTATAACCAAGATTTAGGGTGTGTACCCATCCTATGTGATAACACTAGTGCCATAAAGTTTTCTAAAAATCCCATTCAGCACTCCAGAACAAAACACATTGACAGGCATCATTTCTTGAGAGATGAGGTTGCAAAGAAATCTTTTGAACTCCATTTTATTGAAACTGAAAAACAAATTGCAGACATATTCACAAAACCCCTTCCTGAAAACAGATTTTCATCTTTAAGGAGAGAACTTGGTCTTTGTAAATGTCCACCTTCTTGATCTCTCTTAAGGGGGAGTTCTTTGCATTTCATAACTCCTAGCTTCCTCAAGCTACATTGTTCATATCTCTCTCACTTTCAATTCCATTTCCCTTTTTACAATAAATTCTCCATTTCTGATTGTGTTGAAACTTCTTGGTATATCAAATAGTGATTTGGAGAAGGACAAGTTATGCTTGTCTGGACACTTTCACTATGCGTGAGAACATATCTCCGCCAAGTACTAAGAAGTAATATGCAATAGTTGAGGGGGAGCTTTTATTGTTCAAAGAGAATTTCTTTTCTGATTTCAAAACTTGCACAGTTTTCACTTCCATTTCCTTTTTGACAATGAATTCTTCAACTCTTATTGCATTGAAGTTACTTGGTATATCAAATGGTGATTTGAAGAAGGACAAGTTAGGCTTGTCTGGACACTTTCACTATGCGTGAGAGCTTATCTCCGCCAAGTACCAAGAAATGAATATGCAATTGTTGAGGAGAAGTTCTTGTTGTCCAAGAAGAAAATCTCTTTCTGATTTCAAAATGCATATCTTTATTTTGATGAAAAATGGTTGAAATCATCATCTCAGGGGGAGCTAGAAAATTCACAAGTCATCTTTTTGCAAAATTCAAAACCTTTCTTGCATTTCATCAATTCCCTGCATGATGTCCTCATTCTAAAGTCTAGAGTCACAAAATGAACCTTGAGTGATTTATTATATTTTTACTAATCAACCTTCAACTATGTCTCTCAATCCACAGAAATTCAGATCTCTTCCTAAACTAAATGACAATTTGTGCCTTGAACTTAAAACATTTCCTTGTTTGCAACTGATGACTGGATGTATTTGAATTCTATCTCACAAACTCTCCAAAATCTTGTAAAATCCAACAGAGCAATGGCATCTGTGCTGAGAAACTGCACACCTTCACAATGAATGAAGTGCTATGTATGTCATGAGGCATTATTGCTAACTCTGTTCAAAGGGGATCCAAATTGAAAATAACTTCAAAATTTAAGCAATTATGTGCTATGCTTTTTGATGATGACTGAGTAACTGGAAATATTGGCGTCTACAAAACGTATATTTTCATGTCAAAAGGTCATCATTTACCCCTTTGAGACTTGACAATGACTAAATCTTAAGTATCTAGGGACTATGGTGTGTAAAAAGCACTAGTACTTGAGTGAAAGAGATTTATATCATTTGATAGTTTGTTAAAAGAACAAAAATATGAAAATTATTGGAGATTTGTTTAGAAAGAATCATCTTCCTCCTTCATCAAGTTGTTCTTTAAGTTTGTGTTTTACTTTCAACACACTGTATTTGGTCTAGATGACTTCTTTAATTCTTGAAAATTGAGAAACATGGTAGTTTTTGGTTGATTGTTAAATACATTATATCCCTCAATTTATCATTTTGTTGATTCAAGTCTTGGAATGCTAATATCCTGTTGGAAATTGTTTGAAACACTTGAACTGTGATGAATTTTTGCAAAATACAACAAATGAATTTTTAAGCCTCTTAAAAATCCTTGAAATGATAATTCCTCTCATTATTTATCATTATAAAGATGTCCCCAAATTTCTCAAAAATTTCCTCTCAAAGATTCAAATTTCTCTCAAAGGCTGTGTCGACACAATCCTCTCTCGTGTCGACACACAACCCCAGTCAGGTCGACACACCCTTCCTCATGTGTCGACACTGCCTTCTTGCCAGACCCTTTTCAAATCTTTCGGGTTCACCTTAAACCCTTGTTGTTCCTGCGGGGCAGTATACCACTGCACCCCTTTTGGCATAAGGTCGACCCGACGGCCAAAATTTCATTGTTTCCGGCAAGAACACTTCCCATTTCTCTCTAGCTCTCATCCTCCTTCCATCATCTCTCCATTCTTCCATTTCCTCTCCAAATTCCACTCCTCTTGCACCATGGTCCGCAAGTTGGGTCCCCGCCGTGGCGCAAGATCAGCGGTCTCTTCAAGGCCAGTTCCGGCAGAGGTTCCAGTTGAACAGATGGAAAGAAGAACCAAGAGAAGAAACGATCCTGCCGAGCAACCAGGATCTTCTTCTGCACCTCAAAGAGCAGCAAAGAGAGGTCGGACCTCATCTTCAGGCAGAGGTAGTAGTCCTCCAAACCCTAAACCAGACAGTCCGGGAGATTCTTTTGAAAACCCTGAGGAATCCTCTTCCTCCTCTTCTGAGTCTCAGGAGGATATTCCCTCAGAGTCAGTCAGTGCAGCAAAGCTAATCTTGAAACCCAGAATTCTAGACCTTTCAGACACCCAACTAGCTGACTCTATTCCTGAAATTCAAACCTATTTTTCCTTTCAATCTTGGATACCCTTTATCTCTGAATTTCAAGTCTGCTATCCAAGATTAGTTAGAGAATTCTACAAGAACCTCAAATGTACAGATGAGGGATTTGAATCCAAAGTCAAGGGAATAGCCATAGATATGCTAACTGCAGTAGCTGCCTCCATTTTCAAAGTGCCAGATGAGGGGGCTGACTACCATGAGTTTGAATTTGATTTACATGAAGCCTACTCCATCTTGACAGGCCTTCCTACAGATGCATCAGATCCCAAACAGACCTATGTAACCAGGTTCAATGAAAATACCTTTCCACCTGTGTTAAGGGTCATCCACCACATCTTGACCACCATAATTACCCCTCAAGGTGGTGGGAGGGATAGACTGACAGACATCCAGAGGTTCATCCTCTATTGCATGGTTAAAGACATAAAAATCAACCTCCATGTGATTCTCTATCAAATCATGTCTGAAACAACAAGGACAGACCTAAAGAGATCACTTCCTTATGGAGCACATCTGACCTCAGTGTTCAAGCACTTTGGTGTGCCATTGGAAAATGAAAAATCCCAATCTATTCCCAAGTCAAACATCTACACTTTTAAGAATATCCAGAAGTTTATGGGATTTAGATTGGAGGGAAATCAGATTAGAAGAGGACCAATTGTGGTTGAGGCCCCTCAAGCTCAGGAGGACCAGCCTCAGGTTCAAGGGGATCAGCCCCAAGCACAAGAGGACCAGCCTCCAGCTCAAGGAGACCAAAATCAGGAGGATCAGCCTCCACATCATGAGGGCCAGCCTCAAGTTCAAGAGGAACATGTTCACTTGCCAGAGGATCAGCCTCTAATGAATGAGGATCAGCCTCATATCACTCCTGAAGGTGGCATTCAGCTTGAAACTCCTATTCCTCCTCAAGCTGATCCTTCCTCTTCCATGCCACATACTTTTGAACCTCCACATTTCCCCTCTACATTCCAATCATCCACTTCTTCTGGTGGGTCCTCAATTCCACCAGAATTGTTCTCTTTCCTCAATACTAAATTTGATACATTGAACTCCACCATTCAAACAATGTCAGACCAATTTGAATTGAGAGTTCAAAGACTAGAGAACACAGTGTCAGCTAAATTTATTGAGCAGAAGGCAGCTTCAGATTATGCAACTCAAAGGTTCAATAGGTTGATTGGCACATTGGTAGATGCCTCTCTACAGCTAAAAGAGCATCAAGACAAGTTGGAGAAAGTTCTTAAGGGAATATTGGCAAATTCCCAAGCAGATGTCTTCAACACCAAGCAAACATTGCATGAGATTTCCAGCACCAGATTGTCATTTGCTCATTTTGTGGATGATTTAGAAAGTATGAGGCACTTCAATGAGCACATTGACAGGCAGATTACAGATTTGACCAAGGAGTTCAAGATAATGCAGAAACCTGGTTGGTCAGCTGGCTCATCATCTTCCTCACAACACAGTGCAGCTGATCTAACCAGACTTCAAGCCACCTTGCTAGAAAATTCAGATCGAATGGAACACTTTTTGAGCACAAAAATGATAACCATTCAAGATCAAATCAAGACTAGCCTGAACTTCATGGAGAAAATACTATCTGACATAGAGACCATTCTTCTTCCTATTCCTCCTCCTCCTCCATCTTCTACTTAATGTAATTTCTCTTTTGATGATGTCAAAGGGGGAGAAGAAAGAAAGATAGAACAAATGTTTGTAATCTTTTTTGGAATGTTTGTAATGGTTTTCTTGTTGAATGAAATGAAAGTGTTGCTTGGCTTGAATGATTCTCTCAATTGTGTATTTAATGTGATTGAAAATCCTTTTGTGAATGTGATTGAATGATTACTTGTCAAGTTGCTTGACTTTTATGAACAAAATTTCTATTTTCAAGTAACACTGTATCTCACAAACACATCATCAATTGTTACTGAAAAATATCAAAAGGTCCTTGACAAGTATGATCAAAAAGGAAAACAAAAATTTAAACAATCAAAAATTGCTTAAAATCACACTTCATCAAAACCACATTGAATATGGATTTAATGTTGCCATCATCAAAAAGGGGAGATTGTTGGGTTGAATGCAAATTCATATCATTTCCCTCCTATTTTGATAATGACAAGAGGTGTTCTTAAAGCAATTTAATTGAAACATGTCAAAAAACATCATACCTGAAATTCATGTATTTTTCAAACCACATTTATCATTTATGGTCATGATAAATCATTTAACTAATGATATATGTGTTTATTTTTCAGGTACAAACATTTTTATGCAGAAGATGTGTCGACACACTCATCAATGGTGTGACACAACAACACAGATTTAAAGGCAAAATGTATAAAAATGTTGAGACTGTGTCGACACATGTCAAGAGTGTGTCGACACGAGTGGCAGTTTTTCAGAAATCAAGCCTACCCAGGTCGACACACTCTCAGAGCAGGTCGACACTAGATCCCGTTCACAGAACATACTATCTGCAGAATTGGGAAAGCAGGTCGACACACTCCAGAGCAGGTCGACACGGGACCTTCTTCCCAGAACAACCTTCTACATATTCTGGACAGTGTGTCGACACTACCACCAGGGCAGGTCGACACACTACGGAAACTTTTCATCCTAAAAGTTGATGGCTGCCACGTGTCCTTCTAGGGCGATCAGAATCTTCCTAGGAATGCGTGCCCTTGTACCCCAAAAGGGTATCTTTGGAATCCTAAGGATATAAAGTGTCTTTTCGGCCAGCCTTCACAAGAAAGAAGGGACCCAACTCTCCAAGAGCCTCCAAGAAGCTCCTGGCGGCCAAGAAGAGCTCGTGTCTCCTTCCCCTGCTCTCCAAGTGCTTCCAGAAGACCAATTCCCACCAATTCAAGGTGTGAGAATTGGAATTTGATTCCTGAAGACTTCTCTGAAGCATTCCAATGAGGCAGATCCTGTAGAAGACTTCTTGGGTGAAGAATTCGAGGAAGATCCAACTTCTCAGATTGCAGAGCATCGACTTGGACTTCAAGCTTCACAAGTTCCTTCCCAATTCAAGCTTCTACAAGGGAGTACACTGAAGAACGAAGCTTTCAATACAATTTACCTTTCTTCTGTTCTTATGAGATATCTTTTGAGATTATGCAAGTGCTTTGCATAACTCTCTTTAGAGTTCTCAAATTTCGACTAGATCTGTTGCTAGAGGATCTAAGTCTTAAGTTGGTGTCTAGCAAGTTTTAGTGTGAGCATTGTGCTCAGTTTGGTGTGAGCCGTCGAGCTCAGTTTGAGTTGTCAAGCTCAAGGTTGGTTTGAGCAGTCTTGCTCAGTGTTTCTAGAGTAGTCTTGCTCTAGAGGTTGTGTGAGTTGTATGCTCTGAAGTGTTGGTGTTGTTAGGCTCCTTTGGGTGTGTAGCCCTGTTGTGTTAGTGAAGCCTTACGGGTTGTGAGGGGTGGATGTAGGAATCACTTGGGTGATTTCCGAACCACCTAAAAAATCCTTGTGCATTTGTCTTCTGTGGTTTGATTGATTCATCCGCTAGATGCTTGCATAGGATCCGTTTTTAATTCACTTAATCAACTTGCTTCACATCTAAGTTTTTCAACTCACTCAAATCTAATCAGATCTGTAGTTTTTCACTGATAACATTGCCTCTGATTTTAAATAGTTTTCAAATTACTTAAGCTTCCGCAAAAGTGGCTAAGATCTATTCATCCCCCCCTTCTAGATCTTTTCCACACATTCATTTCGATCCTTCATCTCTGTCCTTCTGTAACAAAAGAAAAGCACCTCATTCCACTTCTAGCTATCTGTAGGATATATAAACAGAAGGCAAAAAGAGGTACGGGCCATCTGACAATGGACTTTACGAGTTAACTATCTGCCTTACATTTATTGCCTACAGGTCTACCACTACACAGAGTCAACATCTTGGACCTACTGCTGGCATCCTTGAAAGTGCACACCAACTAAACAACTTCCTCAAATCCAAGTAACTAGTAGGCAAATCAAGTAAGCCGTTAGACTCAAAAGAAAGAAGATGAAGAAGAAGAAGAGCAATGGTTCAGAAAGCTCCAATGGCTATCAGTCAATGGATCTGATCAAAGCAGCTCCATATAAAGGGAGAAGCAAAAAGAAAGAAGAGGACATCTGAAGAACCTTCCTGAAGATCTTTCAAGGAGTGTACATCCTGTGAAAAGCTCCAACTCCACACAAACTCAAGTAAGAAAGGAAGAGAGCTAGAGCCTACTCAAGTTCAAGCATTCAAGCCATCATCTTCCTTCCTCATTCTCTCTCTGTGTGTTTCTGTGTATTTGAGAGAGAGAGTTGGGGGTTTAGCCTAAGAAGAGTCTTGTCCTATAAACTATTTTTTTCTTAGGCTTAGTCTCGGATCAAGCATCTCATTGTGTATCTTGAGCTTGATCTAGGGGCTTCAGGTCCTTGCTTCTATGTTCAGAAGTGTTCCTCTTTTGTTGAGAAGGGAAGACCAGCTTGCATCTAGTGGTGTGTTCGGCTGTGGGATTGTACATAGTGTTCCCCTTGGTTAGAAGGGAAGACCTGCTGGGGTGTGTACCAGTGGGTTGCTTCTGAGCTCGTAAAAGAAGAACCCGACTGAGGTGAAACAGTGGGCTGCCTTCTTGCCCTGGAAAGAGAAGAAGACCAACAGGGGCTGGGTGTTGTATGTCCTTAAGGGGGACTGTACCGTTGGTTAGTGAAATCCCAAGAGTTTGCTTGGGGACTGGACGTAGGACTTGATGATCAGATTATCCCCAATGTTATTTAAATAAATTACATATATATTTTGGTGATTAAAAAAGCTCTGATAAAGATTACTTCTATGAGAATTGAGCACAGGAAATAAATCAAGGAAATACAAGCAAAAACAGTAAGTATTTATCATCTTGTAGCATTTACAGTTCAAAGTATGAAATATTCTAAGTACACATCGACTTTCTAGTTGTTGCAACGATTTCCTTAGAATCATAACGATTTTGTAAGTGAGCATAACGATTTGCTCTCATAGCGATTCGACAAGTGAGTATAATGATTTCAGTCTCACATCGATTTCGTAAGTGAGCATAATGATTTGCTCTCATAATGATTCGACAAGTGAGTATAACGATTTCAATCTCACATCGATTTCGTAAGTGAGCATAACGATTTGCTCTCATAACGATTCGACAAGTGAGTATAACGATTTCAATCTCACAACGATTTCGTAAGTAGGCATAACGATTTGCTCATAACGATTTGGTTATAATGATTTGGTTATAAGGATTTGGTTATAACGATTTGGTCATAACGATTTGTTTATAACGATTTGGTCATAATGATTTACTCATAACGATTTGGTTATAATGATTTGGTCATAATGATTTACTCATAACGATTTGGTTTTATAACGATTTGCTCATAACGATTTGGTTATAATGATTTGCTTATAACGATTTGGTTATAACGATTTGCTTATAACAATTTGGTTATAACGATTTGGTTATAACGATTTGCTCATAGTGTCATAATGATTTGTTATCTAGAATGACTTGGATATGGATGCATAACGATTTATGCGTACAACAGTTTGTTTACGAATGAAACGATTCACATGAACAATGACTCATTCGCACAACGATTCTATAAGTCATGTTCATATCGATTTCATGAGCTATAATGACTTGTTATTCAAATATCTTGACAAGTCAAAGTCATCCCACGTATTTCACTGTTATCCATGCATTAATACAACCGTACATTTCTCTGCACGATGCATGTCCAGATATCTTCTATTCTTATGTTTCTGCATGTAATATCTTTTTGGAAAGACACAATGAAAATTTCTATCTTAATGTATTCTCACCCTAACGTTGACTGACAACAAGAGACAGCTTAGCTGTCTACGTTTTAGCATTTAATGTGTGCAGGTCTTTGACAGCAAACCTCTATACAACATTGGACAAAGTAGAAGCTGGAGGATATCAAGAAGTATTTTCTTCTTACGTGCATGGAACGCAAAGAACTATTGACCACAAAGGAAAGCCATGCAGTCTAACATCCTCACAATATAGAGACAACGGATACATCAACAGCTACATTTTTCAAAGAAGATATAAATAGAAGACTGGTGCCTTCGTGAAAAAGAGCTCTCGAGAATTCAAAATCTTCAAGCACCATCTTCAAGCACCATAGAAGAGCTCAAGTCTCACTCCATCACTTTGTTGTTGCTCTTAGCTCTCTACATCCTGTGTAGATCTTAGAGAGAGTGTTTTTGTGTACTGAGAGAGTTCATTGTTGTTCATCTCTTTCTCTCAATATTCATTTCGGATCAAGCATTGTGCTATTAGCTTGGTCTAGGGGTGTCACATCCCTTGAACACATTTTGTGTTGTTCCCTTCATGTTGAAGGAAGACCTGGGGGTTCCAGGGTGTTTATTTCCCTTCGTATTGAAGGAAGACCTAGTGGGATCCAGGGTGTTGTATTCCTCTTTGGATTGTGAAGAGAAGACCAACTGCGGCTGGGTGTGTAAGTGTCATTGAGAGGGACTATACCCTTGGGTAGTGAATCCTGAGTTGTTGCTCAAGGACTGGACATAGGACTCCTGTTGAGAGGAGGTCCGAACCAGGATAAACCTTGTGCAGTGTGTGTATGCTTGCCTTTGTTTTGTTGTTTATCTTTTCACTAACGCTAACTGTCATCGAAGTGTGTTTTGTGTGAACGTTTTGTGGACAGGTTTAAGTATTCAAATTTTAAAAATCCCATTCACCCCCCCTTTGGGCTTGCTAGCTGGGCAACAAGTCGTATTAGAGCTAGTCTCTTCGACAAAGAAGAAGATCCAATGATCTGAAGAGAAAAGATCAAATGGCAGCCCAAAGTCACTTTGAAGGTCAGTCAGTAAACAGGCCACCACTATTCGATGGTGAAGACTACACATATTGGAAAACAAGGATGGAGTTCTTTCTACAAGGTCTTGACTATCAGATCTGGTCGATAGTTGAAGAAGGAGATCTCCTAGTTACAAACAAAAAGGATAAATGGACGGAAGATGACAAGAAGAAGATTTCTTTGAACTGCAAGGCCAAGACTATCCTATGTTGTGCCCTTAGCAAAAAAGAATTCAACCGCATATCAGCCTGCAAATCCGCTATGAAATGTGGGAAAAGCTAAGGATCATATATGAAGGTACTGACAAGGTTAAGGAAACCAGAATAGACATTCTGGTAACACAGTACGAGAGGTTCCAAATGCAGCAAGGAGAATCCATTACTCAAATGTACAGCAGATTCACCGATATCACAAAATGGGTTAGCTGGTCTGGGTAAGACATCAGATGGGAGACATGGTGAGAAAGATACTCAGATCCCTACCTGCCTCATGGACACCAAAAGTTACAACAATAGAAGAGGCTAATGACTTGAAGATAATGTCATTAGAGAAGCTCATTGGGTCACTCATGGCTCATGAGATCAACATGGAAAGAATCGGAGAATCCTCTTGTAACACCCCAAAAATTTAGTGATTTAAAAATTTTAGAAATAAAGGGGAATAAATAAATTCCGCAATTATCGGAATGATAAAACTTACGTACTATTATCGTATGAGAGAAAACACGTCGGAAAATTCTGTAAAAATTATAAATCAACCCCAAATATTGTCCCCAAGTGTTCCACGAAGGAATTCGTGCAACGAAAAATCTGATTGGTCGAGTGTACGTCACACGTGACCAAGTTAACCGAATTAGGAAACTAAGTCGGAAAATTGTTAACACGGAAAAATAACCCAACCATAAATTAAATAAACATATTGGAGAGACTTTCAACACCATGTATTAATGACCCATTAACAAGATTGGGCCAATGAAGCACATTTGGCCCAAGGATAAAAATTTGGACAAAAAAACCCAAAATTTGTGTATGTAATTATGCAGTGATTAGGGAGGGCAAATTAGGGTTAACATTAGTGGTAATGGCCATGCATGGCAACCCAAATCGTGGCCAACCCTGTATGACACATTCCCATGGTGTAGCTACCTCTTTGGGTGAGAAAATCCCAGATTTTGGAAAGTAGAAAGCAGAATTCGCAGCCCCCTTTCCTAGTCCCATTAGGACATGTAAATACACCCTAAATCTATAAGAACTCATCACTAAACTCTTGGGGAAGGTTTGGCAATGATTTGGGATCGTTTGGAGGTGGGCTAGGGCTTCAGAGGAGGAGGAGAAAGGCTGGGAACCGGAGTTTCATCCCTCTTCATCCTCTGCTGCGTCCAGAACATCGACTGGTCTTAGATCTTCATAAAGGTAGGTGTTCTCACACCAAGATTAAAGAAAACCTATACCATATTGTAGAGATTTGAGTCTATGTTCATTTGCACTTGATTTGCCCAATTTTCATGGAGTATACATGGAGTGTTAGTCGTTTTCCCTAAGTCGTGCACAGTTAGGGCTTTTCCCGTTCTTCTCATTATACACGCGATTTGATACCGAATTAGACTAAACATCCTTCATGAAAGTTATTCTACTCATAGTCTCAATCATCTTTCACGTTTACCATTTTGTCTAAATGTCATTAGTTAGAGAGTTACAAGCATGGTAAGTAAATCACTGCATGAGATGTGTTTTCGGGTTACACATGAACTTTATGTTCTTCATATATTTCTAGAGATTTGAGACTGAATTAGATCTAACTCACAACAAAAAAGTTCTTCCAATATATGTCCTCGACATAATTTATGTTGAGAGTTTTGTCAAAATGTCAGTATATAGAGAGATATAGGCATTGCATGAATATGACACCCTGATTACTGTGTTTTCGGTTGGAGGTTTGAACCGCGTCTGGTTCAGGAGACGCGATTCCAGCGCCTGGTATCGCGTCGGCCAGGTCTGACGTGATCCACTAAAAGGCGTCCATGAGAAGCGATGCGATTCTCACGCTGACTGGTCAACGGTTGCGTGAGACTTCGCGCCTACCTGGGAGTCTGTGCAAGTCTGAATCGCGGCAGTATCCTCGGACGCGATTCATGCAGTTTTCCCGCCCATCGGATTAATTAATGATTTCTTGTAAAGTGTCGCTATACCCCGACATGATTTATCTTGAAAGGAGGCCATGTAGGCCAACGCGATTCAGTTTCTGCGCCGTTTGACCTGTTTACCTGTACACTGTTTTGTAAAAACGTCCACTGTGTTGGACGCTATTCATAGGCCGACCCGAGCCTGTACTTTTCAGTCAATCAGTCAGCATGTTAGTCTTTGTGGTCCGTCAGCATGTTGCATAGTGTTCCATAGTGTGCATTGGCCTAAAAGAAATCCATCAATTTGAAAGCGGTAATGATATGAATATGATTCTAATGTGTAAATGTGATTGACCTTATATTCATTTGATTATCTTGTGATCTTACTTATTGTCAATTGGACATGATAAGAATATGATGTGAATGTATGGGTGAACACATGTTAGCGTAGACGTGTTTAGTTAAAGTGTTTCATCATGGGTTGTATATGAGTTTCTTTAAGTTATATGCTTTCCCATGTTTCAGTTATTTGTTCATATTGCGTACATGTTAGGAAAGATCCGTGACACGCCACTTACACCTTTGTACGAATAGGCACACCTTTCTTGGGGAATTGAGAGCTCTCTGCCGGTCATTCCGAATCGGCAAGACTAGCGATCTTTTCCTTAAGACCTCCATAACTCTCCGCTCTCTATGGATTCCAACATAGAGGCCGAGCTGGTTGTACCATGAAGTATCCTGGAGATAGAGAGCACATGTTCTGCATACGATCTGTCATTAGTCATCTTCATGTCAAGACATTAATGAATTATGAAACATAAGAGACATCGTTATACTGCCCATTTGATCTCTTGAGCATTTGTCATACTTTGACTCTATGAATAATCATGTCTTTCGTACTATGAGTTTGTCATTGAAACTCCGTGGCCATAGTATGAATATGTTTGTTCGGCACAATATGGGACTTCGGTCCATTTGACCTATGCCTGTGCAATAGGGGCCCTGTCTGGTCCTGGGGAAGAGTGCCCCAACGTACTTATTAACCGCGGGAGTATGGACTTGTGGTGCGTGGCATGGCACTGATACTATATGCAAGATTTGTGTGAATGTGCCTTCGTTTGATATGATATGATATGATATGTTTGATATGATAAGTTTGATCACGTGAATACGTGATATCTGTGGATATGGCCAATTCATTTGATACGATTCTACTCTTGAAATATCTGTCCATTGTATATGAAACTCGACATTTGATCTGATATGATATCCGTTCTACTCTACTACTCAATCTGTTAGTATTGCATGCCTTGTCATCATATACATGTTCATATCTTGCCTATTTAAAATGTTAATCATGTATACTAGTGTCCACACAATATTGAGATGTAAATCCTACTGAGCTAGTTCGCTCACCCCTATCATCCTGTCCTTTTCAGGTAGTGATGAGGAACCAGAGGAGACTGATGGGTCAGGGCAAGAGTGATGAGCAACCGCCATATGAGGAGTTGATAGTCTAGGTATAGTTATTTGAGTAGTCAATGTAATAGTGAAACCTTTTTCATTTGAATAATGGGCCCCTTTGATTGGCTCGATTGATGTAAGGTTTTTAATTAGTTGAATGAATAGAATAAAGAGTACTTTGGATGACAATATTGTGGCCTCAAATGTGTTGTTCTGTTTAATTGTGACTCTGCGTTATTCAACTGTGATACGTCTATTTGTATCGTTCACGTCTCCCGATATTTATTCCGCTACTAAATATCGGGGCGTGACAGTTGGTATCGGAGCCTTAAACTTTAGGGTCCAAGGGAATAGGAACATAGAATGAAACTAGATCACACGAGTCAAAATCTGTCGTACCTAATGTGAGCTTGGGTAGAACCATGGGAATAGAAGTCACATGTGATATATTTAGATGACTGACTTATATTATTATCTTGAAGGTACTTATTACCTCAATGGCCGCTGAACGTTTCCAGGCTAGGAACATGCAACAAACAATACAGAACTTGACTCAGGCTATCCTGTAAGCCACCCAGGGTGGAGCTAACCACGGAGCCGGTGATCTCCATCAGAATTTTCAGAATATGGATCCGCCTAGGTTTGAAGGGAGTACTGACCAGATGTTGCTGAACACTGGGTTAAGGAAATTGAAAGGATATTCAGGGTCATGCAATGCACGGACCAGAACAAAGTACTTCTAGCGACCTTCCAATTGGAAAAGGATGCCAGGGCATGGTGGGAGTCGGTAGAAGCAACACTGAATGGCCAGCAACTAACATGGGCTCAGTTCATTGAGCAATTCAACACCAAGTACTTTTCTGAGAGGGTCCAGGAATGAAAAGTAGCCGAATTTGTGGCTTTGAAGTAGAGAGGGCTCAATGTGGCCGAGTATGAGGCCCAATTCTCTCGTCTGTCCCGATATGCTGTTTACTTGATTGGGACAGAAAGGATGAAGGCAAAACACTTTCTGAATGGCTTGAGGCCCCAGTTCATCACTCAACTGGCGCCATTGGACATTCAAACCTATGCTGACATGGTAAAGAAGGCTCAGTTACTGGAAGATGCCATGGAGACCGCCGAAAGAATTAAGGGAAAATCTGTGAAAAGTGAGCAAGTGTCTTCTACAGGAAGGCATCAGCCGACCATTGGGAAGAAAAGCCCAGTGGCGGAGTAGATGAACCAGCTGATAAAAAACCAAAGGAGTTAGGTAAGCAGATAGTGGTGACAATGGGAGAAAGGTGCAAACACTGTGACAAAGCTAGTCACCGGTCTGAACAATGCTGGAGAGCGCAAGGGAGATGCCTGCGCTGTGGTAGTCGTGACCACAGGATCTCGGACTGCCCAATGTTGAAAGAACCAACCTCTCAGGACAAGCATCCGAATGGACAGAAGAGGCAAGGTCGCTTGCAAGCTATTCAGGAACCTGAAGCTGCTAAAGAAGGAGGTATCGTGGAAGCTACACTTACTATTCTTTCCCGACCCGCATATGTTCTATTTGATACGGGAGCTACGCATTCCTTTATATCTCAAACATTTGTTGATACCCTACCTGTGAAACCGGTCCCAATGAAATCCGGAATAGTTGTGTCAACCCCGATTGGTCCTGACACCAATCTTACAAACCATATGCCATCTATTGAAGTGTTGATTGAAACCCAAAACCTACCAGCAAATTTAATATGCATGGACATGGAGGGGTATGATGTGATACTGGGAGCAGACTAGATGTCTGAACATGGAGCTAGTATCAATTGTAGGAGAAGTCGGGTAACCTTTAGCCATTACCCAAAACTAGTGTTCACAGGAGATAGAAACCGCAGGAGATTGTCCCTTATCTCTGCATTACAAGCCAAGAGGATGTTGAGGAAAGGTTGTATGGCCTTTCTTGCTGCTGTTGTCATCACAAAGAAGGAAGTCAAAGTTGAGGACATCCATGTTGTCAGCGAGTACGCTGACGTTTTTCTAGAAGACTTGCCAGGGATTCCTCCTGAGCGAGAGGCCGATTTTACCATTGAATTGCTCCCTGGAGCAGCACCAGTATCTAGGGCACCATATAGAATGTCCCCCGCAGAACTGAAGGAATTAAAAGAGCAACTGATGGAACTGTTGGAGAAGGGATTCATCTGACCAAGCACATTACCATGGGTGCACCTATCCTCTTTGTCAAGAAGAAAGATGGGTCGATGAGGCTGTGTATAGATTACAGACAACTAAACCAGTTAACCATCAAGAACAAATATCCCCTGCCAAGAATTGATGAGTTGTTTGATCAATTATCTGAAGCTAAATACTTCTCTAAAATAGATCTCAGATCCGGCTATTACCAATTGAGGATCAAGGGAGAAGACATTCACAAGACAACCTTCCGAAGCAGGTATGGGCATTATGAATTTATTGTTATGCGTTCGGACTAACAAATGCCCCTGTAGTTTTCATGCAGTTGATGAATAGCATTTATCGCCCATATCTAGATAAATTTGTGGTGGTATTCATCGATGATATATTGATCTATTCCAAGACAAAGGAAGAGCATGAAGAGCAATTGAGGATTTCATTACAGATTTTAAAAGAGAATAAATTATATGCCAAGCTAAGTAAATGTGAATTCTGGCTTGAGGAGGTATCCTTTTTAGGACATGTGGTAACCAAGGATGGTATCGCTGTTGATCCATCAAAGGTTGAGGCTGTACTAAAATGGGAAAGACCAACAAGTGTCACAGAGATCAGGAGCTTTCTCGGATTAGCAGGATATTATCGAATGTTTATAAAGGATTTCTCAAAGATTGCAGTGCCATTAACCAAGTTGACCTAGAAGGAAAATCCGTTCGTGTGGACCGATGAATGTGAAGAAAGCTTTAACAACTTGAAGAAGTGTCTGACTACTGCTCCTGTCCTCGCCTTACCCACTGAAGAGGGAGGATTTGAAATTTATTCAGATGCTTCTGGAACAGGTCTGGGATGCGTCTTAATGCAACAAGGGAAAGTAATAGCATATGCCTCAAGACAGTTGAAGATCCACGAAGTGAACTACCAGGTTCATGACCTGGAGTTAGCAGCTGTAGTATTCGCCTTGAAAATTTGGAGGCATTATATCTATGGTGAGCAATTTAAAGTCTTTTCTGAACACAAGAGTTTGAAATACTTATTCTCACAGAAAGAGCTTAACATGAGACAAAGAAGGTGGTTAGAGTACCTTAAGGACTTTGACTTTTCCATTCAATATCACCCTGGGAAAGCTAATGTAGTGGCAAACGCTTTAAGTAGACAACCAGGAGCTATGCTAGCTAGCATGATGTGGGGCGAATGGAAGTTACTGGAGTAATTTGCAAGCTTGAACTTAGACATGGGAAAGAAGGAAAAACAAGTAATGATTTCCAACCTCTAGATACAATCCGATCTACTGACCGAAATCAAGGTGAAACAGGGAGAGGATCTATTCTTAGTTGAGATCAAGGAGAAGCTAGAACAAAGACCTGACTTTACTCTATCAGCTGAGGGAAGATTACTTTTCCGAGGTAGAACATGTGTCCCTGATCATGGAGAACTCAAGAAGAGGTTATTAAATGAAGCTCACCAGTTCAAGTACACGATTCATCCTGGATCAACAAAGATGTACCAAGACTTAAAAAGGTCATACTGGTGGCCAAACATGAAGAGGGATGTGGCCGATCATGTGTCATATTGTTTAACATGCATGAAAGTCAAGGTTGAGCATTTCCGTACAGCTGGTGGACTGCTACCACTAGAAATCCTGAATGGAAGTGGGATAGCATCGGTATGGACTTTATCATGGGATTGCCCAAGACTAGAGGTGGTATGGATGCAATTTGGGTAATAGTTGATCGATTGACTAAGTCAGCTCACTTCTTTCCGATTAAGAGTACCTGGTCAATGGATGTATTGGCTGCACTATATGTTAAGGAAGTAGTTAGATTGCATGGGGTTCCATCTAACATAATATCAGATCAGGACCCTAGATTTACTTCACACTTCTGGAAGGGTTTACAAGAGCAATGGGTACTAAACTAAACTTTAATACTGCCTTCCATCCTCAGACTGATGGACAAACCGAAAGGACCAATCAAATTGTGGAAGATATGCTTCGTGCTCTGGTGCTAGATTTTAAGGTCGATGGGATGATCAGTTGTACCTGATGGAGTTTGCATATAACAACAACTATCAGGCAAGTATCAAGATGGCACCGTTTGAAGCCTTATATGGCAGGAGTTGCAGATCACCCCTTTGTTGGGAAGAGGTTGGGGAGAACCAATGGGTTGGACCCGACTTAATTGAGGCAGCTGTCAAAAGGTTCAAATTGTCAGGGAACGTCTAAAGATAGCACAATCTAGGCAGAAGAGTTATGCAGACAAGAGAAGGAGAGAACTAGAATTTCAGGTTGGCGAACATGTTTTCTTGAAGGTTTCACCTTCAAGGGGAATTCAAAGATTTGGGATCAAAGGAAAGTTGAGTCCCAGATTGATCGGACCATTTGAAATTCTGGAAAGGATTGGTCAGGTGGCGTATAGACTTGCACTACCTCCACAGCTAGCGAATGTGCATAATGCGTTCTACATATCCATGCTAAGGAAGTACTTATTCAATGCCGACCATGTAGTCAACCATGAGGACTTGGAGATTCGGGAGGACCTGACTTATGAAGAGAAGCCAATCAAACTGTTGGATCGGAAGATTCAACGACTCAGGAATCGTACCATACCTATGGTGAATGTCCAATGGAGTCGGGACGGAGTTACTAATGCTACCTGGGAAACAGCGGAAAGAATGAAGAAAAACCACACAGAACTATTCTCAAGTACGAACTACACCATTATGTGTAAATTTGGGGACCAAATTTCTTAAGTGGGGGAGGATGTAACACCCCGAAAATTTAGTGATTTAAAAATTTTAGAAATAAAGGGGAATAAAAAAATTCCGCAATTATCTGAATGATAAAACTTACGTACTATTATCGTACGAGAGAAAACACATAGGAAAATTCTGTAAAAATTATAAATCAACCCCAAATATTGTCCCTAAGTGTTCCACGAAGGAATTCATGTAACGAAAAATCTGATTGGTCGAGTGTACGTCACACGTGACCAAGTTAAACGAATTAGGAAAATAAGTCGGAAAATTGTTAACACGGAAAAATAACCATACCATAAATTAAATAAACATATCGGAGAGACTTCCAACACCATGTATTAATGACCCATTAACAAGATTGGGCCAATGAAACACATTTGGCCCAAGGATAAAAATTTGGACAAGAAAATACCCAGAAATCGTGTATGTAATTATGCAGTGATTAGGGAGGGAAAATTAGGGTTAAAATTAGTGGTAATGGCTATGCATGGCAACCCAAATCGTGGCCAACCCTGTATGACACCTTCCCATGGTGTAGCTACCTCCTTTGGGTGAGACAATCCCAGATTTGGGAAAGTAGAAAGCAGAATTCGCAGCCCCCTTTCCTAGTCCCATTAGGACATGTAAATACACCCTAAATCTATAAGAACTCATCACTAAACTCTTGGGGAAGGTTTGGCAATGAGTTGGGGTCGTTTGGAGGCGGGCTAGGGCATCAGAGGAGAAGGAGAAAGGCTGGGAACCGGAGTTTCATCCCTCTTCATCCTCTGCTACGTCCAGAACGTCGACTGGTCTTAGATCTTCATAAAGGTAGGTGTTCTAGGACAAGATTAAAGAAAACCTATACCATCTTGTAGAGATTTGAGTCTATGTTCATTTTCACTTGATTTGCCCAATTTTCATGGAGTATACATAGAGTATTAGTCATTTTCCCTAAGTCGTGCATAGTTAGGGCTTTTCCCGTTCTTCTCATTATGCACATGATTTGATACTGAATTAGACTAAACATCCTTCATTAAAGTTATTCTACTCATAGTCCCAATCATCTTTCACGTTTAACATTTTGTCTAAATGTCATTAGTTAGAGAGTTACAAGCATGGTAAGTAAATCACTGCATGAGATGTGTTTTCGGGTTACACATGACCTTTATGTTCTTCATATATTTCTAGAGATTAGAGACTGAATTAGATCTAACTCACAACATAAACGTTCTTCCAATAGATGTCCTCGACATATTTCATGTTGAGAGTTTTGTCTAAATGTCAGTAGATAGAGAGATATAGGCGTTTCATGAATATCACACCCTGATTATTGTGTTTTCGGTTGGAGGTTTGAACCGCGTCCGGTTCAAGAGACGCGATTCCAGCGCCTAGTATCGCGTTGGCCAGGTCTGACACGATCTAATAAAAGGCATCCATGAGAGGCGACACGATTCTCACGCTGACTGGTCAATGGTTATGTGAGACTTCGCGCCTACCTGGGAGTCTGTGCAAGTCTAAATCGCGGCGGTATCCCAGACGCGATTCAGGCAGTTTTCCCGCCCATCGGATTAAGTAATGATTTCCTGTAAGGTCTCGCTATACCCCGACGTGATTTATCTTGAAAGGCGGCCATGTAGGCCGACGCGATTCAGTTTCTGCACGTTTGACCTATTTACCTGTACACTGTTTTGTAAAAACGTCCACTGTGTTGGACGCTATTCATAGGCTGACCCGAGCCTGTATTTTTCAGTCAGTCAGTCAACATGTTAGTCTTTGTGGTCCGTCAGCATGTTGCATAGTGTTCCATAGTGTGCATTGGCCTAAAAGAAATCCATCAATTTGAAAGCGGTAATGATATGAATATGATTCTAATGTGTAAATGTGATTGACCTTATGTTCATTTGATTATCTTGTGATCTTACTTATTGTCAATTGGACATGATAAGAATATGATGTGAATGTATGGGTGAACACATGTTAGATTAGACGTGTTTAGTTAAAGTGTTTCATCATGGGTTGTATATGAGTTTCTTTAAGTTATATGCTTTCCCATGTTTCAGTTATTTGTTCATATTGCATACATGTTAGGAAAGATCTGTGACATGTCACTTACACCTTTGTACAAATAGGCACACCTTTCTTGGGGAATTGAGAGCTCTCTGCCGGTCATTCCGAATCGGCAAGACTAGCGATCTTTTCCTTAAGACCTCCGTAACTCTTCACTCTCTATGGATTCCCACATAGAGGCCGAGCAGGTTGTACCACGAAGTACCCTAGAGATAAAGAGCACATGTTCCGCATACGATCTGTCATTAGTCATCTTCATGTCAAGACATTAATGAATTATGAAACATAAGAGACATCGTTATACTGCCCATTTAATCTCTTGAGCTTTTGTCATACTTTGACTCTATGAATAATCATGTCTTTCGTACTATGAGCTTGTCATTGAAACTCCGTGGCCATAGTATGAATATGTTTGTTCGACACAATATGGGACTTCGGTCCATTTGACCAATGCCTGTGCAATAGGGGCTCTGTCTGGTCCTGGGGAAGAGCGCCCCAACGTACTTATTAACTGCGGGGGTATGGACTTGTGTGCGTGGCATGGCACTGATACTATATGCAAGATTTGTGTGAATGTGCCTTCATTTGATATGATATGTTTGATATGATAAGTCTGATCATGTGAATACATGATATCTGTGGATATGGTCAATTCATTTGATAAGATTCTACTCTTGAAATATATGTCCATTGTATATGCAACTCGACATTTGATCTGATATGATATCCGTTCTACTCTGCTATTCAATCTGTTAGTATTGCATGCATTGTCATCATATACATGTTCATATGTTGCCTATTTAAAATGTTAATCATGTATACTAGTGCCAGCACAATATTGAGATGTAAATCCTACTGAGCTAGTTCGCTTACCCCTATCATCCTGTCCTTTTCAGGTAGTGATGAGGAACCAGAGGAGACTGATGGGTCAGGGCAAGAGTGATGAGCAACCGCCATATGAGGAGTTGATAGTCTAGAATAGTTATTTGAGTAGTCGATGTAATAGTGAAACCTTTTTCATTTGAATAATGGGCCCCTTGATTGGCTCGATTGATGTAAGTTTTTAATTAGTTGAATGAATGGAATAAAGAGTACTTTGGATGACAATATTATGGCCTCAAATGTGTTGTTATGTTTAATTGTGACTCTGCATTATTCAACTGTGATACGTCTATTTGTATCGTTCACGTCTTCCAGTATTTATTCCACTGCTAAATATCGGGGCGTGACACCTCAAGCAAGAAAAAGCATACCAATGCACTCAAGGCTACAGAAGGTAGCTCTGAAGAAGAATCTGAGGATGAGGTAAGCAATGAAGGTAGTGATGATGAAGAAGCACTTCTATCCAGAAGACTACAACACATACTATCCAAGAAAAAGAAATACCAGTCTAGAAGAAGGAATTTTAAGAAAGGAAAAGACTTCAAGAAGCCTGAAGTCAAAGATGTGAAGAAGAATGAACCAATCTGGTACGAATGCAAGAAGCCCAAACATATCAAAGCTGAATGTCCGAAACTATACAAAATTGAGTTCAGAAAGAAGGATAGTTCCAAGAAATTCAGAAGATACAAGAAGAAAGCCATGGCAGCAGTGTGGGATAACAGCAGTGACTCAGACAGCGAGTCAAGCTCAAGCAATGAAGAAGAAGAAGAAGCCAACTTGGCGTTCATGGCCAACGTCGACGACAAGGTAACATCAGACTCAAGTTTCTCTTCATGTAATGAATCTGATTCAGACAACTTAGAAGAAGATTTTAATGAACTGTACTGTAAATATAAAGAAGTATGTAAATCACTAAAAGCCAATAAGAAAAATCTCGCATGCTTAGAAAATACTAATTCGGACTTAAAATCTGAAAATGAGCAAATGGAAAAATAAATTACGCAACTAAAAAGAAGAAATGAATTGTTATGTGAAGATTTTGAAAAATAAAAACGAACAATTAGCAAGTCTAGAAAACCAAGAAACTATGAATAAATTAAGACAAGAAGTCAATGATTTAACAACAGAAAATGAAAAATTGTCAAGCACACTAGAAAAATTTACTAATGGCAAAAGAACTTTAATATTAAAAGGTGCTAGACGATCAGGTAAAAAGAAACATGGGTTAGGCTATACTTCTCCTGATAATGAGGAAATAGGAGTATATCCTAAAATATATCCAACTCCTAAATTTGTACCTGAACGAGACACATCATATAAATCAAATTTCAAATACATTCCAGCTGAAACGATAACTAAAATGTCTTGCTACAGCGATTGTAACAAGTTAGGTCACATCAAAATGTCATGTCCAACTAAACACAGAAAATGGATAATTAAGAGGATAATTGATGATACTAACCAACCAGGACCCAAAAGAACTTGGGTACCTAAAGTTTAGTGTTATTACTGTAGGTAAACCTTCGAGCATTCAAGTGGTATTAGATAGCGGATGCTCAATGCACATGTCAGGAATAGAAAGTTATTCTCACATCTTGAAGCCGAAGAAGGAACAATCACATATGGTGACAATGGCAAGGGTCTGTAATAGGTTTGGACCAGTGGTAGCAAAGGAAAGGTTATCATTGAAGATTCTCTTGTGTGAAGGACTAAAGCACAACCTCATTAGTATCATCCAGCTGTGCGATAAAGGACATCAGATCAGATTTCAAGAGTCAAAGTGCAGCATTATGAAGGATGGTGCGGTGACCTTGAAGCTAAAAAGAGAAAGGAACGTTATGTACTCTATCTAGAAGAATTAAAGGATCAGGACATATGTTTAGCAGTAAGTAAAGAGAGTCAACTGAACTGTGGCATCGAAGATTGGCCATGCAGTATGGATGGCATGAGAAAATTAATCAAGAGAAGCTGGTGGGACCTACCCAAAGTAAGAACAAGAATGGATGGTGTCTGTGGGCCATGTGCAAAAGGAAAGCACACCAAGTCATCCTTCAAGTCAAAGACTGTGGTAACAACCTCTAAGCCCTTAGAACTTCTACATATGGATTTATTTGGGCCAATGAGAACCACAAGTCTTGGAGGAAATAATTTTGGTTTTGTTATAGTAGACGATTTCTCCAGATTTACATAGGTATCTTTCTTGGAGCATAAAGATAATACATTCGACAGCTTTGTCAGCTTCAACAAGAAAGTACAAAAAGATAAAAAAACACAGTATTATTGGTATTCGATCAGACCATGGAGGAGAATTCCATAATGAGAAATTTGCCAAGTTCTGTGATGATCAAGGGATAGAGCACAACTTCTCAGCACCAAGGACACCACAGCAAAATGGAGTTGCTGAGAGGAAGAATAGAACCCCATTGGACATGGCAAGGACAATGCTATCAGAATATGATTTGCCTAGATAATTTTGGGCCGAAGTAGTCAACACAACATGTTACATCATCAACCGAGTTATGAGTAGGCCAATCTTGAAGAAGACTTCATATGAGCTTTACAAAGAGAAGAAGCCGAAGATCAGTCATTTCAGGACATTTGGATGTCAATGCTTCATCCACAACAACGGAAAAGGGACATTGGTAAGCTTGATGCAAAATCAGATGAAGGTATATTTATGGGGTATGCTTCTAAAGCCAAAGGATATAGAGTATTTAACAAACGAACTTTATTAATTGAACAGTCAGTGCATATTATTTTTGATGAAACTAACCCTTCCTTGAAAGACGAAGAAGATAGTGATATTGATGATGCAGAAAAATTGTCCAAGAAAGTAAAGGATACATCCATTGAGGACAAGGAAGATCCACCTTTGGAAGACCTGCAACAAAAGGACAAATCTCATGATAATCTTCCAAAAGAATGGAGGTATAAGAAGGATCACCCACTAGACAATATAATTGGAGATCCATCTGTTGGGGTAAGAACAAGAGGTAATGTAATTCCATGTGATTATTTAGCTTTTATATCTCAAATGGAGCCTAAGACAGTCAATGAGGCACTGTCTGATGAATCTTGGGTAATAGCCATGCAAGATGAACTTAACCAGTTTAAGAGAAACCAAGTATGGTCCCTTGTTCCGATACCATCAGATCATCCTGTGATTGGCACTAAATGGGTGTTCAGGAACAAATTGGATGAAGTTGGTGTGATCACTAGAAATAAGGCCATATTGGTAGCTCAAGGCTATTCAAGGCTAGGAAGGCCCAAGAGGAAGGCATAGATTCGATGAAACCTATGCACCAGTGGCTAGACTTGAGGCAATTAGGATTTTACTTGCATATGCTTCTACATTAATTTAAAACTCTTTCAAATGGATGTAAAATCTGCTTTTCTGAATGGTTTTATAAAGGAAGAGGTATATGTAGAACAACCACCTGGTTTTGATGACATGGATTTTCCGAATCACATTTTTAAGTTGCATAAAGATTTATATGGTTTAAAACAAGCACCAAGAGAATGGTATGAACGTTTAAGTATATTTTTATTGAACCATGGTTTCATTAGAGGAAAAGTAGATAGTACATTATTTGTTAAGTCTAAAGTCAAATATGTATTGCTTGTACAAATTTATGTAGATGATATAATATTTAGTTCTATTGATGAATCTCTTTGCAAGTATTTTGAGAAGCTTATGCAGGGAGAATTTGAAATGAGCATGATGGGGAGCTCAACTACTTCATCGGATAGCAAATCAAATAAGGAAAGGAAGGATCTCACATCTGTCAAGCCAAGTATACCAAAGAATTACTAAAGAAGTTTGGATTTGAAAACGCCAAGCCACTGTCAACACCCATCAGCACATCAACAAGGCTAGATAGTGATAAAAATGGTAAAAAAGTAGATCAAAAACTTTACAGAGGTATGATAGGTTCATTACTTTATTTAACAGCAAGCAGAATTGATATATTGTTTAGCGTATGTATGCGTGCTAGGTACCAGGCACATCCTAAAGAGTCTCATTTAATTTGTGTTAAAAGGATATTTAGATACTTAGCCAAAACTCATGATCTAGGATTATGGTACCCAAATTCATGTGAAATTAATTTAGTAGGATATTCTGATGCTGACTATGCTGGATGCAAGGTAGATAGGAAAAGCACCAGTGGATTTTATCAATTTCTTGCAGAATGTCTGATATCATGGTCCTCAAAGAAGCAAAATTCAGTAGCACTATCTACAGTTGAAGCTGAGTACGTGGCTGCTGGAAACTGTTGTACACAACTCTTATGGATCAAACAACAGCTTGAGGATTTTGGACTAAATATCAAGACAATTCCCTTGCTGTGCGATAACACCAGTGCAATAAATCTCACAAAAAATCCAGTTCAGCATTCAAGGACAAAGCACATTGAGGTTAGATACCATTTTATTCGTGATCATGTAGCTAATGGTAATATAGACATTTCTTTTGTAGATGCTCAAAATCAGTTAGCAGATATCTTCACAAAGGCCTTACCTGAAGAGAGATTTACTTCTCTAAGAAGGGAACTAGGCATGTGTAAATTGTGAAAGATTTATCTGTATAAAACTGAAATATAAAGTATTTCAAAATAACCAAATTTTTTCTCCCTGTAGGTAAGCAAATTTCATTAAAATGTTACTTGCTTCTTACTTATCTAAGACGGTTCGATTAAAAGTTTTGAAGGATCGAGGAAAAGGTGTGGACAAGATCTAGAAGGGGGGGATGAATAGATCTATGCCACTTTCTGCGGAAGCTTAAGCAATTTAAAATGCTTTTAGAATCAGAGGCAATTTTAACAGTGAAAAACACAGATCTGATGAAATGTTAAGTGAGTTGATAAAATAGATATGAAAACCAGTTGATTAAGTGAATCTTAATCGATCCTATGCAAGCATCTAACGATGATAGAATCAAACACAAATAGACAAGTGCACAGAGATTTTTAGGTGGTTCGGAAATCACCCATGTGATTCCTACATCCACCCCTCACACCCAGTGAGGATTCACTAAACAACTTGGGTTACACACCCACTGGAGCCAGACAACTCCAACATCTGAGTTTACAACTCACACACCTCTAGAGCAAGACTACTCTAGATCCCTGAGCAAGACTGCTCAACAACCACTTGAGTTTGACAACTCAAACTGAGCATGACGGCTCACAAACAACTATGCTAGACACCAACACACGACATGGATCTTCTAGCAGCAAATCATGTCAGACATGAGAACATTCATGAGAGTTATGCAGAAGCACTTGCACAATCTCAAGATGTCTCAGAAGAACAAAAGTACATTGAAAATTGTGTTAAAAGGCTTTGTTCTTCAGTGTACTCCCTTGTAGAAGCTCAGATTGGGAAGAGGCTTGAATCCTTGAAGTCCCAGCCGATGCTCTGCACAGTTGAAGTTGGGGATCTTCCTTGAAATCTTCTCCAACGGATGCTTCTACTTGATCTGCTTCCTTGAGGCGCTTCAATTACTTCTTCAGGATCAAACTCCAATTCTCAGCATCGAATTGATGAGAATTGGTCTTCAAAGACACCAGGAGAGCAGAGGAGGGAGATGAACTCTTCTCGCCGCCAAGGGGAACTTTTTTGGAGGCTTGGAGAGTTCGTTGGGGTCTTGATGTGATGGATGGCCAATTGGGGGCCTTTTATACCCAAAAGATTCCAAAGATACCCTTTAGGTACAAGGGCACACGATCCTAGGTTGATACACCATCGCCCTAGGCTGACACGTGGCAGACATCCAATTTAAGTTGCAATCTTTCCGTAGTGTGTCGACCTGCCCTGGTGGTGGTGTCGACACACTGTCCCAAATCTGAGAACAGCTGTTCTGGGAACAAGGTCCATCTGTCGAACAGCTGTTCTGGGAACTGAAGCTGTGTCGACCTGCTGTCCCAATCTCTGCTGTGTCGACCTGCTGTCCCAATTCTGCAAACTGTTCTGGGAACTGAGTCCAGTGTCGACCTGCTCTGGTCCTACGTCGACCTGCTGTCCCAATTCTGCAAACAGGCTGTTCTGGGAACTGAGTCCAGTGTCGACCTGCTCTGATGCTGTGTCGACCTGCTGTCCCAATTCTGTAAACAGGCTGTTCTGGGAACTGAGTCCAGTGTCGACCTGCTCGGTCCTGCGTCGACCTGGGTAGACTAATTCCTGGAATCTGCAACTCGTGTCGACACACTCTTTGACTTGTGTCGACACGGTCTCAACATTTCTTCACCTTTTTGCCTTTGAATCTGGGTTGTTGTGTCGACACCATTGTGGGGTGTGTCGACACTTCTTTTGCAAAAAGTGTTTGTACCTGAAACCATATCATGTTTCAAATAATTTGCATTCAAATCACATTTGGTCATCATCAAAATAGGAGGGAAAATGATATGAAATTACACTCAACCCAACAATCTCCCCCTTTTTGATGATGGCAACATTAAATCCATATGACAATGAGGTTTTATGAGATGTGATTTTAAGCAATTTTTGGTTATTCAATGTCCTTATTTTTGTTCATGTTCATGCTTGTTAAAGACCTTTAAATATGGACTTATTCACAATTGATGGTGTACTAGAGAAGTATAATGTAACTTGAAGTAAGTTAGTGCATAAAGAAGGTCAAGCAACTTGACAAGCATTCATTCATTCACATTCACATAAAGATTTTCAATCACATTGAAGACACAACTGAGAAATTCATTCAAACTAAGCAAAATGCGTTTCATTTCATTCAAGAGAACCATTACAATCATTCCAAAAAGATTACAAACATTTATTTTTCTTTCTTTTCTCCCCCTTTGACATCATCAAAAGAAAATAAGTACATATGAAGAGGGCGGAGGAGGAGGAGGAACTAAGATTGTCTCAATGTCTGACAATTTTCTCCATGAAAGTCAAGCTGGACTTGATTTGATCTTGAATGGTTGTGAGTTTTGTGTGCAAGAAATGTTCCATTCTGTCTGAATTTTCAATCAAGGTAGCTTGAATTCTTGCTAGATCAGCTGCAATGGGTTGTGAAGAGGAGGATGATCCAGCTGACCAACCAGGCCTTTGCATGATTTTGAATTCTTTTGTCAAATCAGAGATTTGTGTGTCAATGTGTTCATTGAAGTTCCTCATGCTCTCCAAATCATCCACAAAATGAGCAAAAGACAGTCTAGTGCTGGTAATCTCATGTAATGTCTGGTTGGTGTTGAAAACATCAGCTTGGGAATTTGCCAAAATTCCCTGAAGAACTGTCTCCAACTTTTGCTGGTGCTCCTTCAGCTGTAATGAGGCATCTGCCAATGTACCAATTAATCTGTTGAATCTTTGAGCTGCATAGTCTGAGGCAGCTTTTTGTTCTATGAATTTGGTAGACACAGTGTTCTCCAATCTTCGAATCCTCAACTCAAAGGTTTCTGATATGGTTTGAATGGAGGAGTTCAAGGTTTCAAATTTTTCATTTAAGAAGGAGAACAACTCTGGTGGAACAGAAGGTCCACCAGAGGATGTGGATGGTTGAAATGTGGGTTGTGAAGAGAAATGTTGAAACTGAGGTGAGAGTGGGGCATGAAATGGAATTTCACCTTCAGTTGGGACTTGAGGCTGATCCTCATTTAAAGGAGGCTGATCCTCTTGACCTTGGGGCTGGTCCCCTTCAGCTGGGGGCTGTTCCTCTTGACCTTGGGGCTGGTCCCCTTGACCTTGAGGCTGTTCCTCCTGAGCTTGGGGCTGGTCCCCTTGATCTTGAGGCTGTTCCTCCTGAGCTTGAGGGGCCTCAACCACAACTGGCCCTCTCCTAACTTGATTGCCCTCCAGTCTAAATCCCATGAATTTCTGAATATTCTTAAAGGTATAGATGTTGGACTTAGGGATAGACTGGGATTTCTCATTCTCCAAGGGCACACCAAAGTGCTGGAACACTGAGGTCAGATGTGCAGCATATGGAAGAGATCTCTTGAGGTCTTTCCTGGTTGTTTCAGATATGATTTGATACATTATTACATGGAGGTTGATTTTGATGTCTTTTACCATGCAATATAGAATGAACCTTTGAATGTCTGTTAGCCTGTCCCTTCCACCACCTTGAGGGGTAATGATTGTGGTCAACATGTGGTGGATAATCCTCAATACAGGGGGAAAGGAATTTGTGTTGAATCTGGTAACATGGGTTTGTTTTGGATCAAATGCATCAGCAGGAAGGCCTGTCATGATGGTATAGGCTTCATGAAGATCAAATTCAAAGTTATGATAATCTTCCCCTTCATCTGGTACTTTGAAAATAGAGGCAACTTTATCAGTTGGCATGTCAAGAACTATGCCCTTAACCTTTGATTGATACCCTTCTTCTGTGCATTTCAAGTTCTTGTAGAATTCCCTAACAAGTCTTGGATAAATGATTTGAAACTCAGAAATAAAGAGTAACCAAGACTGAAAGGAGAAGTAGGTCTGAATTTCTGGAAATGTGTTTGCTAGCTGAATATCTGATAAATCCAATATCCTGGGCTTTAGAATGAGCTTGGCTTCACTATTGATGTCTTGAGACTTGGAAGACTCAGACGAAGATGACTCTGAAGAGTCTCCAGAAGGGGAGCCCGGATTCTCTGGTCTAGAAACCCTACCTCTGCCTGAAGAAGAGGGTCTACCTCTCTTGGCTGCTGGCTGAGGTGCAGAGGAGGACCCTGGTTGCTCTGCAGGGTCATTTCGCCTTTTGGATCTCCTTTCAAATTGGGGAACATCATCCTCTGCCGGAACTGGCCTGGACGAAGCCTGAGATCTTGCTCCACGGCGAGGACCCATCTTTCTCACCATGGTTGCAATGATGGAGTGGAATCGGGGTTTGATGAAGGAGAAGAGAGATGATTGAGAAAGGGTTTTGATTGAGGGAGAAATGTGTGGGATTTCTTGCCGGAAATGAGAAGAAAAAGCATCGTCGGGTCGACCTGATGCCCAAAAAGGGTTTGCAGTGGTGCAATACCCCGCAGGAACAACAAGGCTTATCCGGAACCCACGATTTAAAAAGTTCTGGCAAGAGGGCAGTGTCGACACTGGAAGAATGTAGTGTCGACCTGACCTAGGGTGTGTGTCGACACGAGATAGGATGGTGTCGACCTGGCCTTTGAAGAAAATTTGAATTTTTGTGTGAGAATTTTTTTGTGAATTCTGGGACTTCTTTAAAATGATAACTAATGAGAGAAATAGTCATTTCAAGGATGTTTAAGAGACTTAAAAATTCATTTGTTATATTTTGCAAAAATTCATCACAATTCAAATTTTAAACAATTTCCAATAGGATATGAGCATTCAAAGACTTGAGTCAATGAAATGATGATTTGAGGGATATAGTATATCTAACAATCAACTATAATCTACCATATTTCTCAACTTTAAAGAAATAAAGATATCCTCTAGACTGAATACAATTGCTTTGAAAATAAAACACAATCTTAAATAACAACTTGATGATGAATGAAAATGATTCTTTCTAAACAAAACTCCATCAACACATATTTTGTCTTTTTAACAGACTATCAAATGATATAAATCTTTTTCACTCAAGTACTAGTGCTATTTACACACCATAGTCCCTGGATACTTAAGATTTATTCATTATTAAGTCTCAAAGGGGTAAATGATGACCTTTTGACATGAAAATATACATTTTGTAGACGCCAATATTTCCAGTTACTCAGTCATCATCAAAAAGTATAGCATATTTTTGCTGTATTTTGAATTTATTTTTGAATTTTTATCCCCTTTGAACAGAGATAACATTAGTGCCTCATGACATGCATGACACTTCATTCATTGTGAAGGTGTGCAGTTTCTCAGCACAAATGTCATTGCTCTGTTGAATTTTCAAAAATTTTGAGAGTTTTGTAAGATAGAAGTCAATTTTATCCAACATCAGTTACAAACAAAGAGATGTTTTAATTTCAAGACACAAGTTGTGTTCAATCTTGGAAGAATTCTGAGTTTCTGTGGGTTGAAAAATATAGTTGACAATTGATTAGTAAAAAATATGATAGATCACTCAAAGGATCATTTGGAGACTCTAGACATCTGAATGATGACATCATACAGGAAATTGATGAAATGCAAGAAAAGTTATGAATTTTGCAAAAGTCATGACTTGTGAATTTTCTAGCTCCCCCTGAGATGATGATTTCAATCATTTTCTATCAAAATAAAGATATGCAAGATTTTGAAATCAAGAAGGATTCTCTTTAAACAATAAAAGCTCCCCCTCAACAATTGCAGATTCATTTCTTAGTACTTGGCGGAGACATATACTCTCGCATAGTGAAAGTGTCCAGACAAGCATAACTTGTCCTTCTCCAAGTCACCATTTGATATACCAAGAAATTTCAACACAATAAGAGTTGAAGAATTTATTGTCCAAAGGAAATGGAAGTGGAATTGAGATAGATATGGACAATATGACTGAAGGAAGCAAATGGTTATGATATGAAAAGAACTCCCCCTTAGACAATGCATAACACTCAACCCAAACCTGAAGAGAGATCATGAATGTGGACATTTACAAAGACCAAGTTCTCTCCTCAAGGATGAAAATCTGTTTTCAGGAAGGGGTTTGGTGAAGATGTCTGCAACTTATTTTTCAGTTTCAATGAAATGGAGTTCAAAGGACTTCTTTGCAACCTCATCTCTCAAGAAATGATGCCTAATTTCAATATGCTTGGTTCTAGAATGCTGAATGGGGTTTTTAGACAATTTATTGCACTTGTATTATCACATAGGATGGGTACACAACCTAAATCTTGGTTGTAATCGAGAAGTTGATGCTTCACCCAGAGAATCTGAGTTCCACATCTACCTGCTGCAACATATTCAGCCTCTGCAGTTGACAGTGCAACTAAATGTTGCTTCTTGAAAGCCCAAGAAATAAGGCACCCACCTAGGAATAAACACAAGCCACTTGTGCTTTTTCTATCTAATTTACACCCAGCATAGTCAGCATCACAATAGGCAATCAAATCTAACTTGCAATTAGCAGGATACCAAATTCCTAAATCACATGTTCCAACAAGATATTTGAAAATTCTTTTAACAGCTAACATGTGACTTTCTTTAGGATTAGACTGAAATCTAACACACAAATACACACTAAACTGAATATCTGGTCTAGAAGTTGTAAGATAGAGTAGAGAACCAATCATACCTCTGTATGTCTTTTGGTCTACTGACTTACCATTTGAGTCTTCTTCTAGCTTAGCATTTATGGCAATAGGTGTGCTTGAATACTTGAGGGTCTGAAAGTCAAACCTTTTGAGAAGTTCCTTGACATACTTGGCTTGACTGATAAAGATCCCTTCAGATGTTTGGTTCACCTACAGTCCCAAGAAAAATGTTAAATCTCCCATTAAACTCATTTCAAATTCATTCTTCATTTGATTTGAAAATTCAGTGCATAGGCCTTTATTGGTGGAGCCAAATATTATGTCATCAACATAAATTTGGACCACAATTATTTGATTTTTGACTGTTTTTGTGAACAAAGTCTGATCAACATTTCCTCTAGAATATCCTTTTTCAAGTAAAAAGGTACTCAAACGGTCATACCAAGCTCTTGGAGCTTGCTTAAGACCATAGAGAGCCTTATTAAGCTTGAAAACATGGTTAGGATATTTTTCATTTTCAAATCCAGGAGGTTGTTCAACAAAAACATTTTCCTTAATATATCCATTTAAAAAAGCACTTTTGACATCCATTTGATAAACTTTGAAATTCATGGAAGATGCAAATGCAAGGAAAATTCTAACTGCTTCTAGTCTAGCTACAGGGGCATATGACTCTTCAAAATCAATTCCAAACTCTTGATTGTACCCCTTTGCAACTAGTCTAGCTTTATTTCTAATTACCTGACCAGATTCATTCAATTTGTTTCTGAAAACCCATCTAGTGCCAATGACTCTTTGATCACTAGGTCTAGGTACTAATTCCCATACTTGATTTCTTTCAAATTGATGAAGTTCATCATGCATGACATTAATCCAATCAGAACTTGATAAGGCTTCATCAATTGACTTTGGTTCAATTGGGAAATTAGAGCTAGTGGGTCTTCTTCAATATCATGCAAGAAAGATGATCTTGTCCTAACTCTATCATGCAAGTTGCCAACCACATTATCTAATGGGTGATCTCTTAAAAACCTATGTTCAGAAATTACCTGTTCAGAAGTACCCACTTCTGGGACAATGTTACCTGAGCCACTTGGAGATGGTGTGTTCAGGTTCTCTTCAATGTTTTCAGACTCCTCAACAGTTGGTGAAGAGTCCACAATAAATTCATCCTCTTCAGTGTCTTGTCTTTGCCTGCAAGATTTAGAATTGTTAGTTGAAAAGGAATTTTCATCAAAGATAACATGTGGAGATTCTTCAACAGTTTTAGTTTTAAGAATGTACACTTTGAAAGCCCTTGACACCTCAGAATAGCCAAGGAAGATGGCTTCCTGACTTTTAGCATCAAATTTGTCAAGGTTTCTTTGTTATTGTTGTGTATATAACATTTGCACCCAAAGATTTTAAAATAGGAAACAGTTGGCTTTTTGTTTTTCAATAATTCATAGGGGGTTTTCTTAATTTTTGGTATGACCAATGCTCTATTGAGTATGTGATTGGCTGTGTTCACAGCTTCAGCCCAGAAGGATTTGGGCAAGTTACTCTCAAGTAGCATGGTTCTAGCCATTTCCACAAGAGTTCTGTTCTTTCTTTCCACAACTCCATTTTGTTCTGGAGTTCTTGGTGAAGAAAACTTGTGGAATATTTGAAATTCAGCACAAAAATTAGAAAAGGATGTGTTCTCAAATTCACCCCCATGATCAGTCAAAATATTTTTGATTTTATATGGATAAGTTGTTAAGACAGTGGTACAAAAGTTCCTGAATTCAAGACAACCATCACTTTTATGGGACAGAAAAATAACCCAAGTAAATCTAGTAAAATCATCAATGATTACAAACCCATATCTTTTGCCACTTAGACTTAGAATTCTTGTAGGGCCAAAAAGGTCCATGTGAAGTAATTCTAGTGGCCTAGATGTGAGTACCTCATTGAAGTTTTTAAAGGATTTTCTTGTTTGTTTTCCTTTAGAACAGATCCCACAAACTTGATTTTCAACATTAGAGAAGGATTCAGGAAGCCCCTTAACCAAATTCAATCTTAACAACTTATTCATTGTTCTGAAACTTGCATGGCCAAGTCTTTTGTGCCAAGTCCATGCAATTTCATCTTTATTTGCAACAAAGCAAAGATTTTCAGAAAAGTTTTTATTTAGGTTGATCATGTAGACATTGTTTTCCCTTTTTCCAAAGAATTTGATTTTATCAGTTGATGAGTCAATTATCTTACAAAAATCAGATTCAAACACAACTTTGTGACCTTTGTCACATAGTTGGCTGATACTGAGCAAATTATAATCAAGACCATCAACTAGTAAAACATTATCTACAGAGTTTGAGGAAGTTTGACCAACCTTACCAGATCCTATGATCTTTCCTTTATTTTTACCTCCAAAAGTTACTGACCCTCCCTCCTTTTCAAGCAGGAATGAGAATTTGGCTCTGTCTCCCGTCATATGTCGTGAACACCCACTGTCAAGAAACCACACATTGGTGTTGGGTGCACGACCTTCCTGCAAAATAGATCAGTGGAGAGAAGATTTTGGTACCCAAACAGAGTTGGGACCATCAGAATGTTTGAACATTGTCAGTAAATCTTTTCTCACCCAAATTTGACCTGTTTTTGATTTTTGTCTTGTTACATTGGTGTTTTCAGTCTTTTTCTGTTTGTTCTTTTTCTTAGGAATGGAAGCACCAACATTTTTGTTTTTAGTGGGAGGGAAGTTTTTCATTTGAGCATAGGAGTTCAGATTAGGAGGTGGAATCCATGGATTTTGTTGGTACATCCAAAGGTTTGGATGAAAGAATTGAGGATGATACCAACAGGGGTTGTCAAACCATTGGCTCCAAGGATTGATCCAATCATCTTGAAATGCTGTCTTGGAGGTCCAAGGTTCTTTACAAATGATTTCCTTTGACTTTTTCTTATTTTTCAAATTTTTATTTGAGTTGTTTGAAGCTTTTGATGTTGAGCAGGTCGACCTCTCCATGACTGGTGTCGACACAGCAACCACAAAAGTCTTCTTCTTGTGGACTGGTGTCGACCTGTCAGGAGACTGTGTCGACCTGGTTGTCTTCTTTGTTTTTGAGTTTTTAATTTGTTTTGTGTTTTGTTTGATGTTTTGTCTGATGTTTGCTTGATTTCTGTGTTCTCAAGATTAGGACCTTTGACAAATTTAATTAATGGTGCTTTGCCCTTTTTCTCACTAGATTTGTCTTTGTTTGGTTTCTTTTTGTTGAATCCTAATCCATGAGAAGTTGTTGTCATATTTGTTCCTAGCAATGCCTCCAAGTTATCTTTACCTTTTGTGAAGGTTTGGATAACTTCATCCCTTTCTTTTAGCTGGTTTTGAAGAGTGTTAATTTCTTCAATCTTTTGCTGTTTTTCTTGTTTTTCCATTTCCAGCTTTTTAGATAAGTCTTTGAATTCTTGGGTGGCCTTTTGAGAGGCAAGCTTCAGATGATCAATTAGATTCATGAGATTTTCTTTTCTTCATTTAATTCTGTTATCTCATTTTCTAGCTCACAAGTTCTGTTGTTTGAAGATTGGTTATGATAAAGTTTTCAATTTTCTTTTGATGTATTTGTTTTCTTTTCTCATTTCAGAATATTTATCAACTAGCTCAGCATAAACATCCTGCCAATCTTCAACAGTGAAGTCTTCAAAAGAGGTATTTACCTTTTCTTCAGAATTGTTGGCCATGAAGCAGATTTCCTCACTCTCAGAGCTTGAGGATTTTTTGTCTTCTTCTTCTTCACTTGAATCTTCGTCAGACCAAGTGGCCCCATGGCCTTTGGCTTCTGAACTTTTGGAATTTCTTGTGCTTTTCTTTCTTGTTCTCAGGACACTCTCCCTTCATGTGTCCTGGCTTGTTACACCTGTAACAAATGACAGTTTCGTCAGTTTTTTGATTCTTGTTAAAATTAGAAGAGGAAGTGTTTCTTTTACCTGAGGAAAACTTCTTTTTCCCAGACATTTTTCCTTTTCTATATTTAAGAATTTTTGAATTGCCTGGTCATGAGGGCAATTTCATCCTCATTTGACTCAGACTCTTCAGAACTTGTCTTTTCTTGACTTTTGTCTTTGTTACTTGAAGAGGCCTTAAGTGCCATTGGCTTGGTCTTAATTATATGTTCTTCATTTCTTTTCAAATTGATTTCATATGTCATTAAGGATTCTATCAATTCATCCAAAGAAATTTTGGACAAATCTTTAGAATCTTCAATGATAGTGGCCTTTGTGTGCCAAATTGAAGAAAGTGAACGTAAGATTTTCCTTACCAAGTCTGCATCTGTGTAGTCCTTACCTAAAGCCTTGAGTCCATTAACAATGACCATGAACCTGGCAAACATTTCAGAAATTGTTTCATTAGACTTCATCATAAACAATTCATATTCTGAAACAAGAATATTTGCCTTAGTTTCCTTTACTTGTGATGTTCCCTCATAAAGTAATTCGAGTTTATCCCACATCTCTTTGGCAGATTTGCACATTGAGATTCTCGAATACTCTTTGGGATGAACAGCACATTGAATCATGTTCATGGCACTATAATTCAATGTGACTTTTCTTATTTGTTCCCTAGTCTAGGTTTCTTCCTCTCCCTGGTTTTCATAGGGACCAACCTCAACCACTTTCCAAATTTCATAGCTCTTAGAAAGACTTGCATTCTATTTTTCAGTATGAATAGTCCGTTCCATTAAAGAATGGTGGCCTATTTATGGAATGCCCCTTAGCTATGAAACCTTTGGAATCCATTGACTTAAGAAGAAAGCACAGAAGAATATTCAGCAAACAAGCAGACACACAATACTCAAAAAACTGCTCAAATCAAATCAGATCAAGTATAAACCCGCTCTGATACCAATTGAAGGATCGAGGAAAAGGTGTGGACAAGATCTAGAAGGGGGGATGAATAGATCTATGCCACTTTCTGCGGAAGCTTAAGCAATTTAAAATGCTTTTAGAATCAGAGGCAATTTTAACAGTGAAAAAACACAGATCTGATGAAATGTTAAGTGAGTTGATAAAATAGATATGAAAACCAGTTGATTAAGTGAATCTTAATCGATCCTATGCAAGCATCTAACGGATGATAGAATCAAACCACAAATAGACAAGTGCACAGAGATTTTTTAGGTGGTTCGGAAATCACCCATGTGATTCCTACATCCACCCCTCACACCCAGTGAGGATTCACTAAACAACCTGGGTTACACACCCACTGGAGCCAGACAACTCCAACACCTGAGTTTACAACTCACACACCTCTAGAGCAAGACTACTCTAGATCCCTGAGCAAGACTGCTCAACAACCACTTGAGTTTGACAACTCAAACTGAGCACGACGGCTCACAAACAACTATGCTAGACACCAACACACGACATGGATCTTCTAGCAGCAGATCATGTCAGACATGAGAACATTCATGAGAGTTATGCAGAAGCACTTGCACAATCTCAAGATGTCTCAGAAGAACAAAAGTACATTGAAAATTGTGTTAAAAGGCTTTGTTCTTCAGTGTACTCCCTTGTAGAAGCTCAGATTGGGAAGAGGCTTGAATCCTTGAAGTCCCAGCCGATGCTCTGCACAATTGAAGTTGGGGATCTTCCTTGAAATCTTCTCCAACGGATGCTTCTACTTGATCTGCTTCCTTGAGGCGCTTCAATTACTTCTTCAGGGATCAAACTCCAATTCTCAGCATCGAATTGATGAGAATTGGTCTTCAGAAGACACCAGGAGAGCAGAGGAGGGAGATGAACTCTTCTCACCGCCAAGGGGAACTTTTTTGGAGGCTTGGAGAGTTCGTTGGGGTCTTGATGTGATGGATGGCCAATTGGGGGCCTTTTATACCCAAAAGATTCCAAAGATACCCTTTATGTACAAGGGCACACGATCCTAGGTTGATACACCATCACCCTAGGATGACACGTGGCAGACATCCAATTTAAGTTGCAATCTTTCCGTAGTGTGTCGACCTGCCCTGGTGGTGGTGTTGACACACTGTCCCAAATCTGAGAACAGCTGTTCTGGGAACAAGGTCCAGTGTCGACCTGCTCTGAAGCTATGTCGACCTGCTCTGATGCTGTGTCGACCTGCTGTCCCAATTCTGCAAACAGGCTGTTCTGGGAACTGAGTCTAGTGTCGACCTGCTCTGGTCCTGCGTCGACCTGGGTAGACTAATTCCTGGAATCTGCAACTCGTGTCGACACACTCTTTGACTTGTGTCGACACAGTCTCAACATTTCTTCACCTTTTTGCCTTTGAATCTGGATCGTTGTGTCGACACCATTGTGGGGTGTGTCGACACTTCTTTTGCAAAAAGTGTTTGTACTTGAAAAGTAAACACATATATCATTAGTAAAATGTTTTATTATGAGTACAAATGATAAGTGTGCTTTGAGACATGCTTTTTGAATATAAATTTCAGGTGAAATGTATTTATCATGTTTCAAATAATTTGAATTCAAATCACATTTGTCATCATCAAAATAGGAGGGAAAATGATATGAAATTACACTCAACCCAACAGTATTTATTCCTCTCGAACTGGTCACTTTATCATTTTCTACCATTATGCGTCTCTTGTTTCGTAAAGTCACCTTTATTCCTTTTGATAAAAACCCGAAATCTGTGGTACAACGATTCACTCTTCGTCTTCATATCCTTCAACTTGCCTGAGGTGATACCCTATCGACTCCGGCATCGACTCTCTGGAATTTCAAAGCGTCCAACTCCTTCCCGCTAGAAATTTCTTGAGGGCTTCTGCTCCTTTCCTCATTCCAATCATCCAGAAACTTTCCCCATTCAAATCCCTGGCCACATCTGGTGTTTCCAACAGCGTCAGGGGCTATGGAGCTGAGTTTCTCACCACTGACCAGCAAGAAAGGTTCACCTCTGTGAAGATCAAGGTCTGTGGCAATAAGGCAGTAGACGTTGCAGATTTGCGAAGAATGGAATGGGCAGCATAATTGCAGCAATGGAGAGGATGAAATGGTCAAAGATGGCAACTTTGTTAGAAGTAAGTTATCCAGACCTAGTGAAGGCTTTTTACGTTTGTTTGAAGACTGAGGAGGACGGGTCCTTGACATCCACCGTCAAAGGAACCCAGATTAAGATCACCTATGAGCTATTGGAATCACTATTTGGAGTTTGCACCATCGGTCACAGTGGGATTCACACTGTGGATATCCAGGCAAAATGGTTAGGGATTGTTGGTCCTGAATTCAGACTAAAGGATTGGAAAATTGACATCAACCAGCTAAATGCTTTCAACCGTATTCTGCACTTTATTGTTTGCCAAATTTTGGTCCCAAGGAGCGCCACCTTTTCGACTTGCACAAAGGCAGACTCAGATATGATGTTTTGGGCCATCCAGAACCAGAGCATAAATATGGCAGAGGTTATGATAGCAAGGATGAAGTTTGCATCCACTCAGGTTTGGGACAAGAAGAGCAAGCTAAATGTGTAATGTTCCGACCGTTCGGATCATCTTTGTGTGGTTGTTGAGGCCAGTGTGTGGCCAATGTTGTGTGTGGCAGATGTTTTCCGCAGGTTGTGAGGCTTTGTGGGCCGAAGTTTAGGCCCAAAGTGCTCACTGGTTCACAGATTGTGAACGCGACAGTTAGGAGGATCGCGTTTAGAACGCGACAGCTCATGGCATCGTGTTCATGGCACCGTTGGTTTTAGTTGACGTTTGCATGTGCGCCGCATGTCGCGCGCTGGGCAAGCATGCTGGCGTCAGCAGGCTGAAGGCGACGGTCGAGTACGTCGCGTTCAGGTCGCGACTTAGAAGAGCATCACGTTCTTAACTAATATGAGTTTTTAAGAAACCCTGGCGGAATAGAGCTCATGGAAGCTCTGCTCGGCCAGGGGGTTTTTGCTGTGGAATTTTCGGGCAATTTGACTTGTTAGAGCTCAGTTTGACGAGTTTTCACCGCGAGGACGCTATGTGGAGTGGAGGAAACGTCGTGCGGGCATCGTTCTTCGCGTTCTTCACGAAGGTAGGAGATTTCCCGTGGTTTGATCCGTGGATCGTTCGTATGATGTGGATAATGTGTTTCCTGCTTTCTAAACCTTAGATAGCATGTGTTGGAACACATTAAAGCATGAAAATGGAATGAAAACCGTAGGTTCTAAAGAGTTTGGGGTGATCCGGATGATGGATTTCGGATTAGGGTTCGCACCTGCTAAGGCGACGACCCTTGGCATCGCGACCAAGTCGCGACATCGCGATATGTCGTGTTCAGAAGGTGACCTATCGTGCCATCGCATCTTGAAGGCGACTCTGCACCCTATTATGATAGCAGCCAAAGGCTGTTATCCGAGAATACATGTAAGTGTACAATTATCCATTTAGCATGGTTTGTGATATGTGATGATAGTATGAGGTGTATTAGCACTCTCTCTACGCTCGGGGAGCGTGTGGTGTGTGGTTTATATGGTGTTCACATGCTTTGCGTGGAGGTTTCACGTGGCTTGTGCGTTATGCACGTGGTTTCTGTGTACGTGGCGTGTAGTTTGACGCCTTCTGTGGATACCTCTTCAGTTGGGAGCCCCAGGTTTTGTGTGAGCCAGGCACGTGAGTGCTCGGGGCTTGTCCCGGTACTGGGTACCGATGAGGTCTTGTCGTCTTCCTGGACACCCTCACTCCTGTGCTGAGTAGTATGTCCGGCTGAGGGAAAGACGGCAGTGGGACAACGACTAGAGAGAGAGTTTGTTGTGTTGTCGCTTGTAGCACGCTCGTAGTTGGGGGAGACGGACACCAGTAGACATACTGGGCCCCAGCTAGTCCTGTTTTCCAGTGCCTTACTTTAGGGAGCTCGGGCCAGAGTCCCTAAAGGTGCCGGGCATGGGCCTGCGAGGTGTGTGACCTGCAGGTTGTGGTGGTTTAGTTGGACTCCACAGTTCTTTGTACTTGTTTAGTGGAGCGGCAGCTGGACCTTTCGTCCGTGGCTGCGAGACTGAGAGGTAGTTCTGTGTGGTTTGTCCGGGTCAGTAATTGGTGTCGCGAACCAGTTGATGTGGCCCGAGTGTGGCATTTCTCTGCAGTAGCTTGTACACCTGTTTGGTTTTGCTGTTTATTTATTTACTCTGATTCCTGTTAAACAACAAATGGTAAGTGGTACTTTCAGTTTTATATCCTGCTAGATAATATTATAAATTGTTAGCGTAGCATTTCTTGCTTTGCTACTTGTGTTCGTTTGCTCAGTTTCAAGGGAGTTTTCCCTACTGAGACAGTGACTCGAGAGGCTCACCCCTACCTCCTACCAGGTGAGGGAGATCAGGAGATTTCGCGCCCGTCGTCTAGTGTAGGGTCAACACCACCAGCAGTGTAATTTTCACTTTCTGTCGTTCACCTCGGGGTATGCCCCAGGTTCTGTTGTAGTTTGGTTACAGTTGTACTACAGCTATGTATATTTCATGTAAATATTTGTGAGATGGGCAGATCTTATGAATATTTGAGCTGGTTCTTTTATATTACTACGAACTCGTGGTTTGATATCCCTTGTGAGGCTCCGGCCCGTTTGCGGGAGGCGGACTCGAGTTAGGCTCGCTATTAGGTTAACGGGTCTGAACAGCGAGGACCGTCACAGTTGGTATCAGAGCAAGGTCCGTAAGAATATAAAGGAATTGGAAATTACATAGCTATGTCATTGCTGTAACCCACTGCTGGTAGTGACCCTGATTTTGTATTGATTTCTTGTGTATTGTATTGTTGGAATAATGTTTGTGCAGGAGTAGTAATGGCCGAAAGAAGAATTGTGGGAGGTGGTGGAGAAGGGTCAGGAGAGGATCCTACGCAGAGGATGATAGAAAGAATCTGAGAGAGTTTGACAGAGATTCAGGTAAGACTGGATCAGCAACCACCAGTACAGCCAGGGGCAGCAGTACCACCATTTCCAGAGGAGGCAGTACCAGTAGCTCCAGTTCCAACCCCGCCCGGAGTAGAGGTACCTCCTGTAGTACCTGTACAGCCGGCAGTTCCAGTGAGACCAGCTGCTGGAGAGGAGACTACGGTACTTGTGGAGCGGTTTTTGAGATTGCAGCTCCCTACATACTCAGAAGGTCCCAATCCGGATACAGTGGAGCATTGGATACATGAGATCGAGAGGGTATTTGTGATAATGAGGTGTCCCCAGGAAGATAGAGTGATTCTTGCATCATACCAGCTACGAGGGTTTGCGCAGGAATGGTGGCGATTAAAGATGCAAACAGTTTTTACGGGCAGGACGGAGGACACTATTACATGGTCGGAATTTTTGTCAGTTTTTAATGACTCTTTCTTCCAAATACAGATTCAGCAAATGAAAAGAGAGCAGTTCAGGACACTCCAGCAAGGGAATCTCTCAGTACTTGAATATCAGATGAGGTTTATAGCCCTGAGCAGGTACGCCCCATATGTAGTAACTGATAATACCATGATGGTGGAATATTTTATTCGAGGTTTGAGGGCAGAATTACAAGATGCGGTGATCCCACTGATGTGTAGAACAGTAGAAGAGGCAGCTCAGTGAGTAGCAATACTTGAGTGGACTGTTCGGGCCAGGCAGGGCCAGTCTCAGACATGTGGTTTAGGCTCAGGTAGTTTTCGGCATCCACAACCGTCAGGAGGAATTAGTAAGGGGAAAGCACCTTCTGGAGCTTCTTCATCATCTGGAATAGAAAAATGGGGCAAGTAGATCAAGAAATTCTTTCAAGGAGGTCGTGGTAGAGGCAGGCAACAGGGTTTTCAGCAGGGAGGTTTTCAGCAGGACCGCGGTTACAGACCGCCGGTTCCAGAGGAATCTCAGCAGAGCACGGCAGGGCAGCCTACAACATATCCAGCTTTTAGATGTTATGCTTGTGGGCAGCCAGGACATTTAGAAAGGAATTACCCATATCCTCGAGAGCAGATTTATGGTAGAGGGCCTCAGCAGCAGCAGCAGCCCTTTCAGCGGTCAGCAGAGCAGGGCAGAGGTGCACCGTACCAAAGAGGAGGACGGGGTCGAGTGATGGCTGTTACCAGAGCTCAGGCAGAAGCATCCAATCTTATTGAAGGTATTTTACCTTTCTTTGATTTTACTGCTAGAGTATTAATTGATCCAGGAGCTTCCCATTCATTTATTTCCAAAGATTTTCTGGATAGCATGGTACCTCCTTTAGAAGAAAGGTCTTGTGAGTTGGTAGTGGAAATTCCTTCAGGAGGGTATTTGTTGACTTCCTGCTTTTTAGAAGAGGTTCCGATAGTAATTCATGGGAATCAGATGCCGGCAAGATTGTATGCTTTAACATTGAAAGAATATGATGTGATTCTGGGGATGGATTGGTTAGAGGCCTACGGGGCATTGGTTAATTGTAGAAAGAAGAGAGTCAGATTTTGCAGACCTAGTGGTGATGTGTTTGAATTTGAAGGTATGCCTTTTTACACTCCCAAGTTTATTATTTCTGCACTTAGAGCTAGAAAGTTAATTAATGCAGGATGTGTAGCGTACCTTGCTTCTGTTAGTCTAGTTGAATCTAGTAAATCTGTAGATTCAGTGCCAGTGGTTAGAGAATTTGCAGATGTGTTTCCAGATGAGTTGCCAGAGTTAGCTCCACATAGAGAGGTAGACTTCACAGTTGAATTGCAACCAGGCAGTTTATCTATCTCTAAAGCACCATATAGAATGGCCCAGCAGAATTGAAAGAGTTGAAAAAGCAGTTGCAAGAGTTATTAGAAAAAGGTTTTATTATACCTAGTCAGTCACTATGGGGAGTGCCAGTGTTATTTGTCAGGAAGAAAGATGGCAGTTTAAGAATGTGTATGGATTACAGGCAGCTGAATAAAGTTATAATTAAGAATAAGTATCCACTTCCTCGGATTGATGATTTATTTGATCAACTGCAGTCAGCCAAAGTATTTTCTAAGATAGATTTGAGATCTGGATATCATCAGTTGCGGATCAAAGAAGAAGATATTGAGAAGACAGCTTTCCGGACTAGATATGGGCATTATGAGTTTGTTGTGATGCCTTTTGGATTGACAAATGCACCTGCAACATTTATGAATTTGATGAACAGAATATTTCATCAGTATTTGGACCAGTTTATAGTGGTTTTTATTGATGATATATTAGTTTATTCAGCATCAAAAGAAGAGCATGCAGATCATTTGCGGATTACTTTGCAGATATTGAGAGATCATCAGTTATTTGCTAAATTCAGTAAATGTGAGTTCTGGCTGAAGGAGATTCAGTTTATAGGTCATGTGATATCAGGTGAAGGTATTGCAGTGGATCCAGCCAAAGTTGAGGCAGTAATGAAGTGGGAAGAGTCGAGGACTGTGTTTGAGATTAGGAGTTTTCTGGGTTTGGCAGGTTATTACAGAAGATTTATCCAAGATTTCTCCAAGATAGCAGCACCAATGACAAGATTGACAAGAAAGGGTATTCCTTTTGTGTGGTCCCCGGAGTGCAGGCGCAGTTTTGTGGAGCTGAAGAAAAGGTTGACATCAGCACCAGTTTTAGAGATTCCATCGGGTAGTGGCGGATTTGTTCTGTTTACAGATGCATCCAAGAGAGGTTTGGGTGCAGTTTTGATGCAGCATAGTAAAGTGGTTGCCTATGCCTCCAGGCAATTGAAGAAACATGAGGAAAACTACCCTACTCATGATTTAGAGTTGGCAGCAGTAGTTTTTGCATTAAAGATCTGGCGGCATTATTTGTATGGTGAAAGATTTGAGATTTTTACAGATCATAAAAGCTTAAAATATATTTTCTCTCAGAAAGATTTGAATCTAAGGCAATGCTGATGGATGGAATATTTAAAAGATTATGACTTTAATTTGGCATATCATCCAGGCAGAGCAAATGTGGTGGTAGATGCACTGAGCAGAAAAAAGGTTATGAATCAACTTGTGATCAGAGAATGGAAAATTTATGAGGATGTGGCGGAGAATTCCTTACATGTGCCAAGCAATCAGCGCAGAGCAATATTAGCAACTAGTGCAGTGGAGCCTTCTCTTTACTGGCAGATAGCAGAGGCACAGAAAGCAGATACCAATTTAGCAGATATTCTTAGAATGGATGAAGTAAATTTGGGGCATGATAATGTGGTCAGACTAAAAGAACGATTGTATGTCCTAGAAGATACAGAAATTAGACAAAAGGTTTTAGAAGAAGATCATAAATCAAGGTACACCATCCACCCAGGTAGCACTAAAATGTATCAAGATATAAAGAAGCATTTTTGGTGGCCAAATATGAAGAGAGAGATTACAGAGTTTATAACCAGATGTGCAGTATGTCAGCAGATAAAAGCAGAGCATCAGAAACCAGGAGGATTGTTGCAACCATTACCCATTCCGCAGTGGAAATGGGATGATATAGCAATGGATTTCATAGTTGGTTTGCCCAGTTCATCAGGTCATAATGCAATATGGGTTTTTGTGGATAGATTGACCAAGGTCTGCAGATTATTACCAGTTAGCATGACATGGTCAGTTGATAGATTAGCTAAGCTGTATGTAGAAAGAATTGTACCTTTGCATGGAATACCAGTCACTATAGTTTCAGATCGAGACCCTCGATTTACTTCATGTTTTTGGAGGAGTTTGCAAAGAGTTATTGGCACAGAGCTAAGGTACAGTTCAGCATATCATCCACAAACAAATGGACAGACAGAAAGAACAATTCAGACTATTGAAGATATGTTGAGAGCTTGTTGTCTTGTGTGGGGAGGCATCTGGGAGTGTCATTTGGGTCTGGTTGAGTTTGCATATAACAACAGTTACCATTCAAGTATTGAAATGGCACCTTATGAAGCCTTCTATGGAAGACCGTGCAGATCACCATTAAATTGGCATGAAGTAGGAGAGAGGCAGGTTTTGGGCCCAGAAATGGTTCGTCAGTGTGCAAAAATAGTAAAATTCATCCAAGAAAAGTTGAAAACAGCCCAAAGTCGCCAGAAGAGTTATGCAGATGTTAGACGCAGACCATTACAAATTGAAGTCGGCGAATATGTATTTTTAAAAGTGTCTCCTACTAAAGGTGTATTAAGGTTCAGTAAGAAAGGCAAGTTGAGCCCGAGATATGTCGGACCATTCCAAATAAAAGAAAGGATGGGTGAAGTAGCTTATAAATTAGATTTTCCAGCAGATTTCACTGATGCACATGATGTGTTTCATGTCTCAATGTTAAGAAAATATATCAGGGATCCAACCTAAGTTGTCAGTTATCAAAGAGATGATTTGAAGCCCGACATGTCAATGCCGGAATATCTAGTGCAAATTTCAGGCCACAGAACCCAAAAGCTCAGAAACAAAGAAATTGAATTGGTAAAAGTCAGATGGGAAAACAGGCAAGGTGGTGAAGATACTTGGGAATTAGCGAAAGAAATGAGAAAAGCGTATCCATATTTGTTTGAGTAAGTTTTTATTTCTTTTTAGGTGATAGTACCATATGAATTAAATTGAAAATTTGATAATTGGCCTCTGTTTTAAATTTCGAGGACGAAATTTCTTTTTAGGTGATAGTAATGTAACGTTCTGACCGTTCGGATCGTCTTGTGTGGTTGTGGAGGCCAGTGTGTGGCCAATGTTGTGTGTGGCAGATGTTTTCCGCAGGTTGTGAAGGCTTTGTGGGGCGGAAGTTTAGGCCCAAAGTGCTCACTGGTTCACAAACTGTGAACGCGACAGTTAGGAGCGTCGCGTTTAGAATGCGACAGCTCATGGCGTCGCGTTCATGGCACCGCTGGTTTTAGTTGACATTTGCATGTGCGCCACGTGTTGCGCGCTGGGCAAGCATGCTGGCGTCAGCAGGCTGAAGGCGACGGCCGAGTAGGTCACGTTCAGGTCGCGACTTAGAAGAGCGTCGCGTTCTTAACTAAACTGAGTTTTTAAGAAACCCTGGCGAACAGAGCTCATGGAAGCTCTGCTCGGCCAGGGTTTTTGCTATGGAATTTTCGGGCGATTTGACTTGTCAGAGCTCGGTTTGACGAGTTTTCACCGCGAGGACGCTACGTGGAGCGGAGGAAACGTCGTGCGGGCATCGTTCTTCACGTTCTTCATGAAGGTAGGGAGATTTCTCATGGTTTGATCCGTGGATCGTTTGTGTGATGTGGATAATGTGTTTCCTACTTTCTAAACCTTAGATGGCATGTGTAGGAACATATTAAAGCAAGAAAATGGAATGAAAACCGTAGGTTCTAAAGAGTTTGGGGTGATCCGGATGATGGATTTCGGATTAGGGTTCGCACCTGCTAAGGCGACAACCCTTGGCATCGCGACCAAGTCGCGACATCGTGATACGTCGCATTCAGAAGGTGACCTATCGTGCCGTCGCATCTTGAAGGCGACTCTGCACCTAGTCGCGATAGCAGCCGAAGGCTGTTATCCGAGAATACATGTAAGTGTATAATTATCTGTTTAGCATTGTTTGTGATATGTGATGATAGTATGAGGTGTATTAGCACTCTCTCTATGCTCGGGGAGCATGTGGTGTGTGGTTTATATGGTGTTCACATGCTTTGCGTGGAGGTTTCACGTGGCTTGTGTGTTGTGCACGTGGTTTCTGTGTACGTGGCATGTAGTTTGACACCTTCTGTGGATACCTCTTCAGTTGGGAGCCCAGGTTTTGTGTGAGCCAGGCACGTGAGTGCTCGGGGCTTGTCCCGGTACTGGGTACCGATGAGGTCTTGTCGACTTCCTAGACACCCTCACTCCTGTGCTGAGTAGTATGTCCGACTGAGGGAAAGACAGCAGTGGGACAGAGACTAGAGAGAGAGTTTGTTGTGTTGTCGCTTGTAGTGCGCTCGTAGTTGGGGGAGACGGACACTAGTAGACATACTGGGCCCTAGCTAGTCCTATTTTCCAGTGCCTCACTTTAGGGAGCTCAGGCCAGAGTCCCTAAAGGTGCCAGGCATGGGCCTGCGAGGTGTGTGACTTGCAGGTTGTGGTGGTTTAGTTGGACTCCACAGTTCTTTGTACTTATTTAGTGGAGCGGCAGCTGGACCTTTCGTCGTGGCTGCGAGACTGAGAGGTGGTCCTGTGTGGTTTGTCCGGGTTAGTAATTGGTGTCGCGAACCAGTTGACGTGGCCCGAGTGTGACGTTTCTCTACAGTAGCTCGTACACCTGTTTGGTTTTGCTGTTTATTTATTTACGCTGATTCCTATTAAACAACAAATGGTAAGTGGTACTTTCAGTTTTATATCCTGCTAGATAATATTATAAATTGTTAGCGTAGCATTTCTTGCTTTGCTACTTGTGTTCGTTTGCTCGGTTTCTAGGGAGTTTTCCCTACTGAGCCAGTGACTCGAGAGGCTCACCCCTACCTCCTACCAGGTGAGGGAGATCAGGAGATTTCGCGCCCGTCGTCCAGTGGAGGGTCAGCACCATCAGCAGTGTAATTTTCACTTTCTGTCGTTCACCTCGGGGTATGCCCCAAGTTCTGTTGTAGTTTGGTTACAGTTGTACTACAGCTATGTATATTTCATGTAAATATTTGTGAGATGGGCAGATCTTATGAATATTTGAGCTGGTTCCTTATATTACTACGGACTCGTGGTTTGATATCCCTTGCGAGGCTCCGGCCCGTTCGCGAGAGGCGGACTCGAGTTAGGCTCGCTATTAGGTTAACGGGTCTGAACGGCGAGGACCGTCACAAAATGTGTCCCTACCATATGGTCTTCTACTCACCAAGGTATTTCAACATTTTGGCATCAACTTATCTGGAGCAGTGTGAGAGAAAATGGGGCAGGCAATTCGAAGCAAAACCTGAAGAAGAGTGGCTTCTCGTTGGTGGCTGGAGTATGGACTAAAACTTCAGCAGCAGAAGGCGAGGCCATTATTGGAAAAGCCCAAGAGGTTCAACAAGCAGCAGTAGCAGCAGAAGTACCAGAAGGACCAAGAGTTCAAGAGGAACCAGCAACAGCAACAGCACCTACAATGCAAGCAGCAGGAACAGATATCAAGGAATGTGTGTCAGACATTCAGGAAGAGCAAGCAACATGAATTATTCAAGAAATTGTTGGGATATCAGCTCTAGTGAAAGAAGGATAGAGGATATTCCTCCTGAGCACCTCGAGCCTGTAGAGCAATTGCAAGTAATTACCCCTCCAACTTCTATGGTAGGGTCAGTCCTTAGAAGAGTGCTAGACTCCATTCCAAGCACTCAAAGTGTGCAAGAGGTTGCTAATGTTGAAGAAGCTGTGGCATCAGGCCACATTGCAGATGTTGTGATGGAGGAAGCTCCCATTCAGGGGGAGCAGGAAATTGTATCTGAAGATGTGCAAATAGAAGATGCTCCTAGTCAGGGGGAGCATTCTGCTGAAAAGGAAGCAGCATCTCAGGGGGAGCACACTACTAATGTCCCCATTGATGAGTAGTTCAGAGAAGGCATTGTGGAGAGTGTCTCAGGTGATGCAAATGATGATAATGTGGAGCCCGTTGCAAGGGCAAGCAACAAAGGGAATGAAGCAGCTCCTGGGATTCCTCTCTTGACCAGGAGGCCTCATCAAAGGCAGAAAAAGAAGAAATTGAAGGTCAATCTGAAGCCCTTAGTTGCTAGAATGGATGAACAAGGGAAGATTATGTGCTTTGTGCAATCAGATATTCAATCAATTTTCATAAGCCAGAGTACCTCAGCTAAGGAGATGGGAATGGTTAGAAATGTAGTGAGATGGGTGCGAAGTGAGCTCATTAGCATCAAGGAGTCTATAGCTGCACTTGGAGATTTGGTCAGGGCACAGTCCTCAAATGCCCCTCCTACTCCTTCTCCTGCAGAAACAGTCCGAAGTTCTGGGCCTTCAGAGGCTAGGCAACAAGATGTTGGACCATCAGGGCAAATTTTAGAAGATCCAGCACGGCCATCCGGGCCACAGGTTGTTGAAGAGGTAGCAACTGCAGTGCAGGATCAGGTTGAAGCCGTGAAGGCTGGGCCATCAGAGGATGTTGATGGGCCAACCGGGCCAGTTGTTTCTAAGGGTGTGCTTCCAAGAGTAGAAGAGCCAGATGTAGCTCCAGAAGCCCCTGATTCTTCATCTCCTGCAACTCCAACCCCTCCTACACCACCATCTTCCTCCACAGCACCTCCAGCACCTCCAACACCTATCCCTTTCAAACAACCCATGCCTCGCTCCATTTCATCTCCAACACCATTTCTTTCTGAATCCTCCTCATCTCCTGCCATCTCTACATCCATTCCTCCACCTCCTCCTGTCCTTCAAGACCCTCCAGCCTCATCTTCCTCTAGTCCTTCTTCTGCTGGACCATCCATCATACCTCCTTCTACCCATCAATCATTTCTCCATCCTCCTACTCCTCCCTCCTTTGTTACCTTTATACCTGAAGGTGCACAACTTGAAGGTCCCTTTCTCAAGAAATTCGAGGATGAGTTGGAAATTTCCACAATCTGCTCAGTCCTGGAAGTTGGTTCTCATATCCACAGAACTAACTCTCCTTCTTCTAGTCCTTCGAAACTCTCCAACACTCTTGCTCTTCCCTCCGAACCCAAATTTCCTCCTCTTTGGTTTTCCCTTACTGTTGACAATCGAAGGAAACCAATCTATTGTGAATATCTAAAAAACTATATCTTTGCCACCATTTTTAGTGTTCCTTTTTCTTAATCTAACTGATCACCTCAATGTTGTCCTTCCCTATAACCACTTCTCAAAAGACGATCAATCCAAAATCTTCCAAATGGCTGAATGCAAGTCTGAAGATCAGTGGGCTAAAGGGCACAAGGCTCTCTACATGAAATTTTTGCTTGCAAAATCAGATCGATTTCCACCCCGGGATCACCCACTCACTCTCTCTGAGTGGTTTGTCATTCATCACAAGACCACCTGGGCACCTTTTATTCAAAGGGAAGTTAAGCTCATCAGGTACTTCCAGCTATTCAATGAGCATCGATATCTTCACAAGCTACTTGAAGTGCAGTTGGGTCAGTTCCAGGGAGCCATTGCTTCGTTAAAAATTGAAAATCTAGTCATTTGCTCCTTCAAAGTGGATTTCGCTACCTTGCAAATTCCAGACACTGTGTTTCTCTCCAAACTGCATTCTTTGGTCATGGACTCCTCAGTGAAAGGTTGCGGAATTCTCGGTATGGTAATCTAGAGGGGGGTTGAATATATTACTGTCAATTAAAAGCTTTTATCACCTTCTTTTTGCGAAGACATGAACTATGAGAACTATAACAGAGTTCAAGATGAATTTTGATGTGTGTAACTCGACAATACATAGAGAACCAAACTACCTGACGTGTGTAGAGACACCGTGCCTACCAAGCATCTAACGTAGAAGCATTCAAACCATAGGACACAACATTTTATGTGGTTCGGAGTACACAACTTGTGTATCCTACGTCCACGGTCCACATACACACGCAGAAAGGACTGCTTCTGAGCTAGCTCAACAACTACAACTCACCCACACGAGTTGTCTGATGTGAAACCACGATCAGAACAACACACACCACATGAATCAAGCACAAGGACTGCTTGAGACACAACCACACACACATACGGATATGTGAAAACAAATACAGAGAGAGAGTTCTGAGTTGAAACACAAATCCTGATTGAGAACTCTTCTCGTGATCGTCTAGGTGGGCTTCAAGCTTCGTCTTGAGAGTCACAACTTGATGGAGAGACTTGGATCTACGACGATCAAACTCTAATACTGCTGGATTAACAGTTGGTTCAATCTCTGAACAGCAGGGAGAAGTAGAGCAGCAGCAGCACTTCTGGTTCTTGGACTTTCTCTAGGGTTTTTGGTGGAGGCTGCTTCTGTACGAGATTTCCTTCAAAAGATATCTTAAATAGTGGTGTCCACATATGGAGAGACGTGGTAATTGGAACCACCATGTATATCAACTTAAAAACTTTCCGAATCTGAAGGTCTTCTTCGTCTGTCGACAGCACTGGGTGCTCCTGTCGACAGGGATTGACAGACAGATGACAGAGAGTTCGGGAAGCAGTTTCCTGATAATTGCTGTCGACATGCGACACTGGTGCTGTCGACAGGTACTCATGTCCTGAGGTGTGTCTTTCTGTCCTATGTGTAGCTGTCGACAGGGCCCTTTGTGGCTATCGACAGATACCTGCTTTTCACGCTTTTCTTGATCTTTTGAACCTTGTCTTGGTACATGTCTTGCACAATATCTCACCTACATGAAAGAATATAGTTAGGGAGATATAATGTCATATATATAATCAATTAACATGTTTGTTTCATTTGTCTTTCAAGAGTCATTGTTATCATGTTTCATTGCTTAACATCTATCAATTTTGTCCATGAAATATTCATGCTCATCATCAAAAACAAAGATGTGATTTATTAGCTTAGCATTCTTATTAAACATTCAACATATGAGAACTCAACATTCTCCCCCTTTTTGATGATGACAAAATTTTAAAATTGAGTCACAATGTTTTAGTAATTTTTGAATTCATTTATCAATTGATTTCTCCATGTATTGCATTGCTCAATTGATTTCTCCCCCTTTTGACAACATCCAAAAAAGCATTCCACTGCATAGATCAATGTAACAGGAAGAGAAATTGTGCTTTTCATTAAAGAGTATGCATCACACAATAGCACATTGGACAAGATGACAAAATGCAAATCAAGTGATCAACATGACTCTGAAAGCAAAAGAGAACAGCAAGACGTGGACGAAAAACATCTAAGACACTTAGACCCTCTAAGCTTCTTCATCTTCTACATCTTCATCATCATCCTCAACTATAGCTTGGCCTTTACCCTTGAGGTCCTGGGTCACAATGCCGTCTACCATTTTGTAGCCCATACGTTGTGCAACAGTAAGATCATAAGAGCTGCGAGACTTGAGAATAGTCATCTCTTCTTTTTGAATAGGAATATCAAGTAACAAGAAGAGGGAGGTGAGCTGACATGCGTAAGGCATGGACCTCTTGGAACTTCGAAGGCAACTGCCGAGTATGGAGACCATGAGTTGTGGTAGATTGATGGGTTCAAGGTTCAAGAATTTATGGAACAGGGACTTGTGAACGGAAGTCACAAGTTTGCGACTACCATCCTTTGGAACAATAATGGTTGTGAAGATGTGGTGGATGAGACGATGAAGGGGAGGGAAGAAGTTAGCATTCAGTTGCTTACTAACCGTAGGGTCGTAAGACTGCAGAGTTATGAGGGTATGATACTCCTCTGGGGTGGGATGATGGGGCATGATATCTACCCCAGTGTTAGGGATTTGCAAGGCAACATAGAGTAGATTAGGGGAAATTCCAAAGGAAGTCCCTTGACTCTGGAATAGAGGTCACCTGTAGCAGTATGGCAGAGATTATTGAAGAACTCCGTCACAGCGGTGGGAGAGTAGCACTTGTGATCATAGCAGAACGGAGACCAACTCTGGACATCGAAGAGAGGCAACAACCCGGGAAAAAGGTCTTCCAGAGACACGAAGTCGACGTAGGAGGGTTGCACAAACTTCGTGAAGGTGCCATGGACTTCGAGTAGTTGAAGGTTCTGAGGGATGATGAGCTCCAGCAGACGGTCTTGCCGGTGCTTCGTCCGGCGCTCTGCGGGTGCCCTGGAGCCCTGTCCGCTTCGGGAGACCGAGGACGACGACGGGAAGCCATCTTCCTGGTAGGTGGAGCCATCTGAAGTTGGATCTCGAAGTAGGTGATGCCTGAGATAGGTAGGAGACAGAGGGAGGAAGAAGGCACGAAGGGCTGGGCAGTCTCCTCTATCGCCCTGGGAAAGAGGATTTCGTAGAGAAGGAGGGAAAGAGGGCTTTTTGGAAGTGGGAGAGGGAGGAAGGGGTTGTGGGATCCTTTTAAAGAAAGTGGGTTCGAATTTGAAAGGATGGGTCCCAAAAAATCCACCCTAAATTGGGTGCCCGGTCGGCTTCCAACAGACTTTCTGCCACTGGCCCTGTCGACAGGAGATCTGGGACCTGTCGACAGGCACTGGCAGAATTGAGCCAATGAGGTATTTTTGACAGATTTTCAAAGCATTTGAGCATCAAATGTGTATATAAGATGGAAAAAGGGTAAAATCATATTATAAAATGTCATAGCCACACATATTTTGGACACATCAAGAATCTACAATGGTTGTGAAATAATATTCCCCGATTCTCAAGTGACAATAGCAAGAATGCATTAAACAAATACATGAGTTGATAAAAGACCCTCTTGAATAATGTCATTTGCAAGAGACCATTTTCCTTAGTTAGTGATGTACACAGAATGAATGAGTTGTATGTCGACATGATTAGTTAAACAAAAACCACTTAATGACCTGGGCGTGACAAATTGGGAGGCTACACTATTTCATCTAATATATCTTTTTTTTTTGTGTTTGAAGCATAAGAGAAACAGTGGTAATTAGGAGCACTTGACCTTTTTACGTGAAGATAGACATTTGTGGTGCCAATATCCCCAGTTACTCGGTTGAGTGACCATCAAACCATTTTACAGAGTTAATGAGTAAGCCGTTTGACGCGAAGATAGATAGTTGTGATGCCGTATCCCAGTTACTTAGCAATACTCAATATTGCTCTACCTTTTCCAATTTTGTAATGAACACTTTGTGTTTTGCTTTGAAACATGTAGCTTTTCTCCCTAAATTTGGATTGATCTTTCCTTGTTCATGTTTGAAAGCAAGGTCAAGAAGTAGAGGGAGTTTAAAAAACCAATGTAAAACATAACCCTAAATGATCTAGGAACTAATCACATGACTTTTGAAAAATGATATTTGACCAATTAGTTATTCAAGTGAGTTAATCTAAGCTCAGGTGATTTTGTTTGATGTGCTCAAGTTAATGCAACTTAGACTCATAAAGATAGTATGTCAAATCATTGTGATTTAGACAATATCTTTGATATCATGTGGATAGGATAGGTTATAATGTGGGCATTACCCATTTTCACCTTAAATATTTTCAATAAGTATGCTCATGAAGAATTGTGGACCAATAAGTGAAGTAGTTGAAGAAACTGGTCCACCTGTCGACAGCCAGTTGGGGCCTGTCGACAGCTGCTAACAGAGCTGAAGGAGAGGGCTCTGGAGGGATGTTTCTATCGACAGGCGATGGAGGGCTGTCGACAGGGACTGACAGACAGAGAAAAGGGGATTGTGGGTGGACTGGAGCTGTCAGAGGCTGTCGACAGCAGCTTGGAGGCTGTCGACAGGGACTTCAGAAGAAATGGTTTTTGAAGACAGAATGAGAGAAATTGGTGAATGTTCATTCAAGGGAAGTAAATCAATAGCCAAACGTATATTTCTCTCTAGAATTTCACTGAACTACCTTAAGAGAGCTCCCCCATAGTGTGTGCATATGAAGACTCACCATTCAAGCAGTTCAAAAACATTTTCCAGAATGGTTCTCTGGGAAAAGCCACTAGTGTCGACACTACTTCAGGCAGTGTCGACACACTGTCCAGAACTGCCAAACAGGTCTGCTGGGAAGAGGATCTAGTGTCGACGACACCACTTGACAATTTCTACATCATTTTTTACCTTGGGTTTGAAGCACTGTGTCGACACTTCTTCAAATCAGAGATCAATTCACCCAACCAATATAAGCAAGAGTTTCACATAGTCAACATCACACCATTCACGAAATTTTTGTTATTTTTGATTTTTTGATTTTTTTTGAATGATTGGGCAAATTGTAAAGAAACTAAATACGTGATCTAGAATAGATGTCCCTTTTTCACTTCAACTATGGATACGTGGCGGAGAATGTGTTCTCACGCATAATGAAAGTGTCCAAACAAGCATAACTTGTTTTTCCACAAATCACCATTTGATATACCACATAATTGTTGCACACAAGGAACATATATTCCAGATTTGGTATGAGTTTCATTGCATTTTGAACAAACCCAATTCTCTTCTTAGTGTAGTGAACCTATCCTCAGCCAATGGTTTTGTGAAGATGTCATCTAGCTGTTTCTCAGTGGGTATGAAGCTCAGCTCTAAGGTCTTGATGGCTACCTCATCTCTCAGAAAATGGTGTCTAATCTCTATGTGCTTTGTTCTAGAGTGCTGAATTGGGTTCTTTGAGAGATTGATTGCACTAGTGTTGTCACATAGAATAGGTGTGCATCCAATGTCAATGTTGTAGTCAGACAATTGACTTTTTATCCATAACACTTGAGCCGCACAACTCCCTGCAGCAACATATTCTACCTCTACAGTGGAGAGTGCAACCGAGTGTTGCTTCTTGGATGCCCACGAAACCATGCACCCACCAAAAATTTGACAATAGCCACTAGTGCTTTTCCTGTCAATTTTACATCCAGCATAGTCAGCATCAGAATAAGAGATTAAATTGAAGCTACTACTTGCTGGATACCAAAGACCCATATCATGCGTACCTGAGAGATATCGGAATATTCTCTTAACAGCAACCAAATGGCTTTCCTTTGGACTATATTGATATCTAGCACAAAGGCAAATGCTGAATTGAATGTCCGGCCTACTTGCAGTAAGATATAGAAGTGAGCCAATCATACCTCGGAATTGCTTTGCTTCTACCAGTTTATCTTTCTCATCACTTTCTAGCTTTATGCTTGTGCTCATTAGTGTTGAGATAGGCTTGGCTTGTTCAAATTGGAATCTTTTCAACAGCTCTTTGACATATTTTTCTTGGTTGGTGAAGAAGCCATCTTCTAGTTGTTTCACCTGCAGACCAAGAAAAATTGAAGCTCCCCCATTAAGCTCATCTCAAATTCACTGTGCATATGTTTTGAAAATTCTTCACACAGTGATGGGTTAGTAGAACCAAATATAATGTCGTCCACATACACTTGAACCACAATGATGTGATTACGAACTTTCTTAGTGAAGAGAGTTTGGTCTACTTTACCTCATGAATAGTTTTTGCTTACCAGAAATGTGCTTAGCCTATCGTACCAAGCTCGGGGGGCCTGTTTCAAACCATAAAGAGCTTTGTGCAGTTTATATACATGGTTAGGTTTATCATTATCCTCAAAGCCAGGTGGTTGAGTGACATAGACTTCCTCTTTGATGTAGCCATTCAAGAAGGCAGCTTTTACATCCATTTGAAAAAGCTTAAACTTGTTTGAGCATGCATATGCTAACAGGATTCTAACTGCTTCTAGCCTAGCTACAAGAGCAAAGGATTCTTCAAAGTCAACCCAAAATTCCTGATTGTAACCTTTTGCAACCAGTCTAGCCTTATTTCTCACCACTTTACCCTCTTCATTTAGTTTATTCCTAAAGACCCATCTTGTCCCAATGACAGAAATTTCAGGGGTTCTAGGAACTAGACTCCAGACATTGTTTCTCTGAAATTGCCCAAGCTCCTCATGCATAGCATCAATCCATGGGTTTTCCTTTAAGGCTTCTTCAACATTCTTAGGTTCTACTTGAGACACAAAGGCTAGATGATCCTGTTCAACTATTTCCCTAACTTGAGACCTAGTTTGAACTTTGTCATTCACATCTCCTATTATGTTCTCAAGTGGATGATCTTTAGAGTACCTTACATTTGTGATTGTTGAAGGTCCTAGTTGATCTTGCATTTGAGGAGGTTGTTCTGGAGGAGGGATAGCTTGAGGGGTGTCATCTTGAGGTTCATCCTCTTGTGGATCATCTTCAGGTTCTTCTTCTCCCTTTTTGAAGAGGATATTATGGTCCTCATCATCTTAGTACCTGCGAAGATATCCACCTTTTGCTTTGGGTGCTGTTTGAGAGTTCTTCTTGTCTTTGACTTGTGGTGAATCTGCAAGGATTGTTTTATGATCTTCATGGGGAGTCCTGTGAGAATTGAGATTGTCAATTTTTGCAAGACTTTCATCAAAGACAACATGTGGTGTTTCTTCCACTGTTTTGTTCTTGACATTAAACACCTAGCAAGCTCTAGAGTGTTCTGAGTATCCAAGAAAAATACCTGGATCACTTTTGGCCTCAAATTTATCTAAATCAATTTTATCATTGTTATGTATGAAGACTTTTGAGCCAAAAACTCTAAAGTACCCAATACTGAGCTTCTTACCTTTCAGAAGTTCATAGGGAGTTTTCCTTATGACAGGTCTTACCATGGCTCTATTGAGTATGTAGCATGAAGTGTTCACCGCTTCTGCCCAAAACGTCCTGGCAAGTTGACTTTCAACCAGAAGAGTGCGAGCCATTTCCACCAAAGTTCTGTTCTTTCTCTCCACTACTCCATTTTGTTCCGGAGTTCTTGGAGAGGAGAACAAGTGTTCTATCCCGTGGTGCCTGCAGAATTCAGAAAAGGAATTGTTGTCAAATTCTTCCCTGTGATCAGTGCGGATTGAACATATCTTAAAAACACTTCCATGCTCAATTTTATTGAAGAATTCCTCAAACAGACTTATTGCTTCATTTTTGTGTGCGAGGAATTTAACCCATGTGAACCTAGAGAAATCATCTACAATGACAAAACCAAACCGTTTTCCATTGAGACTTAGTGTTCTCGTAGGTCCAAACAGGTCCATGTGCAAACATTCATAGGGTTTAGAAGTGCTTACCGATGCTTTCGATTTGAAAGACTTCCTTGTTTGTTTACCCTGTGCACATGCATCACAAAAACTTTCATTTTTATTGAAGGAAATGTCAGGGAGTCCACTTACCAGTTTTAACCTCATGATCTTGTGCAAGACATTGTAGCTTGCATGGCCAAGCCTACGATGCCACAGTGTGAGCTCATCTTGTTTATTTGCTACAAGACACAAGTTCTCATTTTTTGGGTCATTTAAGTCAACCATGTAGATATTATTCACCTTTTTTCCAGAAAATTTCAGACTTCCTATTTCCTTATCAATGATTTTGCATGAATTAGATTCAAAGACAACCTTATGACCTTTATCACACAGTTGGCTTATGCTAAGCAAGTTGTGATGAAGGCCATCTACAAGGAGTACATTGTCTATAGAGTTAGAGGCATACTTACAAATCTTACCTGCGTCGATGATCTGGCCTTTATTGTTGCCTCCGAAGACTACTTGACCTCCGTCTTTCTCCACTAGCATACATAATTTTTCTTTCTCGCTCGTCATATGCCTCGAGCAGCCACTGTCCAGGTACCATTTGTTCTGATTGTGGGCTGCTAGGCATTCCTGCACATGTGGGTCAAACCAGAGGTTTTGGTACCCAAATCACTTTGGGTCCCAATGAATCATTCATGCCAAATAGTAAATGCTTTGGAATCCAAACTTGTCTAAATTTCTGTTTGTTTGGGCTATTCCAGCATTATTTTTCATTATGTCCGAGTTTTTTTACAGAAATTGCATGATGGTGAATCTTTCATGACAGTTGGCTTTTTGTTTTGAGGAACATGCATGGGCATCTTACCTTTTTGTTGCCTGGTCAGCCTTCCTTTGGAGGCTGGTTTCCAGTCCTGTCGACAGCTCTCATTGGGGTTGTCGACAGGTCTTGCAGTTTTGTCAGCAACAACTTTGGTTTTCTTGGGTCCCCGTTTCTTACCCTTAACTTGGGTTTTGTTGTTCTTTGCTGGGGTTTGTTTGCTTGTGCTTGGGCTGGAATCAACAAAGTTTGTCAACAAGTTTTTGCCAATTACTTTTGGTTTTACCGGTTGATATCCAATCCCATGTTTAGCAACAAACACATTAGATCCCAAGATGGCATCAAGATTTTGTTTGCTTTTAACAAACTTAGTTAGATCTTCATATTTTCCCTTAAGATTCTCTTCAGCCTTTCTCAACTTTTCTTTTACTTCATGAAGTTTAGTTTGAAGAGTTTCAAGGGAGTTACTAAGATCATCTTTTTCTTTTTGAACATCTTGAAGTTTTAGTTTCATGCCATCCATTTCCTCATTGTGTGCTTGTTCATCAACTCTCATCATTTCAATTTCCTTATTTAGGGATGCAATTTGTTCATTGTGGTTGTGATCATGAACAATGGAATTAAGTTTCCTTTTGAGTGCTTTATTTCCAGACTTATATTCACAAAATTTCTCAAACAAGACAGTATATGCTTCTTCCCATTCAACAATAGAGTAATTTTCAAAGGAAGAGTTTACCTCGTTTGAGTCATCACTTCTTGCCATGAGACACTGAACTTTATCATCTCCAGATGTTGCTTCAGTGTTCTCATCCTCGTCATCATCACTCAAGTGGCCATCATTGCCTTGGCCTTCTTGAATGTGAATTTCTCCTTCTTGAGCTCAGGGCACTCACCTCTCATGTGCCCTTGCTTTTTGCACTCGTAGCACACAACCTCAGAATTTTTGCTAGTCTCAAATTTGTTAACAAAATTTTTCTTTTAGAAAGGTTTAGAATTACATGATCCTCTCCTTTTGGATTTCAGGAACTTTTTGAACTGTCTAGTGAGCATGGCCATATCATCACTCTCATGCTTACTAGATGATTCAGATTCATCACTTTCCTGAGTGGCATCCCTCTTGGAGGCTGAAGAACTTTTCTTAGAAGCCTTCAAGGCAAGTGGCTTTCTAGGATTTTCTTAGTCTCCTTTCTTTTCACATTGATTTCATGCGTCATTAGGGAGCCAATCAGTTCATCCAATTTCATTTTAGAAAGGTCTTTAGAGTCCTCAATGACAGTGGCTTTGGTGTTCCAAGAGGATGGAAGAGACCGAAGTATCTTCCTCACCAAATCACTCTCTGAGTATTCTTTCTTAAGACCTTTCAAGCCATTGATTATTAACATGAATCTTGCAAACATATCAGAGATGGTTTCATTAATGTTCATTTTAAACATCTCATATTCAGAAACCAACATGCTTGCTTTAGATTCTCTCACCTCGGACGTACCTTCGTAGATTAACTCAAGTTTGTCCCACATCTCTTTTGCAGAGGTGCATGTGGAGACTCTCGAGTATTCCTTGGGGCGGACCGCGCATTGCATCATGTTGAGGGCGCTCCAGTTGAGTGTCCCCTTTGCGATCTGGTCCTTGGTCCAGGTATCCTCGTCCTCTGGCAAGGTGTACGCTCCTTTGTTGACTATTTTCCATAGTTCGAAGTTTTGCGCTCGTAGAAACACCTACATGCGGTTTTTCCAGTATGGATAGTCAGTGCCATCAAAGAAGGGTGGCCTGGTGACTGAGTGTCCCTCGACCATATACCCCTTACTAGAATCCATGAGATCAAAGTTCTCATGATCGTAAGATCAAACAAATATGGCAGTAAATCGGAGAAACCTTGCTCTGATACCTCAGTTGGTCCTGTCATTTTTGAGAGATTTGCTCGTGTCATGGGTAGGATCTCAGCTCAGCAGGGTTGTCTCCCCTCCTTCCAAAGATTCCTCTTCAGAGAATTTCATTTGGGCCATATCTCCTCTGAAGTTCTTGCCCCTTTGCTATCAGAATGTGAAAGGCTTTCTCCCACTGACTGGAAAAAGAATTACAACTAGTCAGCCCTTTAGTTGGAAGCCTTGAACAGCTCCTTGTTTAAGGCCGGCAAGCCTACTCTCACAGCTAAAGCCTTTTTGGACTTGAACTCCATCAATCTAGTTAAAGAGCCTTATGATCAGTGGGTCGAGCGGTACAAGCTTTTTATGGCTTTGAAGAAAGATCTTCTGCAGCATCAGATCCACTACCATATCAAGATCAACCAATTTCTTCGGTTTTCCAGCTTTGGATCTTTCATTTCCTTCAAGGCCTCTCTTGGAAAAGATGAATATGCTACCTTTCTAGAAGATCAGCGCCAACTTCACATCAAAAGAATGATTCATGACATGGGGTCATCTTATTCTATTGCTTTTTGGGTTTTTCAGGCTTATTTTGAGGAGCAAGAATGCAAGGCTTTACGCATTATTCAGCGGCATGCCTCCCTTCTATCTCCTGCTTTCTACCTTCATGTAACCCCTCAAGATAAATACAAAGTTCTTTGATCTTCCTTCTCTTTTCTCCTTAAATTCTTTGTCTCATGATCATATCTTTTTGCTTAATGACAAAAAGGGAGAGAAATACAGTACTTCTGAAATACATCTCTCATGATATTTTATTCCGTAATTTATTTAGATTTATTTCAGAACATTTTTGGTTAATGCTATGTTTTGTCATCACTAAAAAGGGGGAGATTGATGATCAGATTTTCCCCAATGTAATTTAAATAAATTACATATCTATTTTGGTGATTAACAAAACTCTGATAAAGATTACTTCTATGAGAATTGAGCACAGGAAATAAATCAAGGAAATACAAGCAAAATCAGTAAGTATTTATCATCCTTTAGCATTTACAGTACAAAGCATGAAATATTCTAAGTACACATCGACTTTCTAGTTGTTGCAACGATTTACTTAGAATCATAATGATTTCAAGCTCACAACGATTTCGTAAGTGAGCATAACGATTTGCTCTCATAATGATTCGACAAGTGAGTATAACGATTTCAGTCTCACATCGATTTCGTAAGTGAGTATAACGATTTGCTCTCATAACGATTCGACAAGTGAGTATAACAATTTCAATCTCACATCGATTTCGTAAGTGAGCATAATGATTTGCTCTCATAACGATTCGACAAGTGAGTATAACGATTTCAATCTCACAACGATTTCGTAAGTAGGCATAACGATTTGCTCATAACGATTTGGTTATAACGATTTGGTTATAACGATTTGGTCATAACGATTTGCTTATAACGATTTGGTCATAACGATTTACTCATAACGATTTGGTTATAACGATTTGGTCATAACGATTTACTCATAACGATTTACTCATAACGATTTGGTTATAACGATTTGCTCATAACGATTTGGTTATAACGATTTGCTTATAATGATTTGGTTATAACGATTTGCTTATAACGATTTGGTTATAACGATTTTCTTATAACGATTTGGTTATAACGATTTGCTCATAGTGTCATAACGATTTGTTATCCAGAATGACTTGGATATGGATGCATAACGATTTATGCGTACAACAATTTATTTACGAATGAGCAACGATTCACATGAACAATGACTCATTCGCACAACGATTCTATGAGTCATGTTCATATCGATTTCATGAGCTATAACGACTTTTTATTCAAATATCTTGACAAGTCAAAGTCATCCCGCATATTTCACTGTTATCCATGCATTAAATACAACCGTACATTTCTCTGCACGATGCGTGTCCAGATATCTTCTATTCTTATGCTCCTGCATGTAATATCTTTATGGAAAGACAAAATGGAAATTTCTATCTTCATGTATTCTCACTCTAACGTTGACTGACAACAAGAGACAGCTTAGCTGTCTACATTTTAGCATTTAATGGGTGCAGGTCTTTGACAGCAAACCTCTATACAATGTTGGACAAAGTAGAAGCTGGAGGATATCAAGAAGTATTTTCTTCTTACGTGCATGGAACGCAAAGAACCATTGACTACAAAGGAAAGCCATGCAGTCTAACGTCCTCACAACATAAGACAACTGATACTTCAACAACTACAGTTTTCAAAGAAGATATAAATAGAAGACTGGTGCCTTCGTGAAAAAGAGCTCTCGAGAATTCAAAATCTGCAAGCACCATAGAAGAGCTCAAGTCTCACTCCATCACTTTGTTGTAGCTCTTAGCTCTCTGCATCCTGTGTAGATCTTAGAGAGAGCATTTTTGTGTACTGAGAGAGTTCATTGTTGTTCATCTCTTCCTCTCAGTATTCGCTTTGGATCAAGCATTGTGCTATTAGCTTGGTCTAGGGGCGTCACATCCCTTGAACACATTTTGTGTTGTTCCCTTCGTGTTGAAGGAAGACCTGGGGGTTCCAGGGTGTTTATTTTCCTTCGTATTGAAGGAAGACCTGGTGGGATCCAGGGTGTTGTATTCCTCTTTGGATTGTGAAGAGAAGACCAGCTGCGGCTGGGTGTGTAAGTGTCCTTGAGAGGGACTGTACCCTTGGGTAGTGAATCTTGAGTTGTTGCTCAGGGACTGGACGTAGGACTCCTGTTGAGAGAGGGTCCGAACCAGGATAAACCTTATGCAGTGTGTGTATGCTTGCCTTTGTTTTGTTGTTTATCTTTTCACTAACACTAACTGTCATCGAAGTGTGTTTTGTGTGAACGTTTTGTGGACAGGTTTAAGTATTTAAATTTTAAGAATCCCATTCACCCCCCCCTCCGGGCTTGCTAGCTGGGCAACAGGACATCCATTAGGAATGGCCGAACTAGGATAAATCCTTTGTGTTCCTTGTATGGTTGCTTCTGCGCCTTTACTTTATTTGCACACGCTTATTTAGTCTAACCAAACATTTTTAGTGGTGATTTTTGTTTCAGATTTCAGATTACCCATTCACCCCCTCTAGGTTTGTCTAGCTGCCATACCAAGTGGGCCAACAATTGCTGGGTAGGGAAACAAAATCTTGCAAATGGCATCAGCAAAGCTCTCAGGGGATGCATAACATATAGTTAACCACCTACCGAAACAGGATGTTACATATACATACATACTCAAATTTTCCCAACTTAGTGAGCCTAACCACCCATGTTTAACCTGTGGGATGAAACTGTCATCACGGCTGACCCCTCATTCATGACGCCAACCATGAGGAGTCCTAACAACCCCAGAGAGAAGGATCAAAGTCCCTTGCAAAGACAATTAGACATAGGATTTTCATAGGATATCCCAAAAGGGTTCGAATCAAATTTCTGAATCAAACATGCATGCACATAAACGACATGGAACCGAGGAGTTGAGGGATGACTCTCAAAAGCTTCAGAAAGGATCGAACATTCCAGTTCATATATGGAGATGATGAGAGACTTCCAAAGGGATCAAAGGAGGGATTGGTTATGCCTACCTTAGTGTGGGGAAAACCAACAGAAAATCCATAGGGAACTGGGAGGCCAAAACCGCCAAGAAGTTGCTATGACTTCCACGCTCAAGCCTTCGATATCCCAGCAACATAAGATAGACAAAGTCCGTTGGGGTGGCCACCAAGGCTATATAAGGGTTGGTGGGGAGATACTAAAAAGGGGGTCTAGACACCTAGCCAACATGCAGACCAAAGGAAGATACAAATCCTGTGGATCAGACTGATGGCAGTACGAGTGGAAGGTTAATCACATGGCCAGCAGCGCACTCTGCAGAAAAGTATGAAGTGTACAGACAAACAGAGGGATCCCTGCCAGAAGTTGGCAGGCCAAAGGAGTCAGATGATGATGATCATTCTATCAGTCTAACAAAAGCATAAGCAATACAAGATTATACTCGACTCTGATTCGCTAAGAGGTCAGAGAGAACATCAGTTGTTGTTTAAAACATCGATTCCCTAAGTTAAAACATCGATTCCCTACTCAAGCATCAATTTCCTACTAAAACATCGATTTCCTAGGCTAAAACATCGATTACCTAAGTTAAAAAATTGATTCCCTACTAAAACATCAATTTCCTAGGCTAAAACATCAATTACCTAAGTTAAAACATTGATTCCCTACGAAAACATCGACTTCCTAGGCTAAAACATCGATTACCTAAGTTAAAACATCGATTCCCTACTAAAACATCGATTTCCTACTAAACATCGATTTCCTAGGCTAAAACATCGATTCCCTAAGTTAAAACATTGATTCCCTACTAAAACATCGATTTCCTAGGTTAAAACATCGATTAACTAAGTTAAAACATCGATTCCCTACTAAAACATCAATTCCCTACTAAACATCGATTCCCTACTAAAACATCGATTTCCTAGGCTAAAACATCGATTACCTAAGTTAAAACATCGATTCCTAACTAAAACATCGATTTCGAAGTTCCACTTCGTCATATACATAGCTCCACTTCGACCGAAAACACAAATTCCCAACGGGGAACTCAAACTAAGACCCATATAGGGTAATTAACAAGGTATATGATAATAATACATCTCTCGTTCCCATTTAACTTGTAAGATATTGGTTAAATCCAGGTAAAAAAAAGGGTTTAAGATAATTGAAAGACTGCTAAGGGCAACTAAGGGTTCGAAGTTGAAAAGGGCTATTACAATTCAGCCCCCCTAAAAATTAATTTTGACCTCAAAATTCATGATTTCCTTACTAACCAATTGGGGATACACAACGTTCCTCCCTTGGTACACATCTCCCGCCCTGATGTCTGATTACTCCCAACCATTCCAAGGATCATATCATCGTCTTGCATATCAAGTGTATACACATAAGCAAAAAGCTCACAGTCCTCCATCCTTAGACTCATACTGGAAAGGGCTGAGGAGAGGGTAGCTATCTGACCAGTGGGACAGTCAAGAATAATTCCTTCGCTAAGTATAGATACTTCCTTATTCAACAAGTTGGCAAATTTGCGAGATAAGAAAAAATGAACGAGTGGTCCTAGATCAAAGAAATTCTAGCATGCAGTCCCCCCCAATTGGAAGAATACCTTTGGCCACAATAGGTGATTCCCTTTATTCTTCTTTGGTTAAGGCAAAATTCTAGCCTGCCCTTTGGGGTTGTTGTTGTTGAGGCTGGGGGCAGTCCTTAACCATGTGTCCTGCCTTGCCACAACCAAAGCATCTTCCAGCAGTCTTCCAGCACTCAGTACCCGGGTGCCTTTTGTCACACTGAGCACAAACTGGCCATCTCTTATTGCCTTCTCCTTTAGGGTGTCCAGTGAAAGGCATCTTATTTCCCTCCTCCTTGTCTTCCTTAGGCAAGCTTCTCTTCTTCTCAAGTCTGTCACCTTTGTCGTTGACATACTCCTCATGCTCCGCTTCGACTATAAAGGCTATCCTCAAAGCAGTGGTCATAGTCTGAGGGTCCATAGGTGCCACTCTACTGTGCACCCCAGGCTTCAAACCCCTAATGAATTTCTTCACTCTTCTAACTTTATTACTACATATGTGGGGTGCATATTTCTCCAAGCGATTGAACATGGCTTCATATTCAGATACACTCAATCCTTTCTGTTCCAGCTGCAAAAACTCTAGCTCTTTCCTATCCTTGATGTGCTGAGGGGTGTACTTCTCATAGAATGCTTGTAAAAACTCCTCTCAACAAATATCATCAGTTCGGCCTCTAAAGGTATTTCTCATCATGCATTGCCACCAATCATCGGCCCATCTTGAAGCATGTAGGTGGCTAAGGTCACTTTATCCTCCTCTGCACATCTAATGGCCTTGAAGATGTTTTCCATTTCCCTGATCCAACCTTCCACCTCTTTAGGTTGGCTGGTCCCGGTAAAAGCCAGAGGCCCCATTTTCTTAAATTTCTCTATCAATGATATTCCTGCTCCTCTATCTTGCTGGGGAATACCTGGGTTCCTCATCATGGTTTGCACAAGCCTTTGAAACAACTGCATGAATGCAGTGAAGTCTGGTGTGGTAGAAGCTCCTTGAGTATCACCAGCTGGGGTGTCTTGTGCTCCCCTAGAGGATCCTCCAATAGTGGGTTCCTCAAGACTAGAAGTTTCCAAACCTTTACCTCTCCCGTCCATACTTCTGACTCAAAGTCACCTAGTTAAAGACTAACACTTCCAAACAAAATTTCTAACCCCTTAGATCCTAAGAACAGAAGGTTATAAATACCCAAAAGCACACATGTTCTAATTCTTATTAGCATTCTACTAAGTGAATGGTCACAGATCGACCTTATCCCATAACCTTCGCTCTGATACCATCTGTAGTGACATGACACCCGTCCCGGCCAGTTAAGAGGTGACATGCACACTATCCGAACAGAAGTATCTTACACATCATTATGGGAAGGCCTTCTGCTGCATCCAATATATATTTTGTAGACCAATCACAAGAGCTTAACGTGGTAAGAATACTAATTATACAAAGTTCGGTTACAACATCAAATGCCAGTGCAAAGCACTGGTATAACATATATACAATATTATACTATGTTCAAAATTTTATCCCAGTAAGTCTGAATGCAAAAAGTACAAACACTTCTTAAACAACTTTTTAAATCCCTAGAAATCACCCAGCCTGAAGCAAGGAGGTCGGCTTGAGAGGGAATTTCCTCAAAGTGAAGCATCTGAAATGGGTGTGAACAAAGGTATGAGATCTAAGTGAACTCAGCAGGCAAACCAACGAAGTGAAAAGCATAGGAGCATGGTACAAAGTAAAGTTGTGAGTTTGCAGAAGCACTGAAGTTACACAAAAGTACATAGCATGGAAGACTTACAGATTTCATGATTTCAGATATGCATGAATCATATTTCAAAGACACGATTGCTTGGCAGGGAAACACAATCTTGCAAATGGCATCAACAAAGATCTCAGGGGATGCATAACATATAGTTAACCACTTGCCAAAAAAAGATGTTACATATACATACATACTCAAATTTTCCCAACTTAGTAAGCCTAACCACCCACGTTTAACCTGTGGGATGATACCGTCGTCATGGCTAACCCCTCATGCATGATGCCAACCATGAGGAGTCCTAACCACTCCAGAGAGAAGGATCAAGGTCCCTTGCCAAGACAATCAGACATAGGATTTTCATAAGATATCACAAAAGGGTTAGAATGAAATGTGTGAATCAAACATGCAAGCACATAAATGGCACGGAACTGAGGAGTTGAGGGATGACTCTAAGAAGCTTCACAAAGGATCGAACATGCCAGTTCTTATATGAATATGATGAGAGACTTCTAAAGGGATCAAAAGAGGGATTGGTTATGCTTACCTTAGCATAGGGAAAACCAGCAGAAAATCCACAGGGAACTAGTTGTTGTACCAAGGGTTGGTGTTGAGTGTTCATACACGTTGGTACACTTCAGTGGTTTTTGTCTTGGTATTCTCTCGGTGTGCCTTTTGGAGGCCCCGACTTCTTTTCCGTAGCTTGTGCTCGGTGTCATTCGTGGTGGCACCTGTCTGTGTGACTTCCTAACCTCATGGAGGTCTGGGATGGCTGTGCTTGTGTGGTGAGATTCTATTCTCATGTGGTTGCTCTGGTGCTCCGTGAGCTCTTTATCTTGGTGTGCATGCACTGAGGGTTGCTTCCGCACCATGTCTGACTCCATTGGTTCTATGGGAATCGTGAGTGGCCTGACCCTGGTTGTAGGTCATGGCATTACTCTATTTTCGTAGTTTGTAGTAGCTAACTTAGTTGTTTCTTTAGCTACTACTTTCTAGTGTAGTTGCTTGCTCTTTCTTTGAAGTTCCTACTACTCTGACTAGTAATGGACTGGTTATCCCTACTGGGCCTTGTTCGTGAGGCTCACCCTCCTACTTTCTTCATGTAGGGGCTCGCTGTCGTAGGAGTTCGTTGCCAGATAGTTGAGGTGGCGGTTTGTTATGCCATGCATTGCTAGCAATGTAGGTGTGTGAGCTTGAGAGCTCTTGTACTGGTGTGAGTTGAGAGTTGCCATTAGCAAGTCCTCGGGGTATGCCCATTAAGGATTGCACTTTTCTTTCTATACCTGTACTTTTATTTGGGACATGTTGTACATAATTCCTTTATCAATGTACGAACTTTCTTGTTATATTTATTTGAATTCATTGCTTATCTCACTGGACTAAATTCTAACCTTTATGGGTCTTCGGATCCATGGGTTGCGGTGCGAACTTCGGGGTCCCTGGCGGGGGTTCGGGATGTTGGGTTGTTTCAGTGGTATCAGAACTCAGGGGTCCGATGAGATTTGTAATGAGTTAATAACTATGGTTGTCCCAAGAAAGGTAATAGTATGTCGTTGGCACATCCGTGGTTGTTTGTTTTAGTCGTGAGTGTTTCATTATGTATTACAGGTGCGTGTGGCTTTCCAGCAAGGTCCTAATGTGAGCTGCGGGAGAGTTGCTGCTATTGCTGAGTGTACGTGCGACGACCATGGTCGTCTGGTTCGCTCGTGCTACGATTGGATTCTTTGGCTGCCTGTGCGTCTGCATGTTGGTGTCGCGAAGCTGAGAGAGCTTGAGCATGGTGTGTCTTTCACCGGTGCAGGGCTAGTGACTTTAGGCCAGTGGAGGGAGTCCTTGCCTCTTGGCTACGTCCCTATTGGAGTGTGTATGTTGTGTGCTTGTGGCTCTCGTGTTTGTGCGCCGTCATGCGCTGTGCTCTACTCAGTTGGCATGTCGCTCGGACTAAGCAGATGCTCTGAGTGTTGGTGTTGCACTGCTGGTTGGGTGCTACGACGATTGTCCGGCTAGTTTGTGGCCTTGTGTTGGTTGGTTGTGACTTCTGGCAATGTGTTCCCAAAGCTCCTCTATATGTGTTTTGGTGGAGGTGAGGACCTCCCAAAACTGCCTTGTGCTCGCTCTTGTTGTTGTGGGGCCACCCCTGTGGTTCGGGGTGTGTTGATTTGTTGCCTTGGGTTCTGGTGAAGGTTCCTGGAACTATTCTTTGTTGTCTTGGTGAAGGCTCTTCCCGAGACTATTCTCTGCTCGTTGATGTCTTTCCGCTGTACCAAAACCGCCAGGAAGCTGCTATGACTCCACGCTCAAGCCTTCGATCTCCCAGCAGCAGAAGATAGCCAATGTCTGTTAGGGGTGGCCACCAAGGCTATATAAGTGTTAAGGTGGGGCGATACTAACAAGAGGGTCTAGACACCTGGCCAACATGCAGACCAAAGAAAGATACAAATCTCATGGATGAGACTGATGGCAGTACGAGTGGAAGGTTCATCACATGGCCAGCAGAACGATCTACGGAAAAGTATGAAGTGTATAGACAAACAGAGGGATCCCTACTAGAAGTTGGCAGGCCAAAGGAGTCAGATGATAATGATCATTCCATCAGTCTGACAAAAGCATAAGCACTACAAGTTTATACTCGACTTTGATTCGCTAAGAGGTCAGAGAGAACATCGATTGTTGCTTAAAACAACGATTCCCTAAGTTAAAACATCAATTTACTACTGAAACATCAATTTTCTACTAAAAGATCAATTTCCTAGGCTAAAACATCGATTAACTAAGTTAAAACATCAATTCCCTAGGCTAAAACATCGATTCCCTAAGTTAAAACATCGATTCCCTACTAAAACATCGATTTCCTAGGCTAAAATATCGATTACCTAAGTTAAAACATCGATTCCCTACTAAAACATCTATTTCAAAGTTCCACTTTGTCATATACGAAGCTCCACTTCGACCGAAAACACAACTTCCCAACGGGAACTCAAACTAAGACCCAGATCGGGTAATTAACAAGGTACATGATAATAATACATCTCTCATTCCCATTTAACTTGTAAGATAATGATTAAATCCAAGGTAAAAAAAAAGGGTTTAAGATAATTGAAAGACTGCTAAGGGCAACTAAGTGTTCGAAGTTGAAAAGGGCTATTACATTAACATAATTAAAATGTATTGAACCATAAACACACTATCTAACACAACACGCGGAAAATAAAGAGAACAACAGAACTGGTACAGAAAAATCTAGTCCACCACGGCAAATGAACCCGACTAACACAAACAGCACAAGCAACCCACCAACGAGAAGCAACATGATTGATAGCTAAGAGCCAGTCCACCACACATCCCACAGTAACAAACACATCAGAGGACTACCCATAAAAGGGTAAAAACATGACAAGTTGAGGGTCACACAATAGGCCTTCCATGGAGCATAGCTCCACAACACCACCTGAAACATCGGCACACTACGTGCCCCAACAACCAACTACCTACGAAGGGTACAGGTACCTGAAACCACAAGGTACCACATCAACACCATAACCGGAGAATCACCACTCACAACCACAACTATTGTAAAGCTCGAGTCGGAAAGAACAACGCCACCATGTAGGTACAGACTACTAGTTCATGACGTCAATATCCAATCCGGACAACACAACACAAGAACTACCTCTCAGTCTTGTAGTCACAGACAGTCAGTGTAATTGCGGCTTCACCTCTAAAAATACGAACTATGGAGACCAACCAACATCACACTGCACAACACATGCTGCAGTCCCATGCCTAGAACCTTTAGAGACTCTATCCTTGTAACGACCCCTTTATACCAGTACGATTATATCAATCCCCATCGGTACAAAAAGCATCGTACAGTGGGATAGTAACCCAACACTAAGCGATAAGGTTGATATATCCATGAATAATAAAAGAGTACAACGAAATTAAAAGAAATATTATACTTCATTCTATCATCACCACACATTCCACAGTCTATGTAGTAAAAGAATGTATTAAAGTCCACATTATTACAACATGAAAAGAACTACATTGACCATACATTGTCCATATGAATTACATCATTCAAACTATAAATTAAAGCAACTACCAAAAATAAAATCTCCTCAAGTGCTATTTCTTGTATTCGGTATCAATCTTCACTATTCTCTCCTCAGATACTGGATAACCTGTCACACTGTACGCCAAAGCAAGTATGAGACTTACAAGACTCAGCAAGTAATCTAAACATCAAACTTATACATATCACATACACATTATACTACCAACCATAATGAGACACATGCTATCATACTAATTACAATAATTCATATAGCACAAACTTTAATGATTAACAACACATAGGTCTCCCAAACACATTCCAAATTAACACATGCTCATATTAAATTATAAAATAACAGACATCTACACAAGTTCTCTACACATGATATATTCTATGATACATAGTTCAAATCCTTATCATATCATTGCACAATTTAATCAAATTTGAACACAAGGTTATGTACAAGATGACGAATACTTTTACCATAGTATTTAGTCAATTTCACATGCATTCATATCACTTTATCATATAACTAACTTGCTGTTTTAACGTAAGATTTATCATACACTCATGACACTTGCACATGGTTTCTAGTGAACTTCATAATATGATGCTAATCTTTCTATCGTAGTTAAGCATAATCCAATTAATACATGCATGACATGAACATATGCACTCTTAACACCTATCATATAACATGATATATTAGTCTAAACATTTTTCCTTATTGTGTAACAGCTCTACCAATTAGAACATGCAATTATAATAACATAGATAACAACCTAACATGATCTCTATTTATTTTGCACATGCACTTTTCTCATTTATTTTTACATTTCATTTTCTGTTTTTAATATGAATAATTCACCATGATATCACCTTTATTAAACATGGAATGAAGATTTAATACATTCAAATCGGATGGTAATCATCTACAATTTAAGCATGAAACTACATACTAAATGAATAACAATTCTATCATGGAACTTAGACATTATTTTGTGTGTTTACAAAAAAACAAAATCTCATTTACCTTGCTGTTTTGACATGAATTAAACTTAATTACATGGATTTACACTTATTCTCACGCTATCTTATTCATTGTCAAATTTACCTACTCGTTCTTCTACATTGCATTTCTTTACATGTTTACATGCACATATTCATACATACCGCCATATGGAGACTATTAAACTATATTACATAACATTTAACATGGTACAAAACATGATATTATAAATATGATAGTAACACATGAATGACATAAATAAATAAACATGTAATGATACATTGGTTTTCACCTACACTTGTACCTTTGCTATCTTTTACTCTTCCTTACATATTAATTTTCACTCCTTCCATTGCACTTACTCTTGCATTCACATTTATCACTTTACACTATGTTCACATTTAATCTCTTAAGTTGCCGTGACACATAGTCCTAACTACCAAGTAGAGGAAAACAATCACTTTAGCACTTAGCGCTTATCACTTAGCACTCACTTTCACATATTCATCACCTAAGCAATGCGGTGACAAATCTAGGTAACTGCGTAGAACCGGGAGAAGACCTCTCCACCCTAACCAACATACTTGTCCACCTCCAGGATTTTATCCTAATGCCCTTAGGATTTATCTCATAACGTTGAGCCTTCCATAGGGACTTTTCTATGGTACAACTCTCAGACCCCTATGGTAGCAGTGTCATTCTTGGCACACATTTTACCTTAACCACATTCTCATTCTCATCACATTATTACTCATGCTTATACACAACTTTCATTCAAATTCTACGTTCACTTCGCTTAATACTCACATTCCCTTTTACAGAAATTCACATTGCTGTTTAACAGTGATAAATCACTCAAGGTAAGGCATTAACATGCTGCTAACTTTCCATTTATACTATATTACTCTAACATGCACAACATGGTTATTTTCACATTTAAAACCATGAAAATACCTACTGTCATTAGAACTTCACGAAAATTTTATCATAAGTTAAAGACAGTAAACAAAACACATGCTCAATTTTTCAGATTTCTATGAACAGAAAATGTAATTATAACAATTAATCCAAACTGCAGGTGCATTTCTCACAAATTTCTTAAAACAAGATTTCCAATAAATTAGTCTAATTTGACAGTGTCAATGTGCTTATACTATAATCATATCATTACAGAAAATTCACCATGCTCGAACTCACAACCGTCCTAATTATACACATTAAACATGCTAATCTTATGTTCATAATTCGAACTCCAGAATTTTAATAAATAACATAAATCATGAAAATTCATGAAAACCTCATGATATGACCTACTAATCACCCTTGACCCCTCATAAAATTTCAGCAGGAAAACATACCCAAAAATCATTTAAATATATTAAATAACATTTTTCATAACATTGACAAACTTAACTGCATGGTCCTGGCCACCAACTGGGTTAACTGCGACATCTCTTGCCGTCAACTGATGAACTTAACGGCAAGGGATGTTGCCGTCAACTTCTAGACAGCAATATGCACAAACACATTCACATGTACGGGGAAGTTTGAGGGTCCAGGATGCGAGGAAAAATCCGTAAAAATCATAGGACCTAGGGGACATGTATAGGAAATATGTACATAGGTTACTTGCCTCAAATAAAATGCTAGAAGATCAAATCTTTGTCGTTGAAGCCCTCCTCGGCCAGAGCAAGAGGGTGCTCAGAAACTCCTTGAATCTTGTTCTCCCGTCGATGTAGATCGTTCCTCGGGGTTGGGGATGCCTCCTTCATAGTTAGACTATGCTCCAGTCATCGTAGATCTCCCAGAAAATCCTCCAGTCACCGGATCAGAGCTTGGGAAGTTTAGCTTTTCTCACTGGGAAAAGTAGGGTTTCACAATGACCAAAAGGGCTTTGTGCGGCCAGAAAATGGGTTTTTATAAAGTTGGATATGTTGGGTACGCACTGGGGTAGGTTACCCATGGTTTAGGAAGGGTTTCCTAAACTAGAACTGGCCATAAAGCGAGCATTAACAAATCTGGAACCATTACGCAGGAGGATATTGACGTCAACATCGGTTGTAGTCAACTGCACAGTTGACGTCAAGGGCTGGCCGCCAACTTGAGGTTGGCATCTAGGGGGTGGTCGCCTACCTGGGGTTATCATCCAGGGATGTGGACGCCAACCACTCTGGCGTCCAGGCCTTGGCCGCCAACTCCCTAGTGCAATCAAGACCCTGATAAACTCCGAAATAAATGCGTAAAAACATTAGAATAATTTAATATATATAAAAATAATCTCATATACCCTTACCACATGAAGTTCACTCGTTCCATACTTTTTATTTAAATATAACTTACACTAATCATAATTAAGGATAATATACATCAATAACATGCACATAAGCACATATACATTAACATTACATGACTACATACATCGCATGTATTTATAATGAAATGCGTTCATCATTATTCAAATTCTACATATACATTATCATTCAGGCACCTTACACATCATAAATAATTTAACATGCTTAAAGTAATTAAGTATCATTTAAACAAGATTAGCATATATATATGTACACCTATATACACCATGGTTACTTACAACATGTTTAAAATAACTAAATGCCATAGATACATTAATAATTAAATAATGCCTACATTGATAGCTAGATAATGCATGCACACTCATGTTTATATTTATACTTGTACAGAAATAGCTCTCATGATCCTACATGACCTATATCATTATTTACTTATCACATGCACAATATTACTTAACTATTTTATGCCTCAGATTTTTGGTATACACCTTATACATAAATTTAACTAATTGCATATTCTTACCTAACTATCCTGTATATACATGCATGAACTAATGAGAAAGCATAGAAATGATAATATGCACAATTGAATACACACGCTACTCACGAGACAAGTTAAGACATATGCATCAAATAAAAGAAAGAAAATTTTGGGGTATCACATTCTCTCCCCCTTGAAAAATATCTTCGTCCTCGAAGATCGATTCGAGTACCTCTGGTGACATCATCGGTGCCATCTCTGGAAAAAGAATGAAATCCTCCTTCTCTTTGGCTGGTGCTTGAAGTTCTAATGCTGGCTCTTTTGATGTCGATGTTGTAGTACCTCGGGGATCAAACTTCTTCAACCTCGGACATTCTTTAATCCGATGGTCCTTGCTGCCGCATTTGAGGCACCTTCCTTCCTTTGCCCAACACTGATTCCCGCCATGGGGTTTATTGCAGTGCATACACATGGGTTTCCCGCTAGCTGTAGAGGCCGCAAACCTTGCCATACTAAGAAGCTCGTCCAGAGTGCGGGGATCGCATTCCAAAAGTCTTGCTCTCACTGCTGGTCTTAGTCTCATTATGAAGTTTCTCACCTTGCATTTCTCTTTATGCTCCCTAGCCCTAGCCTCACGCTTTCCTTGACTCACCATTGTCTGCAAAACAATTCAATCTAGTTACAGTCTAACTTATTAAATCCTATCTACCTTTCTTACTATCTTTCATTCATTATTATTACTTTCTACACATATGGATAAATTCCTATAAAGACTTTGCAATATTGTGAGATGATGGTTTATTCATGTACAGTCTCAACCTTGATGCTCTGATACCAATCTCTGTAACGACCCCTTTATACCGGTACGATTATACCAATCTCCATCGGTACAAAGAGCATCGTACAGTGGGATAGTAACCCAACACTAAGCGATAAGGTTGATATGTCCATGAATAATAAAAGAGTACAACGGAATTAAAAGAAATATTATACTTATTCCATCATCACCACACATTCCACAGTCTATGTAGTAAAAGAATGTATTAAAGTCCACATTATTACAACTTGAAAAGAACTACATTGACCATACATTGTTCATATGAATTACATCATTCAAACTATAAATTAAAGCAACTACCAAAATAAAATCTCCTCAAGTGCTATTTCTTGTATTCGGTATCAATCTTCACTGTTCTCTCCTCAGCTACTGGATAACCTGTCACACCTGTACGCCGAAGCAAGTATGAGTCTTACAAGACTCAGCAAGTAATCTAAACATCAAACTTACGCATATCACATACACATTATACTACCAACCATAATGAGACACATGCTATCATACTAATTACAATAATTCATATAGCACAAACTTTAATGATTAACAACACATAGGTCTCCCAAACACATTCCAAATTAACACATGCTCATATTAAATTATAAAATAACAGACGTCTACACAAGTTCTCTACACATGATATATTCTATGATACATAGTTCAAATCCTCATCATATCATTGCACAATTTAATCAAATTTGAACACAAGGTTATGTACAAGATGACGAATACTTTTACATAGTATTTAGTCAATTTCGCATGCATTCATATCACTTTATCATATAACTAACTTGCTGTTTTAAGGTAAGATTTATCATACACTCATGATACTTACACATGGTTTCTAGTGAACTTCATAATATGATGCTAATCTTTCTATCGTAGTTAAGCATAATCCAATTAATATATACATGACATGAACATATGCACTCTTAACACCTATCATGTAACATGATATAAAGTCTAAACATTTTTCCTTATTGTGTAACAGCTCTACCAATTAGAACATGCAATTATACATAACGTAGATAACAACCTAACATGATCTCTATTTATTTTACACATGCACTTTTCTCATTTATTTACACATTTCATTTTCTGTTTTTAATATGAATAATTCACCATGATATCACCTTTATTAAACATGGAATGAAGATTTAATACATTCAAATCGGATGGTAATCATCTACAGTTTAAGCATGAAACTACATACTAAATGAATAGCATTTCTATCATGGAACTTAGACATTATTTCGTGTGTTTACCAAAAAAACAAAATCTCATTTACCTTGCTGTTTTGACATGAATTAAACTTAATTACATGGATTTACACTTATTCTCACGCTATCTTATTCATTGTCAAATTTACCTACTCGTTCTTCTACATTACATTTCTTTACATGTTTACATGCACATATTCATACATACCGCCATATGGAGACTATTAAACTATATTACATAACATTTAACATGGTACAAAACATGATATTATAAATATGATAGTAACACATGAATGACATAAATAAATAAACATGTAATGATACATTGGTTTTCACCTACACTTATACCTTTGCTATCTTTTACTCTTCCTTACATATTAATTTTCACTCCTTCCATTGCACTTACTCTTGCATTCATATTTATCACTTTACACTATGTTCACATTTAATCTCTTAGGTTGCCGTGACATATAGTCCTAACTACCAAGTAGAGGAAAACAATCACTTTAGCACTTAGCGCTTATCACTTAGCACTTAGCACTCACTTTCACATATTCATCACCTAGGCAATGCGGTGACAAATCTAGGTAACTGCGCAGAACCGGGAGAAGCCCTCTACACCCTAACCAGCAGTACTTATCCACATCCAGGATTTTATCCTAATGCCGTTAGGATTTATCTCATAACGTTGAGCCTTCATAGGGACTTTTCTATGGTACAGCTCTCAGACCCCTATGGTAGCAGTGTCATTCTTGGCACACATTTTACCTTAACCACATTCTCATTCTCATCACATTATTACTCATGCTTATACACAACTTTCATTCAAATTCTACGTTCACTTCGCTTAATACTCACATTCCCTTTTACAGAAATTCACATTGCTATTTAACAGTGATAAATCATTCAAGGTAAGGCATTAACATGCTGCTAACTTTCCATTTATATATATTACTCTAACATGCACAACATGGTTATTTTCACATTTAAAACCATGAAAATACCTACTATCATTAGAACTTCACGAAAATTTTATCATAAGTTAAAGATAGTAAACAAAACACATGCTCAATTTTTTGAATTTTTATGAATAGAAAATGTAATTATAACAGTTAATCCAAACTGTAGGTGCATTTCTCACAAATTTCTAAAATAGAGATTTCCAATAAAACAGTCTAATTTGACAGTGTCAATGTGTTTATACTATAATCATATCATTACAAAAAATTCACCATGCTCGAACTCACAACCGTCCTAATTATACAGATTAAACATGTTCATCTTATGTTCATAATTCAAACACTAGAATTTTAATAAATAACATAAATCATGAAAATTCACGAAAACCTCATGATATGACCTACTAATCACCCTTGACCCCTCATAAAATTTCAGCAGGAAAACATACACAGAAATCATTTAAATATATTAAACAACGTTTCTCAGAACACTGACGAACTTAACTGCATGGTCCTGGCCGCCACTGGGTTAACTGCGACATCTCTTGCCGTCAACTGATGAACTTAACGACAAGGGATGTTGTCGTCAATTTCTAGACAACAATATGCACAGACACATTCACATGTACGGGGAAGTTTGAGGGTCCAGGACGCGAGGAAAATCTGTAAAAATCATAGGACCTAGGGGACATGTATAGGAAAGATGTACATTGGTTACTTGCCTCTAATAAAATCCTAGAAGAGCAAATCTTTGTCGTTGAAGCCCTCGGCCAGAGCAAGAGGGTGCTGAGAAACTCCTTGAATCTTGTTCTCCCGTCGATGTAGATCAATCCTCGGGGTTGGGAATGCCTCCTTGATAGTTAGACTACGCTCCAGTCGTCGTAGATCTCCCAGAAAATCCTCCAGTCGCCGGATCAAAGCTTGGGAAGTTCAACTTTTCTCACAGGGAAAACTAGGGTTTCACAATGACCAAAAGGGTTTGTGCTGCCAGAAAATGGGTTTTTATAAAGTTGGATAGGTTGGGTATGCACTGGGGTAAAGCGAGCATTAACAAATCTGGAACCGTTACGCAGGAGGATATTGACGTCAACATCAGTTGTAGTCAACTGCACAGTTGACGTCAAGGGTCTGGCCGCCAACTTGAGGTTGGCATCCAGGGGTGGTCGCCTACCTGGGGTTGGCATCCAGGGATGTGGACCCCAACCACTCTGGCGTCTAGGCCTTGGTCGCCAACTCCCCAGTGCAATCAAGACCCTGATAAACTCCGAAATAAATGCGTAAAAATATTAGAATAATTTAATATATATAAAAATAATCACATATACCCTTACCACATGATGTACACTCATTCCATAATTTTTATTTAAATATAACTTATACTAATCATAATTAAGGATAATATACATCAATAACATGCACATAAGCACATATACATTAACATTACATGACTACATACATCGCATGTATTTATAATGAAATGCGTTCATCATTATTCAAATTCTACATATACATTATCATTCAAGCACCTTACACATCATAAATAATTTAACATGCTTAAAGTAATTAAGTATCATTTAAACAAGATTAGCATATATATATGTACACCTATATACACCATGGTTACTTACAACATGTTTAAAATAACTAAATGCCATAGATACATTAATAATTAAATAATGCCTACATTGATAGCTAGATAATGCATGCACACTCATGTTTATATTTATACTTGTATAGAAATAGCTCTCATGATCCTACATGGCCTATATCATTATTTACTTATCACATGCACAATATTACTTAACTATTTTATGCCATAGATTTTGGTATACACCTTATACATAAATTTAACTAATTGCCTATTCTTACCTAACTATCCTGTATATACATGCATGAACTAATGAGAAAGCATAGAAATGATAATATGCACAATTGAATACACACGCTACTCACGCGACAAGTTAAGACATATGCATCATATAAAAGAAAGAAAATTTCGGGGTATCACAGGCCTGATCTCCCTAAAGTGAGGCATTGGAAACACAGGACTACCTGGGGATGAGTACGTACGTTTACTAGTGTCTGTCCCCCAACAACAAGCGCGCTGCAAGTGACCGAACACAAGCACAACACACAAGTCGCTGCCCCACTGTCGTCTTTCCCTCAGCCGGAAGAGTTACTCAACAAACACATGAGTGAGGGTATCCAGGAAGACGACATAGACCTCTATGGAACACACAGTACTAGGACAAAGCCAGAGCACAACGTGCCTAGCTTACACAGAACCTGTGGTACCCTACTAGAGAGGCATCCCGAAATAGGCATTGGACCACCAAGCTCAGGAAATCCACAAGCCACACCGAGTACTGAATATACTCATAAAACCTATATTCTTAAACCATGATAGATCACATTATAACATGCTTATCATAGGTCATCAGATGACCTCCATAGCAACTACATACCATACAACTATTAAACCTATAAACCACATAACCATAATATAATAACATGACTAACACACAATACCATAATTAGTATAACTCACTAACTAATTATAAACCAAACCATTAGTCCTATATTTTGATTTACCAACATTAACCCACTTAAACATTAGTAACATTACCATAAACCCATGGCTAGGCCCATGCAGGACCATCACTGCCCAACCTCCACCATGCACACCTCGAAAGCTAAAACACGACAGACATAGACGACTCCTTCAAGAACACGACGACCCCATCTGTCACACCCCGATGGGGAATATCGGAGCGCGAAGGCAGTTGCAAAAAGGGTATAGAGCGAGTACTAGACATCAAACCATTGCACAGTGAATATACTACAGTGAATTCATTTCATTAATACTTTTCAATGTCTAGTTACAACCACTAATATCAGAGCCATTCTATAGGGCCCAATTACATTGCAATAGAAGGAAATAACTAACTACAACTCTAAGATAACATAATGACTCGAGGGTACTCCAGGCTTCACTCTTGGTCATTCCCTTCCTTGTGAGTGTATGTGTCATCCTCGGTCTCACCAGAGAACACAACATCAAATAACGTAGGATGTGCGATAACGCCCAGTAGGACTTAAATCTCAGGCTCAAGCAGGCTTTAAATAATTAACACATTTAATGGTATCGTATCTAAAGATAGCAGGTACAAGAGAGTCAAAATATAGCAAGAGATAACACAACAAGTAACAGGATAGCACAATAGCACGAGATCGAGTATAGTTTCCAAAAATAGCACAAGTATTGAGTATAACACGAATAGCAGGATGGCCATAGCACAACTAGCACAAGTATAATAATAGCACGACGAGTATAGCACTTGTTTGTCATTCTAGACATCGAGAGAGTATAGCACGTTTTGTGTTTTGATTGTCATATAGATAGTCGAGATAGATATCACTTGAGTGTAATGCCAAACACTCTGATCATTTAACTCCCATGGGCACTAGCACTTTCGGGCGCACATCCCAGGACCAGATTGGGCCCTTTATATATTGCCAAGCATTGGTTATATTGTATCTTTTAGACAATCAGTCAATGGCCAATATAGAGTACCAAGAATAGTTAAGAGCACTAGATGAATAGACGAGATAGTTGAGAGAACGTGAATAGACGAGCGAGTAGAGTATAGATGAGAGCTAAGGGTACATCACGTAAAACAACGAGTAAACAGGCGATAATAACAGTTGCACAACACACGCACATCGTATTGGCAGTCAGGTGGAATTCACGATCTTCCCGCTAGCCATGTTATGCACAAGTCCAGAGGTCCGACGTGATTCAAGGTAAGAGCGAACTTCTAATAGCCGTTTGGATCATATCGATCCCTAAAGGTGTAATGGGTGTTAGGGTACAACCGGCTCGTCGACCATGTGGAAATCCATGATCAGAGGAGACTTACGGAGGCCTGTGCAAGGGTTCACTAGTCCGGCGAAAGGAATATCCGACGGAGAGTTCACCACAAGCCAGTAAAGTGTGTATATAAAAACAGGTGCTCAACGTTCTAGAGGAATTCTAGAACAGTGCAGCGTCGATATCGGTATATAAACAACGCAAGAAACGAATACAAGTCCTTTAAAATAGGCAATTAATATACTTTATTGTAATAAATTACCAGATACATTATGAGATATTTTATGCCAGATTTCAGCCATATATGGATGGTTCATGTGTGTGCATGTGTAATAGAAATCATAGATAGAAAAGAAGTTGTGAATATGTATTTTAAAGCATTCAATATAGCTCCATTTTAAAACAGGTGTTTTTACTGCGTGTATGACTGTTAAAAAGGCGTAAATTTTTTTGTAGAAAGTGAGAGCAATAAATTTTATGGATTTTCATCAAAAATCCTGTGAACGCGACGTAGGCTAGTAAGGGTCCCGATAGGGTCAGGGTAGATCGCGACAGGGCCTGAAAAGGGTCGCGACAGGGCTGCCAGGACAGAAGGGCAGAACGCGACATAGGGTACTGTCGTGTTCAGAACGCGACAAGGAAAGCGTCGCGACGGGATTGAGAATGCGACCTATCAGGCCGTCGCGTTCTCAGGTCCATGGCCTAAGTCTGACAGAGTTTTGCTCTGTCTTGAATTGCGGTCTAGAAATATCAGATTTTGATATAGGGTCGTTCAAAAATCTTAACTAATTGTATATATGATGAAAAATCATGAAACCAGTGGCGAATGAAACTAGACATGCGAGAGTACTTCCAGTAAATAGGAATTTAAGAGAGAGCATGGTTTGAATATGGTTTGAGCATGAACAATAACGACTAACATAGAACATGATACAGAGAGCAAGATTGATTTAATTCGAGCAACATGCTCAACAAAAATTAGGGCTTTCAGGGGCAAAAGATCCTTAACAACATGAAGTGTCTACAGTAAAACTTTCGTAGCATGGGATCAAGTGTACATGGAGATATGATTCAAACATGATGACTCGGAGTTATCATGTTTGCAGAACTTCTAAAATCAAGAACAAAAGATTGGCTCGATGGAAAATTATGAAACAAGAGGGCTTTTGTTCCTGGTGATTGGAACTACCTATAGATGGATTTGATTTAGTTTTGCTTGTGAGAATGCCTACCTTTGACTCAATTTGTCTTCTAGGGTTAAAATCTCCAAGAACGAGGAAGAAGCTACAAGAACTCCTTCTCCCCACGAGATCCTCTCCTCCTTAGCCTCTTCTCCACGTCCAACAACCATTGGCAATGAGCTAGGGTCGGCCAAGAGGGTTTAAGAGATGTATTTATGCATGTATGGGTTCCTATTCCTACTTCTATTATAATTGCTCTTTAATTACGAGATTTCCTAACTCCAACCTTCCTTTCCTGCTTTCCAACCTCTATTTAGGTTAGGATGGGATTTAAATTCGTGCTAAATCATAAGGGGTAGGCTTAGGAATCCAATTCCAACTCTTATTACCTCTTTTAATACTTAAAGAGTCCTTTTCTATTTAGGAGATATTAAGACACCGAATTTAGGGTATTTTCTTTTTATTTACTATTTGTAAATTCATATTTTGACCCAATAAGTTCTAGAGGATCCATTAAGCAAAGCCCATTACTCTTTTCCATTTAATGGTTTTATTTAATGCTCTTTTCATTGAATATCCCTTTAGTTGAGTTTTTAATTTATTATTTAAATTTTTATTTTTCTCAAAAATTCAGGTTGCTACACCATCGGTCACGTCTACAAGATGAACACGATAGGCCCAATGTCGCGACATGAACGTGACGGCCCAGCATGTCGCCAACAAGCCAAGCGACCCACTTGAACCCAAGCTGCGAGGGACTACTGGTCGCCTTCAAACCAATCGAAATGCATGAATGCGATGGACCCATACGTCACATTCACACCGATCGATACCACACACCAATCAAAAACCAAATCATGATGGAGCAACTCGTCACATTCACAACATGAACGCGATTGACCAACCTGTCGTATTCAAAACGCGACGGCTCGACCCGTCGCCTTATCAGGCAAACGGCCGAACCCAACATTTAGGAAGAAAACACGATAAGTTGGACTACCACCTAAAAAGAAATAAAGCCATTCACAGAACAAGAAGGATAAATGGCTTCAAACTATTTTTCAAACTTTTTGCTTTGTCTGCCTTAGTCAGTTCATTACTGTTCTCTTTCTGTTTTACTTCCTTTCCTAGCTCGAGCAATACTATCCTGCTGTAGGCGGTTTATCTCTTTGGACTGAACCTGCTTCCACATTTTCTTGGCTGTGTTTACAACATTCCTTTCTGTGCCATTTTACTTATTGAAAATCATTTATCATAAACCACTGATTCTGACTACATACTAATCATCTGCTAATATATTATTTTTTGGTGCTGACTTGTCATTAACTATAACTTCTGCCTCAATTTTACTTATATTACCAACTTCCAATTCTTCGAAGAAAACCAAAATATTTTATCTGTTGTACCTCTATACGAAATCGATTTCTCGCTTCAACAATTGCTCGTACATTTTCACTGTTCACCTTATCAATTAGTGCCACTGCTTCATGTATGCACTCACTTACAACCTTACTCTACTAATTAATAATCGCTTGCACTACTTTCTATCTTAACCTGTCATCCATTATCTGATTCAGTCTACTTTCTTGATCTGCATATTATTAATACCTGGTATAGTACTCTAAAACTCTGCTCTTCCAACTATTCGATTTATTCATACTACCTATTATCTTTCCGTTGCGCACACTAATTACCTCAGATACTTACAAATATTCTACAAATTTTGTTCTCATTATTACTTTCAATTCTTTCCATTTCTGCTATCATTTTGACTTTAGCTGAACCCAAATCTAATTTTATTCACTTACCAAAAGCCATCTTATTCAATCACTTATCACCGAAAGGAAATACTTGAAGCCTCAGACTGTCTTCTTTTATGTTCACTAAAAATTACCATCTGGCTGACTCATCAAATTGAATCCATAACTTTTCAAAGTAACTCATTCGTACTTCTATGACACGGTACTCTCCATTCAACCCTGTACATGCTCTGCCACTTTATCTGTTAAACTGACCCCAAAGTTCTTTTCTATTCGACTGATCAAACCTTTCTATTTGTATTCCGCAACTTTTTGACTTCAGAATTTCCAATTGTACACATTACCTACCCTTCCTGATGTACTCTGCCATAATCTTATCGATTCTTTATTCCTTAACCAATCTGTCTCCGCTAGCACATCAAATCCACTCTCCTTACTGACAATCTTAATCCTAAATTCTAAAAGTTGGAACACCTTTCTCAGCACCTGATCTGATCTTGCTAAATCTCTAAATCTTATTCAAAATAACACTAACTCGAGTTACCTGACCTTATGCCATTACCTTGCCTCAACTGTTACAATATACTAAACATTTCTGCAAAACATCACAAAATCTCACTGCAACACCACAACACATAACAAATACTTTTGCTAACAACAACAACCTGTAATTTAAAACTATCAACTGCTTACTCATTACTCAGAAATCCATTCCAATTGAACAACCTTTTCATTCACTCTTTCTTTAGTCAACAATTCTCATTCCTGCACTTTTCACAACCTCGAACCAATCCTTCTAGTACTGACAAACATTTTTTTATCACAAAACACACTTAATCCCACTGCAACAAGTTACTGCTCCTCGGTTTACTATTACCTCATCTGAATCATTTAATCATTTAAAGTCTTCCACATCAACGACCTCAGTATCATCTTAACTACTTCTCAATACTTCACAGACACAGGTCTCTAACATAATAATTACCTTTATAAATTTCTCAATCCTTTACATCTGACAATCTCTTACACAACACTGCTCCACCCAACCATGCTATTTCCGATGCAATTCTATCATATTGTTACCTTCATAACAAATCCTTTTTACACTATACACAACTATTGCCATATAACTATCTCTATTGATCCTCTACTTCACTAAAAACACCTTCATCCCAAAAAATCATATTCCTTTCAGAAAATAACTCTACTTTCACTGAATACCACAACTGAATTTACCAATCCCTTATCAACTTTCACTGCTTACCAAACCAATTCACAACCAACCACTAACAACTATTTACACTTCATAACACATGCACTTGATACATACTCAGAAAACACAAGCAAAAACCACATGAAACTGCAAACTTACTACTAGCAATGGATATTAAACAATGTCTTGGGACATTGTAACCTTAATATCATTTCATATTCTAACTGAACCATGCTCTGATAGCAACTATAGTGACCCTGGATACTTATGCCCAATAAGGCTCCATATCCAGACCCGCCGCCCGCGAATAGACCGAAGTCTCGCAAGGGATAACTCACACAAGTGTCCAGTAAGAATATAAAAGACAACCACAAGAGTATAAGATACAAGAAAGTACATGTATTCATACTAATGAACACCAAATTACACTCTCCCAATACATTATTATATATCCAAGAGAAAGTACAACTATCTAGGGCGTACCCAGAGGGAGCAAAGCTCACACAATGACAACTACATCTCAATTGCTAGTGGTACAAGTCTGCCACTATGCCGCTGCAAGCCAAATATATTGCTAGCACCTGAAAAGGACTGTAAGGGAGTGAGCCTCAACAAGTCATAGGCTCAGCAGGGACCTCTCAAAAACAACGACAAACTAGTAATACAACGTAGGAATCAAGACCTCTACTCCCCAAGAGTCTCACTGGCAACACCGATTGTAAAACTACAACAGGCTTGCAATTAACATAATTAAACTGTATTGAACCATAAACACGCTAGCTAATACAACACAAGGCAAAAAAAGAGAACAACGGACTGGTACGGAAAAACTCTAGTCCACCACGACAGCTGAACCCAACTAACACAAACCATACAAGCACCCACCAATGAGAAGCAACAGGACTGGTAGCCAAGAGCCAGTCCACCACACATCCCATAGTAATAAACAGATCAGAGGACTACCCACAAAGGGTAAAAGTACGACTAGTGGAGGGTTATAGTACATGCCTTCCACAGAGCACAACTTCACAACAACACCTGAAACGACATCAAACTACGTGCCTCAACAACAACTACCCATGAAGGGTATAGGTACCTGAAACCACAAGGTACCACAACAGCACCATAACCAGAGAATCACCACTCACAACCACAACTATTAGAAAGCTCGAGTCAGAAGGAACAACGCCACTATGCGGGTACAGACTACTGGTTCATGACGCCAGTATCCAACCCAAACAACACAAGACAAGAACTACCTCTTAGTCTTGCAGTCGTAGACAGACAGTCTAACTACCGCTCCACCTCTAAGAACTCGAACTGTGGAGACCAACCAACACCACACTGCAGTAACACATGTTGCAGTCTCATGCCTAGCACCTTTAGAGACTCTGGCCTGAGCTCCCTAAAGTGAGGCACTAAAAACATAGGACTAGCTGGGGACCAGTACGTACGTCTACTAGTGTCCATCCCCCAACTACGAGCGTGCTACAAGCGACTGAACACACACACAACACACAAGTTGCTGCCCCACTACCATCTTTCCCTCAGCCAGATGAGCTACTCAACCAACACACGAGTGAGGGTGTCCAGGAAGACGACACAGACCTCTACGGTACACACCGAACTGGAACAAACCCCGAGCACAACGTGTCTGGCTCACACAGAATCTGGGGTACTCGACTAGAGAGGCATTCTGGAATAGGCACCGAACCACCAAACTTAGCAAACCCATAAGCCACACCGAGTACTGAATATACTCATAAATCCTATATTTTTAAACCACGATAGATCACATTATAAACTTGCTTATCATAGGTCATCATATGACCTCCATAGCAACTACATACCATACAACTATTACACCTATAAACCACATAACCTTAATATAATAACATAATTAACACACAATTGCATAATTAATATAATTCACTAACTAACTAATCATAAACCAAACCATTAGTCCTATATAATGCTTTACTTACATTAACCCACTTAAACATCAGTAACATTACCATAAACCCAAGGCTAGGCCCATACAGGACCATCACTGCCCAACCTCCACCATGCACACCTCAAAAGCTGAAACACGACGGACACAGACGTCGCCTTCAAGAATGCGACGACCTCAACGGTCGCATCTACAGATGAAGGCGACAGGGCCCAATGTCACGACATGAATGCAACAGCCTGACACGTCACCAACAAGCCAACCGACTCAGTCAAACCAAGTCATGATAGGACAATCGATCGCCTTCAAACCAATCGGAAAGCATGAACGCGATGGACCCATACGTCGCGTTCACACTAATCGATACCACACACCAATCGAAAACCAAATTATGACCGACCAACTGGTCGCATTCAAAACATGAACGCGATCGACCAACCTGTCGCATTCAAAATGCGACGGGTCAACCCATCGCCTTATCAGGTAGACAGCCAAACCCAACCTCCTCCTATAGAAATCCACACAAACATCATTTAAACTAAACTTTAAACCTTTAAAATGAAAGATAAGCCACAACACACTACAATAGCATGATTCACTAAACTTAAAATCATTCAATCAATCCAAAACGAAGGGGAAGTATCCCTACCAACTTGAAGAACACGTAGAACATGAAAAATGGGGTACCACCGGCTTGTCCACACACCAGACACCCTCCTCGCGTGGAAACCGTGCTGAGCAAACCTGCGGCAAGCCGAAAATCCCAAAAATCGATGCGCAGTAGCTCCCCTCAACCGGACAGAGCTCCCTCTGATCTGTCTGGCCTGAAACTGCCATATTAAAATCACAATCAAAATCACGACGTAGGCACTCATTGCCTTTAATACAACTTAAACGCAACAGATATGATCGTCGCGAATTAGAAGCCGACAATAGAAAGTCCGTTCGAAGAATGTGACGTAGGATGCCGTCACGTTCAAAACATAATGACATACTTCGTCGCCTTCTTCATCGAAAATCTGTGGGTTATATGGGTTCAGATTTCCGACCCACAACACCCACACAAGGCATGAAGGCCACAACCAAGTCTCAATGACCCCACATTGGCCACGAGCACCACACACAAACCATTAAACTCAGATCTAAAAGGCTGTAACACTACATTACTACCACCTAAAAAGGAATATTGTCCTCGACATTCGGAAGAACCATGGTAAGTCGGACTACCACCTAAAAAAATAAAGCCATTCACACAACAAGACAAGATACACTTCATGGCTTCATACTGCTTTTCAAACTTTCTGCTTTGCCTACCTTAATCAATTCATTACTGCTCTCTTTCTATTTTACTTCCTTTCCTAGCTCGAGCAATACTATCCTACTATAGGTGATTTATCTCCTTGGACTCAACCTGGTTCCACATTTTCTTGGCTGTGTTTGCAACATTCCTTTCTGTGCCATTTTACTTACTGAAAATCTTTTATCATAAACCGCTGCTTCTGACTATTCTGCCATACTAATCATCTGCTAATATATTAATCTTTGGTGCTGACTTGTCGTTAACTGTAACTTCTGCCTCAATTTTACTTATATTACCAACTGCCAATTCTTCAATGAAATCCAAAATATTTTATCTGTTGTACCTCTATACCAAATCGATTTCTCGCTTCAACAATTGCTCACACATTTTCACTGTTCACCTTATCAATTAGTGCCACTACTTCATGTTTGCACTCACTTACTGCCTTACTCTGCTAACTAATAATCGCTTGCACTGCTTTCTGTAACGGCCTCGACGCCCAGACCATCGGCTCCCACTAAGAATCCGAACATTGGCACTGCCGCCCACGAGTCCGGAGAACCGGAAGGGCTAACGGATCACTCTAACAAGATATGTAATAGAGATAAATAACAACAAACACACTAAAATGTACGAAAGGTGAAGGAAAAGAGTCCAACACTGAGTAGTAGTCTAGTACAGTCCTAAAGCAAATAAAGTACAAGTGCTGAAATAAAAGGGAAAGAACACGTCCCTTAGGGGCATACCCCGAGGGTGAAGTACACAAGCTGGGGAAACATTGCTCTGGGGACGCCATCTACTACGGCCCCGTCTCCTCAATCCTCCGTGGAGGGAACTGCTGTGAAGTCTCACTTGCAAAAGAGGGCATGAGCTCCACGAAGAAGTCCAGTAGGGACTACCAATCTCCCACTGGTTCTAACAGCAGAATAGATCTAAGTGCAATAATTAAATAAAGCAGTAAATTCTATTCTACTAAACAGAGTCAAGTGCGGAAGCGTGTAAGAAACTTCACTGTAGCAACCTGAATTTTTAAGAAAAATAAAAAAATTAAAACCTAGATAAATGGATATTTAAATGAAAAGAGCATTAAATAAAACCCATTAAATGGAAAAGAGTAATGGGCTTTGCTTAATGGACCCTCTAGAATTTATTGGGTCAAAATATGAATTTACAAAGGGAGAATAATAAGAAAATACCCTAAATTCGGAGTTTAATTATCTCATAATTGGAAATGGGTTATTAAAGCAATAAAAGTGGCAATTAGAGTTGGAATAAGATTCCTAAACCTACCCCATGTAGTCTAGCACGAATTTAGATACTATCCTAACCCAATTGGAGATTGGAAAGCAAGAGAGGAAAGGTGGAGTGAGGAAATCTCGGAATTAAGAGGAATTTGAGTAGTAGTAGGAATAGGAACATGTGGTTATATAAATACACATCTTAAATCCTCATGGCCGATCCTAGCTCGTGCAAAGGGATTCTTGGATGTGGGGAAGAGGCCAAGGAGGAGGAGAAATCGAGAAGAGGAAGATCCATTAAGCTTCTTCCTCGTTCTTGGAGTTCTAAGCCCTAGAAGATAAATCGAGTCAATGGTAGGCATTCTCACAAGCTAAAATCCTAATATTTCATCTGTAGATTGTTCCATACATCAGGAACAAAAGCCCTCTTGTTTCACTCTTTTTCATCGAGCCAATCTTTTGTTCTTGATTTTAGAAGATCTGCAAACATGATAACCCCGAGACATCATGTTTAATTCTTATCTCCTTGTACACTTAATCCCATGCTATGAAATTTTTATTGTAAATACTTGATCTTGTTAGGGATCTTTTGACCCTAAAAGCCCTAATTTTTGTTGAGCATGTTACTCGAATTAAATCCATCTTGCTCCCTGTGTCATGTTCTATGTTACTTGTTCTTGTTTGTTCTCGAACCATGTTCAAACCATGCTCTCTCTCAAATTCCTAATTACTGGAAGTACTCTCGCATGTCTAGTTCCATTTGCCACTGATTTCGTGATTTTTCATCATGTATATAATTAGTTATGATTTTCTAAATGACCCTGTATCAAAATTTGAATGTTCTGGTCTGCAATCCAATGTCTGGTCTGACTTCTATCAGAGTCAGGCGTAGACCACCAGATCGCGACTGCCCGATATGTCGCCTTCTGGGGTCCGATTGCGACAGCCTACCCGTCGCGACCAAGAAGGTGACAGGTAAGCCGTCGCATTTCCAGTACCTGATTCGTAAGCCCTATCGCGATCCTTACATGCTCCTGTCGCAATCTGCCTAGTACCTGTCGCGACCCTCATTGGCCTATGTCGCCTTCACAGGTTTTTGATGAAAACCCATAAAAATTATTTTTGTCACTTTCTAAATAATTCTTACGCCTTTTTACAGTTATACCCCCAGTAAAAACTTGTTTTAAAAAAAATGAAGCTACATTGAATGATTTAAAATACATATTCACGACTTCTTTGCTATCTATGATTTCTCTTACACATGCACACATATGAACCATCCATATATGGCTGAAATCTGGCACAAAATATCTCATAATGTATCTGGAAATTTATTACAATAAAGTATATAAATTGCCCTATTTTAAAGGACTTGTATTCGTTTCTTGCGTTATTTATATACCGATATCGACGCTCCACTGTTCTAGAATTCCTCTAGAGCGTCGAGTACTTGTTCTTATATACACACTTTACTTGGCTTGTGGTGAACTCTCCATCAGATATTCCTTTCGCCGGACTAGTGAACCCTTGCACAAGGCCTCCGTAAGTCTCCTCTGATCATGGATTCCCACATGGTGGACGAGCCAGTTGTACCCTAACACCCATTACATCTTTAGGGATCGATATGATCCAAATGGCTATTAGAAGTTCGCTCTTACCTTGAATCACGCCGGACCTCTGGACCTGTGCTTAACATGGCCAGTGGTAGGGTCGTGAGTTCCACCTCACTGTCAACACCAAGTGCGCGTGTTGTGCAACTGTTACTATCGCCTGTTTACTCGTCGCATTATGTGCAATGTCCACTATCTCTCATCTGTACTCTACTTACTCGTCTATTCACATTCACTCTACAATCTCGTCTATTCATCTAGTGCTCTCATCTACTTCTTGGTACTCTATATTGGCCATTGACTGATTGTCTAAAGATAAACAATATAACCAATGCCTGGCAATATATAAATGGCCCGATCTAGTCCTGGGATGTGCGCTCGAAAGTGCTAGTGCCCATGGGAGTTAAATGATCAGAGTGTTTGGCATTACACTCAAGTGCTATCTATCTCGACTATCTATATGACAATCAAAACACAACGTGCTATACTCTCTCGATGTCTAGAATGACAAACAAGTGCTAATATCGTGTTATTACCATACTTGTGCTAGTTGTGCTATGGCCATCCTGCTATTCGTGCAATATTCGATACTTGTGCTATTTTTGAAAACTATACTCGATCTCATGCTATCGTACTATCCTATTACATGTGTGCTATCTCTTGCTATATTTTGACTCTCTTGTACCTGCTATCTTTAGATACTCTACCATTAAATGCGTTAATTATTTAAAGCCTGCTTGAGCCTGAGATTTAAGTCCTACTGGGCGTTATCGCTCACCCTACGTTATTTGATGTTGTGTTCTCAGGTGAGACCGAGGATGACACATACACTCACGAGGAAGGGAATGACCAAGAGTGAAGCCAGAAGTACCCTCGAGTCACTATGTCATTTTAGAGTTGTAGTTAGTTATTTCCATTTATTGCAATGTAATTGGGCCCTATAGAATGGCTCTGATATTAGTGGTTGTAACTAGACATTTGGGAAATTATTAATGAGAAAGATTTGGTTTAGTATTATTCAATGTGCAATGGTTTGATGTCTGGTATACGCTCTATATCTTTTCTTGCAACTGCCTTCGCGCTCCGATATTCCACATTGGGGAGTGACATACACGGTCATCGGTCTAGGCTACACGTCGGGAACAGAAACCCATGTAAAATACGGCACCAGAAGAAAACCCAAGGCTATAACATACACATCTAAACACTGTCTGGACAAACACACTAGCTACAGAATGCTACACTAGTCAGCCAGTCAGGTGCGCCATTCGCCTTATCCTCGACCAACGGTCCATGTCTAGCACCTCCCATCGGAGTGAGATGCGGAACTAAAGTAAACACAACGCCATAGTCTGGCCGGACTACGGTCCCATGCCTGACCCCTCTAAATAGTTCCAGAACCATGTAGAGTGAGGCAGTGAGAAAGGACTAGTTGGTCTGCACCGAAAGAGCTCCACAACTATCTCAGCAACCCAGACCCTGCTAAGAGAGCTCTACAAACGACTCCACGCCACTGTCCCCACCATTTTCCCCTCCTCTCCAAGTCCATGACTCGACCACACCCGCTGCCCAGTGAACTCCCTCCAACAGGTGCGCGGGAACGGGGGTCCCAGGTAACGGTAACAACCTGTCTGGTGGACAAGCTCTCAAGTGCCTAGCACCGAGCGAAGAGACTAGAGTAGCACTACACTAGGAACAGCACAGGTGCCAAGAAAACCAAGTCGCAGTGGAAGCGGAACGTCAAAACCTGTCGCCAGTCCCTCTTGGTCAGAGAGGCGACGTAGCTATACGTCGCGATAAGAACGCGACGATCTTGCTTGTCGCGACCAGAAACCAGAAGGCGACCCTTCGACCCGTCGCGATAAGAATGCTAAGGCTCAGGGCGCCGCAACAAACCCAGGTCTTCTGAATGCGACATGTACCCCGTCGTGATCCTATCGCGACGGAGGCGAACGTCCCATTCCGACAAACCGTGAACTCTTGAATTCCGCACACGTACCCCATCGCATTTGCTAACGCGTCGGGTGCTGGGGCGTGTTCAGAGAGAACACGACGCGACGATACGTCGCGACCAGGTCATGATGGGAAGCCCTTCGCGACCTCAGCCGAGTGCTCAAACTGAGCAACACCAACACCCCAAAACCACGCTAAAGGATACAACAAGGTGGGGAAGGATTATGGAAACATTGGAAAACATCTCAATGAACACCAAACCACCCTCATGAACCCTATGCATGGCAAGAAGAGCAACCTACACTCAAATAACCTCACCAACAACATGGAGCTCTCAACACAAACCACCTAAACCAAGCAAGCATACACACAGAACAACATTCCACGATAAGACCACCTGAAGCATGCAAGATACCTAGCATGATTTCTAGGCTTGGAAGTGGAGTTTGGCAACCTAGCATGTAGAACTAGGGGGAGGGTTTGGGTTCCCTACCTCAATACGAAGATCCACCAGATTATGGCCTTCTCGTAGGCTTGCACCCCTCCACCTCCGAGCTCCAACGCTCCAAGTGCCACCGTCCACGAGCCGAGCACGCCCTTCACAAGCCGATGGAGAGAAACCAAGGTGCATGCCACAGAGAAGGGGGAAGGAAAAGGTAGTGAGAGGGAGAAGCATAGATTTCACACCCACCAACACAATCAAACCATGCACTTACCTTCACCAAACACCACACAAACCCCAAGCCTTCCCCAAGCTCCCCACGAAGCAGCCAAGCCACAAGAATCGCGGGAGAGGAAGGAACACAACAACACAGACAAAAAGGGGTTCTACTCTCTGCCAGAGCAACTTAAACACAGGCGATAAGAACGCGACGGACCTGGTCGTCGTGCTACCAATGTTAATGCGACAGCCACCTACGTCGCAATTTGGAAAAGCCTACGACCCTGACGGTCAAATCCACCACGTGGCATGCATGCAACGCTGACATCTGATCACGACGGACCAATATGTTGTGTTCAAGCATGCATGACGACACGTGTCTCCACCGTCCAGACAACTAAAAGACAAAACAACAGTCTGTTGTCAGATCCTTGTCGCGACAGGGGCGGCCGGCGCGTTCTCATTCAGAACGCGACGGTCACCTACGTCACCTTCAGAAGGCGATGGGTCGACATGTCACGATCACAGCTGAGAGAGTTGGCCCCTAAAAGGGGACAGGGATGTTACAATCTAACCAACAAAAAAAGAATTTCGTCATCGAATTTAAGGGTGAAACTAGGGGAAAAGAGGGTAAACAAAGTACCTTTTAGTCGAACAAGTAAGGGAACTGCTCCCGCATCTCGTCCTCACGCTCCCAAGTGGCCTCGCCACTGGCGCGATGCTCCCAAACCACCTTGATGAGTGGGATCTGCCTCCTGTGAAGCTACTGCACCCTGCGGTCCACCACGCTGACTGGGTACTCTGGCATGGACAAGTCTGGAGCGACCTCTAGCTGTGAGTAGTCGAGTACATGTGACGAATTTGGCTTGTACTTCCTCAGTTGCGACACGTGGAAGATGTCGTGGACACCTGCCAACTCGGACGGAAGAACCAACCTGTAAATTACCTCCCCAACCCGCTCCAGGATGGGAAAGGGGCCAACAAACATCGGGCTGAGCTTGCCCCTCATCCCAAACCTGAGAACGCCGTTGGTGGGCGAGATCCGAAGAAACACACTATCGCCTGCCTCGAACTCAAGTTGCCTACTGTGAACGTCGGCGTAGCTCTTCTGTCTGCTCTGGGCTGTCTGCAACCTCTGTCTGATCACCTCACCGTGTCTGCGCACTACTGCATCAACTCTGAACCCAGCAACTGCCTCTCGCCAACCTCGTGCCAGTGCAACGGTGTCCTGTACGGTCGACCATATAGAGCCTCGTAAGGCGCCATCCCGATGCTAGAGTGAAAGCTATTATTATACGAAAACTCCACCATGGGAAGGTGCGACTCCAAAGTGCCGCCCCAGTCTAGGAAATATGCTCTCAACAAGTCCTCGAGGGTCTGTATGGTCCTCTCTGACTGCCTATCTGTCTGTGGGTGGTAGGTTGAACTCAATCTCAACTCGGTGCCAAGTGCCCACTGAAAGCTGTGTCAGAAACGAGAAGTGAACCTCGGATCTCTATCTGAGACAATAGAGACCGGGGTTCTGTGCAAAGGCACCACTCTGTCCACAAACAACCGCACAAGTCTGTCCACTGACCACGCTACTCTGACCGGTAGGAAGTGAGCGGTCTTCATCAGCCTGTTGACGATGACCCAAATGCTATCATGCCCCTGTGAAGGGCGAGGTAAGCCAGAAACAAAATCCATGGTGATGTGCTCCCACTTCCACACGGGAATGGGAAGTGACTGCAACTCACCACCAGGACGCTAGTGCTCTGCCTTCACCTGCTAACAGGTGAAGTAGCGCGAAACAAACTCAGCGATATCTCTCTTCATCCCAGGCCACCAAAAGAGAAGACTCAAATCGTGGTACATCTTGGTGGAGCCAGGATGAATAGAGTATCGTGACCTGTGCGCCTCAGCTAGTACCTACTCCCTGACATCCTCTGGAAAGTAGAGTCTATCTCAGAAGCAAACCTTGCTGTCATCGTCCAACGTTACCTCAGGCAACTGTAATACGTCTGCCAAGTCTGCGTCTGCACACTGCGCCTCGATCACCTGCTGATAAATCATCGAGCGAACTGTCATGCTGGCCAACACTGCTCTCCCCCTGAGGTTCGATGGCGTGAACATGCCCTGAGTGGCATCCTCCAGGAGTCTCCAATGCCTAACCACCAAAGAACTCAAGTGTGCTCTCCTACTCAAAGCATAAGCTACGACATTAGCCTTTCCCGAGTGATAGGAAAGGGTAAAGTTGTAGTCCTTCAAGTACTCAAGACACTTGCACTGCCTGAGGTTTAGATCTCTTTGTGTGAAGACGTACTGCAACCTCCGATGATCTGTGAAAACCTCAAACACCTCACCGTACAAGTAGTGCCTCCACAACCTTAAGGCGAACACGACTGCTGCAAGCTCCAAGTCATGTGTCGTATAGTGCTGCTCATGCTACTTCATCTGAAGAGAAGCATAAGCAACTACTCGACCGTGCTGCATCAGCACAGCTCCTAGACCAGTCCCTGAAGCGTCTGTGTAGAAAACAAAGCCGCCGCTGCCAGAAGGTACAACAAGGATTGGAGCTGAAGTCAGCCGGCTCATCAGCTTCTGAAAACTGTGCTCGCACTCTGATGTCCACACAAACCTGGTCTCCCGCCTGGTCAACTTGGTCAAAGGCTCAGCAACTCTGACGAAGTCCTGGACGAACCTCCTGTAGTAGCCTACCATCCCCAGAAAACTACGCACCTCTGCAATGGTAGTGGGCTGGCTCCAAGAAACCACGGCCTCAACCTTGGTGGGATCAACCGCCACACCTGCACCAGAAACAATGTGACCCAGAAAGTGCACCTCCTTTAGCCAAATTCGCACTTGCTGAATTTGGCATAAAGTTGGTGACTCCTTAAAGCCTGCAACACCAGCCTCAAGTGAACCTCGTGCTCCTCTGCCGTCGTCGAGTACACCAGGATGTCGTCGACGAACACCTCCACAAACTTGTACAAGTACTCTCGTAACATGCTGTGCATCAGCTCCATGAACGCTGCAGCTGCATTCGTGAGCCCAAAAGGCAACGCGACAAACTCGAAGTGGCCGTAGCGGGTACGAAATGCTGATCTGGCGATGTCTGACTCACGGATCCGCAACTGGTAGTAGCCCGACCTCAAGTCGATCGTCGAGAACACTGAAGCTGACTACAACTGGTCGAACAAGTCATCGATCCTGGGCAAAGGGTACTTGTTCTTCTCGGTCATCTGATTCAGCTGCCGATAATCAATACACATCCTGAGGCTGCCATCTTTCTTTCTCACAAACAAAACAGGTGCTCCCCATGGCAAATGGCTAGGAAGAATGAAGGCCAACGCAAGCAACTCCTCTAGTTGGCGCTTTAACTCCCGCAGCTCTGTCGGCGCCATCTAGTACGGTGCCTTGAATGCAGGCATCATCCCCGGAAGCAACTCAATGGAGAAATCTACCTCCCGCTCCAGCGGCAAGCCAGGCAGATCCTCCGGAAACACGTCAACAAACTCGCAAACAACAGGTACATCTAAAACATATATCTCACCAGAATCCGAGACACACACACAAGCTAAGAAAGCAACACCACCGTCTCGAATAAGACGCCGAGCTCTACAAAAAGAGGCAAAGGGTCGGCGGGTAGACCGGGTACCTCGGAAGCAAAGCACAGGTGCTCCAGGTAGCTCAAACCTCACGGTCTTCCATTGACAATCCACCAGTGTAGAGTGTGCCTCTATCCGCTCCATGCCAAGGATGGCATCAAAGTCATCGAGCTGCAAGGCAAACAGTCTGGCTGGTAGCTGCTGGCCCTGTACCTCGATGGTGACACCCTTTAGGTAGCCTAGAGTACGCACAAAGTCACCAATCGGCAACTCAATAGCTAGGTCACAGGCCCGCTCTGGAGCAAACTCAGACAAAGTAGCAAAGAACTCCTCAGAAGCAAAACAGTGCGTGGCACCCGAATCAATCAAAACTCTAGCAGCCCTACCAAGGATAGGAACCGTACCAATGACCAGATTAGAGGCCTCCGCCTCCTTTCTGGTGATGTTCATCACCCGACCGCATCCACATCCTCGCTGAGGCTACTGCTGTTGGTGCTACTGGAACTGACCCTGGTGCTGCTACTGGCGCTGCGCCGACTGGGGTGGAGGAAACTGTGCCTGAGGTGCCTGCTGCTGCTACCTCAACAACAACCACTCTCGCCTGTAGTGACCCGGCTGCCCGCAGTGGAAACAACCTGTGCCCTGCTGGCCCTGCTCTGCTTCCTGCTATATGGACTGCTCCACTGGCTGCTCCAACTGACGTCGTTGCTGCTGTGGCTGCCTGCACTGACGCCTGCCTCCACGAGTGAACAACTTCGAGGTTAGGTCATCACCGCATGTCGCCAAAGAAGAAGAAGAGGAAACACTCCCTCGACTGCCCGAGGGGCGCTGGTACGGAGAAGACCTCCTTGAGCCTCCACTCTGCTGTGGCTGAAATCGACACTCCCGCTCCAAGGCGGTGGCTCTCGCCACTGCTACCATCAAGGAGCCACAGAGGCGACCATCCATGGCCCACCTCAACTCCGAGCGCAGCCCGGTAATGAACCGCTCGGTATGAGCCTGCTCACTGGCGGCCACGTGGGGAACGTGTCGAAGCAGCTGCACAAACCTTTGGTCGTACTGTGCTATGGTAGAGTCTCCCTGCACCAACTCGTGGAACTGGTCCCTCCTCTCACGGAAAGCGTAGTTGGGGAAGAACTCGTCGTGAAATGCCACTAAGAACTCCTGCCAAGTGATTTGGTTTAGCCTCCTGCTCTGAAAACTGGTCTGCCTCACTGCCCTCCACCACTCGTGGGTAGACCCCTTTAGCTGATATACTGCCAACCTGACTTGATCCAGCTTTGCACAGCTCGAAGGTGCGCTCGAGCTCTTGAACCCAACTCTCTGCCTTGTCCGGATCGTGGTCACCAGAAAACGTCGGTGGCCGAAGACGAAGAAGCCTCTCCAGAAGCGTCGTGCGGTCCTCAGATGCTGCCGCTGCAACTGGAGTCTACTGCCATACCACCGGTGGTACCTCTGGCCGAACTGGTGCTGCCTGCGGGGTCGGTGGTGGTTGCTCCTCCACTGCCATCTCTGCGAACTGCTGACCTCCTATCAGCATCTGTTGGTATGGCTGGTACTGGGGTATTGCGGGTACTACTAGTACTGCCAAGGACCCTGGAACATAACTCTCCACCACGGCTCTATGACAGTCGGCAGGGGCGGGGGCAAAAACCACTGTTGTTGTTGTTGCTGCTGTGGCCCTCCCTACAGAAACGGAACGCCCTATGGCAACGGGTCCCCAGGCTGCTCGAACTGTTGGGGCCGAGCATCAATCGGCACGTGCTCAGCTGCAACTGACCTGTCTGAGTCAAAATCCTGATGCTCCGCCAGCTCACGAGCCTGCCTGCGAGTACGTGGAGGCATGTTCTGCAAAACAGCCACAATAATAGGTTAACATATAAAACTCCGGCAGCTAGCAGTGTCACTTGTACTTCCTTAGGGACTTTATGTTATTACTTATTTCCGTTACAATTCCTCATAGACCCCTTTCTCTGATACCACTGTAACGGCCCCGACGCCCGAACCCTTGGCTCCCACCAAGAATCCAAACATTGGCACCGCCGCCCATGAGTCCGGAGACCTGGAAGGGATAATGGATCGGTCTAACAAGATATGTAATCGAGATAAATAAAAACAAATGCACTAAAATGTATGACAGGTGAAGGAAAAGAGTCCAACACTGAGTAGCAGTCTAGTACAGTCCCAAAGTAAATAAAGTACAAGTGCTAAAATAAAAGGGAAAGAACATGTCCCTTAGGGGCATACCCGAGGGTGAAGTACATAAACTAGGGAAACACTGCTCACTAGGGACGCCATCTACTACGACCCCGTCTCCTCAGTCCGCCGCGGAGGGAACTGCTGTGAAGTCTCACCTGCAAAAGAGGGCATGAGCTTCACGAAGAAGCCCAGTAGGGTCTACCAATCTCCCACTGGTTCTAACAGCAGAATAGATCTAAGTTCAGTAATTAAATAAAGCAGTAAATTCTATTCTACTAAATAGAGTCAAGTGCGGAAGCGTGAAAGAAACTACACGGTCATCGGTCTAGGCTACACGTTAGGACCGGAAACCCATGTAAAACACGGCACCAGAAGAAAACCCAAGGCTATAAGGCTGTAACACAGACAGGTAAACACTGCCTGGATAAACACACTAGCTACAGAATGCTGCACTAGTCAACCGGTCAGGTGCGCCACGTGCCTTACCCTCGACCAACCGTCCATGTCTAGCACCTCCCGTCAGAGTTAAACGTGGAACTAAAGTAAACACAATGCCATAGTTTGGCCGGACTACGGTCCCATACCTGACCCCTCTAAATGGTTATGGAACCACGTAGAGTGAGGGAGTGAGAAAGGACTAGCTGGTCCATAGTGAAAGAGTGCCACAACTACCTCGGCGACCCAGACCTAGTTAAGAGGGCTCTAAAAATGACTCCACGCCGCTGTCCCCACCGTTTTCACCTCCGCTCCAAATCCATGACTCGAGCACGCCCACCGCCTAGAGAACTCCCTCTAACAGGCGCGCGGGGATGGGGGTCCCAGGTAATGGTAACAACCTGTCTCCTGGACAAGCCCTCAAGTGCCTAGCACCGGGCGAAGAGACTAGAGTAGCACTGCACTAGGAATAGCACATGTGTCAAGAAAACCGAGTCGCAGCGGAAGCGGAACGTCAAACCCTGTCACCAGTCCGTCTCGGTCAGAGAGGCGATGCAGCGATACGTCGCTATCAGAACGCGACGATCCTGCCTGTCGTGACCAGAAACCAGAAGGCGACCGTTCGACCCGTCAAGATAACAATGCTAAGGCTCAAGGCACCACAAAAAACCTGGGTCTTCTGAACGCGACACGTACCCTGTCGCGATCCTATCGCGATGGAGGCGGACGTCACGTTCCGACAAACCCCGAACTCCTGAACGCCGCACACGTACCCCGTCGTGTTTGCTAATGTGACAGGTGCTGGGGTGCATTCAGAGAGAACACGATGCGATGATACGTCGCGACCAGGTCGCGACTGGGAAGCACGTCATGACCTCAGCCTCAAACAGAGCAACACCAACACCCCAAAACCACACTAAAAGATACAACAAGGGGGGGAAGGATCATGGCAACGCTGGAAAACATCTCAATGAACACCAAACCACCCTCATGAACCCCATGCATGGCAAGAAGAGCAACCTACACTCAAATAAGATCACCAACAACATGGAGCTCTCAACACAAACCACGTCCTAAACCAAGCATGCATACACACAGAACAACATTCCACGATAAGGCCACCTGAAGCATGCAAGATACCTATCATGATTTCTAGGCTTGGAAGTGGGGTTTGGCAACCTAGCATGTAGAACTAGGGGGAGGGTTTGGGTTCCCTACCTCAATACGAAGATCCACCCGATTAGGGCCTTCTTGTGGGCTTGCACCCCTCCACCTCCAAGCTCCAACGCTCCAAGTGTCGCCGTCCACGAGCCGAGCACGGCCTTCACAAGCCGATGGAGAGAAACCAAGGTGCATGCCACAGAGAAGGGGGGAGGAGAAGGCAGTGAGAGGGAGAAGCACAGATTTCACACCCACCAACACAATCAAACCATGCACTTACCTTCACTAAACACCACACACACCCCAAGCCTTCCCCAAGCTCCCCACGGAGCAGCCAAGCCACAAGAATCACCGGAGAGGAAGGAACACAGCAACACAGGCAAAAAGGGGTTCTGCTCTCTGCCAGAGCAACTTAAACACAGGCGATAAGAATGCAACAGACCTGGTCATCGTGTTACCAATGTTAACGCGATAGCCACCTGTGTCGCGATCTGGAAAAGCCTGCGACCCTGATGGTCAAAGCCGCTACGTGGCATGCATGCAATGCTGACATCTGATCGCGACTGACCAGTAGGTCGCGTTCAAGCATGCATGACGACATGTGTCTCAACCGTCCAGATAGCTAAAAGAAAAAAGAACAATCTGCTGTCAGAGCCTTATCATGATAGGAGCGGCCGGCACGTTCTCATTCAGAATGCGACGGTCACCTACGTCGCCTTCAGTAGGCAACGGGTCGACATGTCGCGATCACAGTCGAGAGAGCTGGCCCCTAAAAGGGGACATGGATGTTACACTTTCTGTCTTTAACTGCCATCCATTATCTTATTAAGTCTGCTTTCTTGCTCTGCATATTATTAATACCTGGTATAGTACTCTGAAACTCTACTCCTCTAATTATTCGATTTATTCATACTGCATGTTATCTTTCCGTTGTGCACATAGATTACCTCAGATACTTGAAAAATATTTTACAAATTTTGTTCTCATTATTACTTTCAATTCCTTCCATTTGTGCTATCATTCTGACTTTAGCTGAACCCAAATCTGACTTTATTCACTTACCATAAACCATCTTATTCAATCACTTTCCACCGAAGGAAAATGCCTGAAGCCTCATACTATCTTCTTTGTCGTACTGCTATTATCATTTTCTGCTCTTTTCTGTTCACTGAAAATTACCATCTGGTTGACACATCAAATTGAATCCATAACTTTTTAAAGTACCTCATTCATACTGCTATGACACAGTACTCTCCATTGAACCCTGTACATACTCTGCCACTTTATCTGTTAACTGACCCCAAAATTATTTTCTATTCGACTGATCAAACCTTTCTATTTGTATTACGCAAGTTATTGACTTCAGAATTTCAAATTGTACACATTACTTACCCTTCCTACTATACTCTGCCATAATCTTTTCGATTCTTTATTCCTTAACCAATCTGTCTCTGCTACCACATCAAATTCTGAAAAATATACTCTAACGAAAGAATACCTCTGCTCAACTAAATTATTCACTCTGCACTACTCTATGAACTTTTACTGAACATTACCTTAATCTTCTGACTATAACCACCTTATAATCAATTATATTCATCATTTCTTTTGACCAATAATGGTGAACTTTAAATTTACTGTGAACTGCATCAAACACAAAGCCATCTCTGCGAAGTGCTTTCCTTAAATATTCTCTTATCTGGATAATCTCACTGTACCACTCAAACTTTCTGATTCAAACTGCAACTCTTTTTAATACATAATTACCTTTTACTAGAACACTACCAAACTCTAAAATTTAAATACCCATTTCTTTTAAATACAATGATCTATCCTTCTTGATTCCTCTGTTCCACACTGTTGTTTTACAATCTCAACATCTACTCTTATTGTACTTTACTGTCATATTTCCATTCCTATTCATTGGAACTATTACTGCCATAACACTGTTGCTGACACTGGTAACCCTGTAATCCAAATGTTAATCTTGCCTGAAGCTTGATCTAATTACCATTAACACATCTATTTCTTTACAAATTCTTATCGACTAATACAAACATTCCTCATTTCTCTCTTACCTGAACCAACCTTCTTCTTTCTCCTTCCATTCCACTCTCTTTACTGACAATCTTAATCATAAATTCTCAAAGTTGGAACACCTTTCTCAGCACCTGATCTGATCGTGCTAAATCTCTAAATCTTACTCAAAATAACACTGACTCTAGTACCTGACCTTATACCATTACCTTGCCTCAATTGTTACAATATACTAAACATTTCTGCAAAACATCACAAAATCACACTGCAACACCACAACATATAACAAATACTTCTGCTAACAACAACAACCTGCCATTCAAAGCTGTCAACTGCTTACTCATTGCTCAGAAATCCATTCCAGTTCAACAACATTTTCATTCACTCTTTCTTTAATCAACAATTCTTATTCTTACACTTTTCACAACCCTAAACCAATGCTTCTAATACTGACAAACATTTTGATCACAAAACACACTTAATCCCACTGCCACAAGTCACTGCTCCTCGATTTACTATTACCTCATCTAAAGTTGATCTGAATCATTTAGTCATTTAATGTCTTTCACATCATCGACCTCATTATCACCTAAACTGCTTCTCAATACTTCACAGGCACAAGTCACAAACATAACAATTACCTTTATCAAATTTCTCAATACCTTACATCTGACAATCTCTAACACAACACTTCTCAACCCTGCCATGTTATTTCTACCATAATTCTATCACACTGTTACCTCCATAACAAATCCTTTTTACATTGTACACAACTATTGCCATATAATTGTGTCTGCTGATCCTCTACTTCACTCAAAACACCTTCATCCCACTAAATCATATTCCTCTAAAAAAAGAACTCTACTTTTGTTGAATACCACAACTGAATTTACCAATTCCTTCTCAAATTTCAATGCTTACCAAGCTAATTCAGAACCAACCACTAACAACTATTTACACTACATAACACATGCACTTGATACATACTCAGAAAACGGACGTGAAAACCACATGAAACTGCAAACTTACTACCAGCGATGGATACTAAACTGTGTCTTGGGACATTGTAACCTTAATGTTTTTTCATATTCTAACTGGATCATGCACTAATATCAACTGTAGCGACTCTGGATACTTATGCCCAATAAGGCCCATATCCAAACCCGCCTCCCGCAAGGGATAACTCAGACAAGTGTCCAGTAAGATTATAAAAGACAACCACAAGAGTATAAGAAACAAGAAAGTATAATTATTCATACTCATGAACGAAAAATTACACTGTCCCAATACATTATTACATGTCCAAGAGAAAAGTACAACTACTTAGGGCATACCTCGAGGAAGCAAAACTCACACAACGACAACTACATCTCAACTGATGGTGGTACATGTCTGCCACTATGCCATTGCAAGCCAAATACATTGCTAGCACTTGGAAAGGACTGTAAGGGAGTAGCCTCAACAAGTCACAAGCTCAGCAGAGACCTACCAAAAACAACAACAAACCAGTAATACAACGCAGGAACTGAGACCTCAACCCCGAAGGGTCTCAATGGCAACACCGATTGTAAAACTACAACAGGCTTGTAATTAACATAATTAAACTATATTGAACCATAAACACACTAGCTATTACAACACACGGAAGTTAAAGAGAACAATAGGATTGGTACAGAAAACTCCAGTCCACTACGACAGCTGAACCCGACTAGCACAAACCACACAAGCAACCCACCAATGAGAAGCAACAGGACTGGTAGCCAAGAACCAATCGACCCCACAAAAGGGTAACATCACGACAAGTGGAGGGTCACAGTACATGGCTTCCACAGAGCATAGCTCCACAACAACACCTAAAACGTCGACACACTACATGCCCAACCACCAACTACCAACGAAGGGTACAGGTACCTGAAACCACAAGGTACCACAACAGCACCATAACCGGAGAATCACCACTCACAATCACAACTATTGGAAAGCCCTAGTAGGAAGGAATGATGCCACTATACAGGTACAGACTACTAGTTCATGACGCCAGTACCCAATCCGAACAACACAACACAAGAACTACCTCTCAGTCTCGCAGTCAAAGATAAACAGTCTAACTGCGGCTCCACCTCTAAAAATACGAACTGTGGAGACCAACCAACACCACACTACAACAACACATGTTGTAGTCCCTTGCCTAGCACCTTTAGAGACTCTGGCCTCAGCTCTCTAAAGTGAGGCACTGGAAACACAGGACTAGATGGGGACCAGTACGTACATCTACTGGTGTCCATCCCCCAACCACGAGCTTGCTACAAGCGACGGAACACAAGCACAACACACAAGTCACTGCCCTACTACCCTCTTTCCCTTAGCCGGACAAGCTACTCAACAAACACATGATTGAGGGTGTCGAGGAAGACGACATAGACCTCTGCGGTACACACAGTACCGGAACAAACACCGAGCACAACATGCCTGGCTTACACAAAACATGGGGTACCTGACTAGAGAGACATTCTAGAATAGGCGTCGGACCACTAAACTCAGCATACCCACAAGCCACACCGAGCACTGAATATACTAATAAAACTTATATTCTTAAACCACGATAAATCACATTATAAACTTGCTTATCATAGGTTATCTTATGATCTCCATAGTAACTACATACCATACAACTATTACACCTGTAAACCACATAACCTTAATATAACAACATAATTAACACAATTACCATAATTAACATAACTCACTAACTAACTAATCATAAACCAAACCATTAGTCATATATCATGCTTTACTAACATTAACCCACTTAAACATTAGTAACATTACCATAAACCCAAGGCCAGGCCCATACAGGACCATCACTTCCCAACCTCCACCATGCACACCTCAGAAGCTGAAACGCGATGGACACAGATGTTGCCTTCAAGAACACAATGACCCCACCGGTCATGTCTACAAGATGAATGTGATAGGGCCCATTGTCATGACATGATCGCGACGGCCCGACACATCGACAACAAGCCAAGCGACTCGGTCGAACCCAAGCAGCGACGGGACAATTGGTTGCCTTCAAACCAATCGGAATGCATGAACGTGATGGACCCATACGTCGTGTTCACACCAATCGATACCACACACCAATCGAAACCAAATCGCGACAGACCAACTCATCGCGTTCACAACATGAACGCGACCGACCAACCTGTCGCGTTCAAAACAAAACGGCTCGACCCGTCACCTTATTAGGCAGATGACCGAACCCAACCTTCTCCTCTAGAAATCCACACAAACACCATTTAAATGAAACTTTAAACCTTTAAAATGAAAGATTAGCCACAACACACCACAATAGTATGATTTACTAAACTTAAAATCATTCAATCAATCCAAAATGGAGAGGAAGTATCCCTACCAACTTGAAGAACACGTAGAACGTGAAAGACACCACACCACCAGCATGTCCACACTCCAGATGCCCTCCTCGCATGGAAATTGCACAATACCATAATTAACATAACTCACTAACTAACTAATCATAAACCAAACCATTAGTCATATATCACGCTTTACTAACATTAACCCACTTAAACATTAGTAACATTACCATAAACCCAAGGCCAGGCCCATACAGGACCATGACTTCCCAACCTCCACCATGCACACCTCAGAAGCTGAAACGCGATGGACACAGATGTTGTCTTCAAGAACACGATGACCCCACCGGTCATGTCTACAAGATGAATGTGATAGGGCCCATTTTCATGACATGATCGCGACGGCCCGACACATCGACAACAAGCCAAGCGACTCGGTCGAACCCAAGCAGCGACGGGACAATTGGTTGCCTTCAAACAAATCGGAATGCATGAACGTGATGGACCCATATGTCGTGTTCACACCAATCGATACCACACACCAATCGAAACCAAATCGCGACGGACCAACTCATCGCGTTCACAACATGAACGCGACCGACCAACCTGTCGCGTTCAAAACAAAACGGCTCAACCCGTCACCTTATCAGGCAGATGACCGAACCCAACCTTCTCCTCCAGAAATCCACACAAACACCATTTAAATGAAACTTTAAACCTTTAAAATGAAAGATTAGCCACAACACACCACAATAGCATGATTTACTAAACTTAAAATCATTCAATCAATCCAAAATGGAAAGGAAGTATCCCTACCAATTTGAAGAACACGTAGAACGTGAAAAACGCCACACCACCAGCATGTCCACACTCCAGATGCCCTCCTCGCATGGAAATTGCACCGAGCAAACTTGTAGCAAGCCCAAAATCCCAAAAATCTCCACACAATAGATCCCCTCTGTCGGACATAGCTCCCTCTACTCTGTCTGGCCCGAAACCAACATATTAAAACCACAGTCAAAATCATGACGTAGGCAGTCATCGCCTTTAAGAGAACTTAATCACGATAGACATGATAGTTGACAATAGGAAGTCGGCGATAAAAAGATAGTTTGAAGAACACGATGTAGGAGTCCGTCATGTTCAAAACGCGACGACATACTTCGTCTCCTTCTTCACCAGAAAATCTGTGGGTTATATGGGTCCAGATTTTTTGCCCAAAACACCCACACGGCACGAAGGCCACAACCAAGGCTTAATGACCCCATATTGGTCACAATTACCACACAAACCATTAAACTCGGATCTGAATGGTCATAAACTATAGTATATCCTCGGGGGATTGTACCTTGGTTAGTGAAATCCCAAGAGTTTACTTGGGGATTGGACGTAGGGGCCGAATCAAGATAAATCCTTATGTCTTGTGTGTATTTGCTTCTGCGCCTTTAATTTTCATTGCATATACTTATTTATGCTAACCACACATTTTCATGTTTTCATTTTTGTTTCAATTTTCAGATTACCTTTTCACCTCCCCCTTCCAGGTTATACTTGCTGCCATATCAAGTGTGCCAACAAGTGGTATCAGAGCCAAACTCTTCATATCTTCTAATACCTACAAGTTGTATCAGAAAAGTAGAAGATCCAATGATCTAAAGAGCAAAGATCAATGGCAGCTCAAGGATTTACTGAAGGCCAATCTTTCAATAGACCACCCTTATTTGATAGAGAAGATTACCACTATTGGAAAACAAGGATGGAGTTCTTCCTCCAGGGGTATAACTATCAGCTATGAACTATCATTAAAGAAGGAGATCTGATAGTTCTCAACCCAAGAGAAGAGTGGACAGACAATGACAGGAAGATGCTTTCTCAGAATAGTAAAGCGAAGAACCTCATATGTTGTGCCCTGACAAGGAGTGAATTCAATAGGATCTCAACATGTAAATCTACAAAAAAAAAAATGTGGGACAAGTTGAAGCTCACATACGAAGGAACAAACAAAGTAAAGGAAATTAGGATTGATGTCCTGGTTACACAGTATGAGAAGTTTCAAATGCTGACAGGTAAGACCATTACACAAATGTATAGCAGATTTACTGACATAACTAATGGTCTTGTAGGGCTTGGAAAGGTATACAACACTGGTGATATGGTAAGAAAAATTCTCAGATCTCTACCAAACCGGTGGACTCCAAAAGTCACAGCCATAGATGAAGCTAATGCCAAAATCCACATGAGATCAATATGGAGCGACTATCTGAAAGCTCATCCAAGAAGAAATTTACTAATGCTTTCAAAGTTATAGCTACTCCTTCCACCTCATCCTCTTCTAGTTCAAAAAATGCAGGTTTTGAAGACCGTGATGTAGATGAAGTGGTGTCCAAGCTTCAGAAGATTCTAAAAAAAAGAAGAATGGATTTAGAAGGATCCAAAAGAAAGAGAAAAGGAAGAAAGAACCAGTTTGTTATGAATGTGGGAAGCCTGGACATCTCAGACCAGACTACCCTAAGCTCAAGAACACTGGTCAACAAGAAAAATCAAAGAAGATGCTGAGAAAAGATGAGAAGCATAAGAAATTTAAGAGAAAGGCTATGTCAGCTGCATGGGATAATGAAGGAGTCTCCACAATAGAGGTCTCAGGCTCTGAATCTGAAAAAGAGCAAGTAAGTCTAGCCCTCATGGTAGGACTACATGAGGTGCAATTTGACCCATTTTTTAATTCTTCTACTAAATCGGATTCAGAATCTGAAGATTTAGAAGAAGTCTTTAATGAACTTCATGAAAAACACAAGGCTATTGTGAAAGAATTAAAAATATGAAAAATAACATTACTTGCTTGGAAAACACTAATTCTGATCTCAAATCTGAAATGGAACAATTGGATTAAAAAAAAAGTAAAAATAATAATGATCTTCTGTGTGATGATTTAACAAACAAGAACAATAAAAAATTAGGGTTAGAAGAAAAATTAAAAACTCTAACTGAAGAAAATATTTATTTAAAAGAATCTGTTATAATTTACAAAAAGGTAAAACATCTCTAGCCCTATGTTTAAAAGGCTCAAAATCTGGGAACAATAAACAAGGCCTTGGATACAAACCTCTTGAAAAAGGAAAACAAGTCAAGTTTCCTGAAAAATATCTGTCACGCCTCGACGCAGAATATTAGAACGTAAGGTAGTTGCAAGTAAATGGGTACCGAGCGAGTACTAGACATCAAACCATTGAACATTGAATAATACGAAAGCAAATTCTTCTCATTAATAACTCTTCGAATGTCTAGTTACAATCACTAATATCAGAGCCATTCTTTAGGGCCCAATTACATTGAATAAAAGCAAAAGACTAACTGACACTCTAACGTAGTACTAAGACACTAGGGTACTCTTGACTTCACTCCTAGTCGTTCCCATCCTCTTGAGTGTAAGGTTCATCCTCGGTCTCACCTGAGAACACATAACCAAAATGCAGGGTGAGTGATAACGCCCAGTAGGACTTAAATCTCAGGATCAAGCAGGCTTTAAATGATTAATGTATTAGAAAGGCAGAGTAACTAATGATAGAGTGAGAGAATCAAGTGATGTAAAAGATAGCATGATAGCACGTGATTGAAATAGCACAAGTTTCCAAATATAGTACAAGTGTCGAGTATAGCACAAATAGCACAAGTATATCAATAGCACAACGAGTATAGTATAGCACTTTTGATTGTCATGTAGACAACGAGAGAATATAGCACTTTGATTGTCATTTAGATAGTCGAGATAGATAGCACTCGAGTGTAATGTCAAACACTCTGATCATTTAACTCCCATGGGCAAATAGCACTTTCGGGCGCACATCCCAGTACCAGATCGGGCCCTTAATATATTGCCAGGCATTGATTATATTGTTTATCTTTAGACAATCAGTCAATGGCCAATAGAGAGTACCAAGAATAGATGAGAACACTAGATGAATAGACGAGATAGTAGAGTGAACGAGAACAGATGAGCAAGTAGAATATAGATGAGAACTAAGGGACATTGCACGTAACACATCGAGTAAACAAGCGATAGTAACAGTTGCACAACACGCGCACATGGTGTTGGCAGTCAGGTGGAATTTTTTTTTTTTTAGTAAAGGCGATATCTAGGTTGATACGACAAAGGAGTGGCCTCCGATGTCGTGATCAACTAGCCGATTTTCTATATATATGAAAACATAAACATAAAGGAAAGGAGTACATAAACTATGGGGGAACGTGCTAAGGACACCCTACGTAGAGGGGTCAAAAGTACATGGCACATCAGCCCAAGAAACCAAGAAAAGAAAGCATGATCAGTCCTCTAACTCCTCAGCTGAGTTGACACGTCGAAGTGTGTTGCGTGTCCTGAATCTTGGTTGACGTGGTCACAATATTGGGGGATCCACCAGATGTACCCAACTGTTGTGGAGTTGGAGCAGGTCCACGTCTTCACTCTCGAGGCCTGGGATGCTTCTTATGCCGTATTGCACAGGAAGACAGATCGGGTAGAAGCCATCGATGCTGTCCTCCATGCTCAGTTGGGAAGCTGCTGCAGACTGTGCATCTGCCCCTATGGGTACTGCACATGAGAATCTTAGGGGCGGGGGTTTTTCTGTGATCATTCGGATTGTGCCCTTCTTAGTCTTCTTGCGTAGTACGCCCGCGAAAGACATACGGGGGGCTGATGGAGATGGGCCCCCAGAAGCCGGTGGTGCTCTCCGTGCACTATCCTTGACACGAGGGGGAGCTGGGGTGTTATCAGCAGAAATACTTTCCATAAACTTTGCAAACTATCTTGGGTCCTCAAGGAGATTTGCTTCTTTATCAGGTTGAGGACTTGAGGATGTTGGCCTCCATTCAGGGGCAGCAGCATTCAAGGTCTTGGGGGAGCCCGTTGTGACTGCTTGCTGCTATACAGATGTAGTGGGTGAGGTATGCAATGGGGTTATGGGCAGTGGTACCTCAATCGCTGCAGCAAAGTCCAAAGGGTGAGTGGCACTGACTGCTTCTCCACCAAAGGACAGGGGGTCGGAGATATCATCTCTAGTGGCACGAGTATGTTCTGAACCAACGAGCAGAGAAGTAGCATGAACATCATGTGCAGGAGACAAATCAGACTGGGTTGCTGCCAGCACTGAGTTCTCTTGGTTTGATGCAGGCCAGCAGTGCCCACTGAAGTTGTAGTGCCTTGATCTGAGGTGGTGTGAGAGGGTGTAGCACGTGGAACATTTCCATGGTCTTCTGGTACGAACTTCATCGCCATATCCACAGGTGACTGCTGGTTAGGCACTACATCGAACGAGTGCTGGGCAGTGTTATATGCAGCTCCTTCTACTGATGTTTGAACATGTTGAGTACCAGGAGTTACAAAAGCATCACTCTTTGTGAGCACTGGACGCCATATCTGTTTCTCAGCCTACCCAACTCCAATAACATTCACATTCACACCACGGTTTGCAGCAGGTGGGTGTTGTTCTGGGCCAGGGCCATTAGGCCCCTAGTTTAAGTGAGCAGCAGCCTTTTTGCATTTCGAAAGTGGATGTCCCAGGCGTCCGCATGAGGAGCAGTATAGAGGAGGGTCCGGGTACAATGTGTGACGGAACGCCTCGTCCAAGCCCGTTAAACCAGTAACGTGCCTGACCCGAGTCCGTCTCTCGCGAACGGGCCAAAGCCTCGCAAGGGATACCACACACTAGTCCGTGAAAACACAAAGGATCACACCATTGCATTTAAAATATACAAGGTTTTACATAGCCAATTTCAAAAGAAATAAAGGAAAGTACACAAGCCTGGGGCATACCGCGAGGTACAACAGGTACAACTGAAGAAAGAAAAGCTACACTGCTGGAGGCGCTGGGCCAACACTGCTACGTCGCAGCTCCGAACTGGACGACGGTAGAGAAACCTCCTCCTCGCCCTCGCCTGTGGGGAGTAGGGGTGAGCCTCGCTAGTCACTGGCTCAGTAGGGAACTCCCCCAACACTGAGCAAACCAAACATAAGTACCGAAAGCAGTAAATTATGCTAGCAATTTATAGCACAACTAAAGAGGATATTAAAGCTATAAACAAACTCACTGCTAGCTGACTGCGTAAAACAGCTGTAATAAATAAATGGCAAAACTCCAACACATGTACGAGCTACGGTAGTGACCGCCACACTCGAGCCACGTAGACTGGTTCGCGACACCAGCAACAGACTCGGACAAACTAACACAGGTCTACCTCTCAGTCTCGCAGCCACAGACGAAAGGTCCCGCTGCCGCTCCACATGAAAAAGACAAGCAACTGTGGAGACCAACTAAACACCACCACCTGCGGACCACACGGTCGCAGGCCCATGCCTGGCACCTCTAGGGACCCTGGCCTGGGCTCGCTAGAGTGAGGCACTAGAAAAGGACTAGCCGGGGACCAGTGTCGACAACTGGTGTCCGTACCCCCAACTAAGAGCGCGCTACAAGTGACTAAAAACAAACTCAAGAGTCACTGTCCCACTGTCGTCTTTCCCTCAGCCGGACATACAACTCAAACTAAGGAGTGAGGTGTCCAGGTCAGATGACACAGACCTCGACAGTACAACACAAGTACCGGGACAAAGCCCCGAGCTAACAGCCTGGCTCACAGAGAACCTGGGGCACCCAACTGGAGAGGTAACCACAGTAGGCGTCTACTACCTGACACACACACAGAAACCACGTGCGCACCGCACAAACCACGTGAAACCTCACATAAACCTCGTGTACTGATGGTTCACAACACGTGAACACCACCTGCCTCGTGTGAACACTATGTCCACAGGCAAACTACTAGCTAGCTACGTAACCTGTGAGCTAGCCTCGAAAACCACGCGCTTCCCAAAGCGCCACAAGTGCCAATGCACTGCTCACTAACACTGAGCGTGCCAATAATGATAATCGGATAATCACATGCGTAAACCATGCACAAACAGGGCCTCTCGGGCCAAGTCGTGACAACCTATTGGGTCGCCTTCAGAAGGCGTCGCCACGACATGTCGCCTTCATATCCAGAACGCGACCTACTTACCTCTCGCCTCTTGATCCTTGACGCGACACATCGCTGTGTCGTGTTCAGAATGCGACATAGGGGCCCGTCGCCTTACCAGGCGGTAACCCTAATCTGAGCTCTCTCCATGACAGCCCATTTTCACAATATAAACCACCCTTAATTCTTCGTTTTCATGCTTTTGTGAGTACCTAACATGCTATCTATTGTTAGTAACACGTTAAACTGATTAGAACCTAATCCCATGTGATTTACACCCTGGAAACTGGAAGAGTTCACCTACCTTCACGAAGAACACGCTATGCAGCGATCTCCCGACGTTTCCCCTGCTTCTCCCGGACTCCCTGCAGCTAGGACACGCCGAAGATGCCAAAACCCAGAAAAAATCGCCACAGCTTCTCCCCCTGGCCGAGCAGAACCCTTGTGCATTCTGCTTGGCTGGGGTTACTTAAAAACCTGCAGCAGTTTAGAACGCGACAGATCGTGGCGTCTCGACCAGGTCGCGATGGACCTGAGCGTCGCCTTCCCAACGCCCGCTGCCCTGAGCGCTACACGTGGTGCACATGCAGATGCTCAACGCACCAAGGCGGCCATATGAACGCGACGGCCACCTCTGTCACGTTAATAACACGACAGACCTTCCTGTCGTGATGACAGGCTGAGCAATCTAGGGTACTGTAGGCCTAAACTGTCGGCCCAGTAAGCCCCAGAAACACACACACACATGGCACACAAGCCACATTGGCCTCACATTGGCCACCACAAACGTTAAACACGCAATCCACGAGGATCCGAAAAATGTGCGACGTTACATTACTATCATCTAAAAAGAAATTTCGTCCTCGAAATTCATAATATAACTTCAAACACAATATATACATTCATTTACAAATACTATCATCTAAAAAGATTTAAAACATTACTCAAACAAGTAAGGATATCCTTTAGCCATTTCATCGGCTAACTCCCAGGTATCCTCACCACCCAGCCTATTCTCCCATCTGACTTTAACTAACTCAATTTCTTTATTCCGTAACTTTTTCATCTTGCGATCAGTAATTTGCACCGGATATTCTGGCATAGACATGTCCGATCTCAAATCACTTCCTTGATAACTGATTATCTGCGCTGGGTGGTGAGGATACCTGGGAGTTAGCAAATCTGCTTGATAACTGATTATCTTCCTTGATAACTTTTTCATTTTTAACATGGAGACATGAAAGATATCATGAACATCTGTAAAATCTGCTGGCAAATCCAGTCTATACGCTGTCTCCCCATTCTTTCCAACACTTGGAAGGGACCTACATATCTCGGACTCAGCTTTCCCTACTTACTAAATCTCACAATACCTTTGCTAGGAGAAATTTTCAGAAAAACATAATCTCCAACTTCAAATTGAAGTGGTCTTCTCTGATTATCAACACAACTTTTCTGCCTACTCTGAGCTGTTTGCAATTTTTCCTTAATAAACTTTACCAACTCTGTAGTTTGCTGAACTAACTCAGGGCCCACTAACTACCTCTCTCCCACTTCATGCCAATTTAAAGGTGTTCTACATGGTCTTCCATATAAAGGTTCATACGGTGCCATCCCAAGGCTGGTATGGTAACTATTATTATAAGCAAATTCCACCATACCCAAATGATGCTCCCAGCTACCACCCCAAACCAAACAACAAGCTCGCAACATATCTTCAATTGTCTGGATAGTTCTCTCTGTTTGACCATCCGTCTGCGGGTGGTAAGCTGAGCTATACCTCAACTCAGTGCCTACAACTCTCTGCAGGCTTCTCCAAAAACCTAAAGTAAACCTGGGATCTCTATCAGATACAATTGACTTTGGAACACCATGAAGGGGAATAATTTTATTAGCATACACTTTTGCTAATTTATCCACTGGCCAAGACATACTTACTGGCACTAATCTGCACACTTTAGTCAACCTATCCACAAACACCCATATTCCATTATGACCTGATGCTGTTCTCGGTAAACCTGCCACGAAGTCCATAGCAATATCATCCCACTTCCACTGCGGAATGGGTAACGGTTGCAATAGACCTCTAGGCTTTTGATGCTCTACTTTAATTTGCTAACACACAGTACATCTTGAAACGAACTCAGCTATTTCCTTCTTCATATGAGGCCACCAGAAATGCTTCCTCAGATCTTGGTACATCTTGGTACTGCATGGATGAATAGTGTACTGGGATTTATGAGCCTCTTCTAACACTCTCTGCTTCACCTCTCTTTCTGCTGGTACAAATAACCTGCCTCTGAGCCTAACCACACAATTATCATCAAGGGTAACTCCTTCCATTTTCACAATTTCGACTAAATTTGCATCTGTTTTCTGAGCTTTAATAATCTGCCAATACAAAGATGCTTCTACAGTACTACTGGCTAGTACTGCCCGCCGCTGACTACTCGGCACGTACAAGGAGTTTTCTGCTATCGCCTCATACAACCTCCATTCTTTAATCATCATATGTCTTCCATAAGCCTTCCTGCTTAAGGCATCAGCAACAACATTGGTCTTACCCGAATGGTAAGCCAAACTAAAATCATAATCCTTCAAATATTCCACCCATCAACACTTGCGAAGATTTAAATCCTTCTGAGAGAAAATATATTTTAAACTTTTATGATCTATAAAAATTTCAAATCTTTCGCCATACAAATAATGCCTCCACATTTTCAAAGCAAACACAAGTGCTGCCAATTCTAAATCATGGGTGGGATAATTCTCTTCTGCTGGCTTTAATTGCCTGGATGCATAGGTTATCACTTTGCCATGCGGCATTAATACTGCGCCCAGCCCTCTTCTAGATGCATCTGTATACACAACAAATCCACCACTGTTGGGTTCTCATATTGGAGAATGTTGGCTTACAACAAGTGTTTAAATGTTTTTGATGATGAACAATACTAATTGATGTTATGTTTGTTTTTGATGATGAACATTTCATGAACAAGACAAAATTGATGTGTTATGAATGTGTGAAACATATTGAGAATGTTAAGTTAAGCAAATGCTAATCAAGAAAAACATGTTTAACTTGTTCATTTAAATGTTCATTATATCTCACTAATAATGTTCTTAAATGTACGTGAGATTCCATGCAAGACAAAGCCCAAAATTCAAGTGCAAAAGAACAAGACAAGCTGCTGGAATAGTGCCCTGTCGACAGATGAATAGTGCCCTGTCGACAGATACACACAGAAATCTGTTTCCTGAAAGCCCAGTCTTCTGGATCTTGCAACACTGTCTGTTCCTGTCGACAGCAGCAAGTCGGCTATCGACAGACGGAGTTTTTTGAGGATCTAATGGCCGAGATATGATCTATATTTTGGTGTTTCCTTTTAGCATGACTCTCTATGCTTGGACACCACTATATATGGATCATATGAGGCTATTTTCGCAGCAAGGAGCCACCATACCAAAACCCTAAGCAAAGGTAAAGAAGAAGGCTTCTTCCTGCTGCTCTGCTTTATCTCTCTGCCTAGAACAAAGAAGAACAACCTTCCAAGCGGAGTTGAAGCCGATTCGTCCGTGGTTCAAGCTTCTCCATCAACTGATACTTGTCAAGACGAAGCTTGGAGTCTTCTGGACGACCAACGAGAAGAGATCTACATCGTCTCCTCTATGAAAACATGCAAGTCTAGAAAGAGAAGAGAAGAAAAATGCTACATGGATCATGGAAGCTCAAGAGGCTCTTCTCGTTCAGACGACTCTAGAGAATCACATATGTCAAAGGTGTCCAGAAATTCTCAAGAATCAGGTAAATCAAATTCAGATCTATTTGATGCATCAATATCCAATTCTGATTTAGAGAAATGATATATCTATGATGAAATGATGGAATGCTATGAGCACATGTGCAAACAATTTAAAACTGTTAAACATCAAAACAAGAAGCTAAAAGAAAATCTGGAAAAGAATGAAATGGTAATTGATAATGCTCAAGCATTCTATGAAGAAAATGAAACATTGAAAATGGAGAATGAAAAATGGGAAAAGGAAGTCAAAACTATGAAATCAAGTTTTCAAAGTTGAAAGAAGATCATGATCATGTGGAATCTGAAAATTCTGATTTGAAAAATCAAAATGAAAAATTGATTGATCATAAAGAAAATCTCAAATTTGATAATGATCAATTGATCAAACAAATCTCCAACATGGCTCATGATAATCAAATAAAAGAGAAATGCAACCAATTGATTGGGGAAAATAATCATCTGAAAAAGAAGATTGAATGCATGTATCATGACAGACCATTAAATGACGAATGGAACAATTCTAAGAATAAAATTGTTGATCTGGAAGAACAAATTGCTCAATTTGAAAATGAAAAGAACAAAATGAAAAATGGTTTGGATGTCATGCTAAACAAGCTTCAGACTTCAGAAAAAGAAGTTGTTGCATTAAAAGCTGAAAAACAGAAGATTCAAAATGAATTGAAAAACACAAGTCTTGCTTCTGTGAAAAATAAGAAAAATGTTCAAAAAAAAAAAAAATTGAACAAAAATGCAGCAATTAGAAAGAATGTTGTTACAACTGAAAATCCGAAAAAGGAAGTGAAAAAGAAAGCATGATTGTACAAGGTTTCAACTCCTCCAACAGCTCAAAAAGCTTCAAGGCAATCTCCAACTCCACATCATGCCAAGAGATACCAAAGGGTACCACCTCCTTCTTCTCAACCCAAGGGTGATCAAAGGTACTCTAAAGGATCTCAGAGATTCCAGCAAATGCAATCACACTGTGGTAAGCTCTAGGTAAATGCTCAACCCGTTTGCTACAAATGCAATAAACTTGGTCATCTTGCTAAATTCTGCTGGAAGAAAAATCAACACTCTCATAAAAATCATGATGTTGTGCATGCTTCAAAGCTCCATAATAATCCATGTGTTCATACACACAAGGATAAACATCATGTTCATAAAGATAAAAAATTTCATGTATCTATGAACATGAAAACTGCACAAAACAACAGAAATCCAAAAATTAAATCACTTTGGATTTTGAAATCTTTGTTATATCCTAACATTAATGTCGTTGCAGGACCCAAGCAAGTGTGGGTCCAAAACAAGCTTGATCAACAAGCTGAGATGTCTTGCAGCCAAAAATTAGAAATGGATTCATGACATTGGCTGTGCAAGGCAAGAAATGATGGAGAACAAAGGTAAAATTTTTTTTTGACTATGATTGAAGACTGTTCAGGTAAAATCTCCTTATCACTTCATATTTGAACTGCTGAAATTGAAATGGATTCTTACCTTTATCTGAGCAATGCAAAATGTGCCTTAATGCTACCCCACATGACAATGCCTCTTAGCAATTGGAATCATGCCATCTTGCTTGCATAACTGTGCACATGACCTCTTGGTATATCAAATGATGACATGTGGAAAAACAAGTTATGCTTGTTTGGAAACTATCATTATGCGTGAGTAAAATACTCCGCCAAGTACCAAAAGTAATGTAATGCATAAGGCTAGTTGTGTGCTTAATAACGTGTGAATTGCTTGATACATTTTCTATGCATGTGTTATGGGGGAGTAAGTTTGAAAATGCTCATGAATGCTCATGAAATTTGTGTGCAACTGCTTGTGATGAATGTGTAAATCATGATTGAATTGCTTGATTGTTATCTCATCATATGCACACATTATGGGGAAGTAAGTAAGGCTAGGTGAGTGATATTCATAAGGGATACCCTTCATATTCAATATGTCTTTATCCCTCAATCTTATGGTTCAAATCACTCTCAATTCAAAGCCTTAAAGCTGAAGTTTCAAAGCCCCTGTCGACAGCCCCAAACAGCTTGTCGACAGATATGGCCTCACAGAACTAAGAAATTGGACTCTGTGTGCTTCTGTCGACAGGTAAAAATCCTTCTGTCGACAGCTTTACTCAATTCCTAATTTCCCAGAAACCCAACTGCTCTGTCTGTGTGCATCTGTCGACAAGCACTCCCTTGCTGTCGACAGATACACATTTCAATGATAACTCTTCATCTTTCTCAACATCTTCATGAGTATGTTCACAATCTTTGTACAAGGGGAGAATAGGGACTTACTATTCATTGCAATCTTTCATACTCACATAGTATCAAAGACATTGACTTAATCACAATGATTTTGATATAATATTTTGTGTTTGAGTCTAGGTTATGTCATCTAGAAAACATTGATCAAATCTAATAATTCTAACTTAACTCACTTGAATAACTCCCTTGCAAATAATCATTTTTCTTATGTGGATTGATAAGTACGAAGGTTATTGAACTTTATGTTTTACAGTGGCTTTTGACCTTAAATAACCTTTTGATCATGATTTAAGAATTAAAAACAAAAGGAGAAAAGCTACCTATTTCTAAACTCAAAGTTCAAACAAAAAGTATTTGAAATGGGATAAAGGTAGAGCAATGATGAGTATTACCGAGTAACGGGGACATGGGCATCACAAATGTCTGTCTTCGCATCAAAAAGTACTTTCATTATCTCTGTACATGGTATGATGGTCACTTACACTGAGTAACTGGGGGTACGGGCATCCCAAATGTCTACCTTCACGTCAAAAGGTGAAAGTGATCTTAATTACTACTTTTCCCACATTAACTTGACAAAGAAAAAATTCAATGCACGGAATAGAGTGTAGCCTCCATATTTTTACATCAAGGGCAATGTGTTGTTTATTGTTAATCGCTCATGTAGACATTACTTTCAAGTACCAACTGAACATCACCCACAAATGAACATGTTTTTCTACAACGATTTTATTCAAAGGGGTTATCTTATTTTCAATATTTTTGAACGATGTCTTCTAAATGCTACAACTTGAGATTCCCGAAGTATTATTTCTTAACCATTGTAGAATTTTATGTGTCTAACTACTAGTGTCTATGACATCTTGCAATGGGTATAAACCAGTTCTCAACCTTAAAATTCTAATTGAACACTCATTCCCCACTTATATCTTTCACAATTCAATTCTGTGGTCACACAGTTCCTTGCTTCATTCTTATCCATTGTGCATGACTTATCTTTTTGGATGTTGCCAAAAGGGGGAGAAACACCAATTGTGCAAAAATTGAAAGTTTTGTCATCATCAAAAAGGGGGAGAATGTTGGGTTCTCATATTGGAGAATGTTGGTTACAACAAGTGTTTAAATGTTTTTGATGATGAGCAATACTAATTGATGTTATGTTTGTTTTTGATGATGAACATTTCATTAACAAGACAAAATTGATGTGTTATGAATGTGTGAAACATATTGAGAATGTTAAGTTAAGCAAATGCTAATCAAGAAAAGCAAATGCTAATCAAGAAAAACATGTTTAACTTGTTCATTTAAATGTTCATTATATCTCACTAATAATGTTTATAAATGTAGGTGAGATTCCACGCAAGACAAAGCCCAAAATCCAAATGCAAAAGAACAAGACAAGCTGCTGGAATAGTGCCCTGTCGACAGATGAATAGTGCCCTGTCGACAGATACACACAGAAATCTGTTTCCAGAAAGCCCAGTCTTCTGGATCTTGCAACACTGTCTGTTCCTGTCGACAGCAGCAAGTCGGCTGTCGACAGACGGAGTTTTCTGAAGATCTAATGGCCGGGATATGATCTATATTTTGGTGTTTCTTTTTAGCACGACTCTCTATGCTTGGACACCACTATATATGGATCATATGAGGCTATTTTCGCAGCAAGGAGCCACCATACCAAAACCCTAAGCAAAGGTCAAGAAGAAGGCTTCTTCCTGCTGCTCTGCTTCAACTCTCTGTTCTGCTCAAGGAAGATCAATCTCACGAGAGGAGTTGAAGTCAGTTTGTCCACGAATCAAGATTCATCTACATCATCTGATCATCATCAACACGAAGCTTGGAGTTCTTCTGGACGACCACACGAAGAGTTCTTCATCTCCGGATTTGTTCTACAACTCAGAACTCTTCTTTCTTTCTACCTTCATATATTGTGTGTGTGTGTACTGATTGGAGGTCAGTAAGTGGTGTTTGTGGAAGTGTGTGTGGTTTGTGATCTGTACAAGGGTTGTGCACAGATCATAGTGTGTGGTGTCTTGGTCAGATCAAGGCTAGAGGATCTGATCTATTCTGGAATTGACCTAGCGTGTGTGTGTGTGTGTGGTTGAGCCGTTGTGCTCGTGTGTGTGTGTTGTACTCAATTGTTGAGTAGTGTGTCCTCACTTTGTGGGGGGTGGACGTAGGAGTCACGTGGGTGGATCTCCGAACCACCTAAAAAATCCCTTGTGCACTGTGTTTGACTTGTGGTTTTGCATTGTGTTGCGCTAGATGCATGCCTAGGGATTTCGTCTACACACTAACTGTTTTTTGCTCACACACATTGCATCAAATCAAAGGGGTTTTAATTGAGTAGATCTTTAATCCGAAGTAATTTTTAAATTGCTTATGTTTCCACGCAAATCTATTCAACCCCCCTTCTAGCTTTGCCATTACCGAATAACCGATCCTAACAACCACTTCTGCTGGTAGTGTCAATATCGGTGCTGTAGTAAGCCTTTTCTTTAATTCCATAAAACTTCTCTGACACTCCCCGGACCACACAAATGGCACACCCTCCTAGTCAGTCTAGTCATGGTGCCGTAATCTTAGAAAAATCTTGTATGAAGTGCCTATAATAAGCTGCCAGCCCCAAAAACTTCTAATCTCTGTAATTGTCTTAGGCACTTCCTACTTCATTACAACTTCTACTTTACTTGGATCAACTGCCACTCCATCTGCCGAGATGACATGACCAAAAACTGAATTTTCTTCAACCAGAACACACTTACTAAATTTAGCAAAAACTGATTATCTCTTAATAACTTAAGAGTAAACCTCAAATGAGCGCATGCTCTTCTTAGAAGCTGAATAAATCAAAATATCATCTATAAAGACCACAATGAATGTGTCCAAGTATGGATGAAAAAAATTCTTTTCATCAGATCCATGAAAGCTGCAGGAGCATTGGTCAGCCCAAACGGCATAACCACAAACTCATAGTGACCATATCTAGTTCTGAAAGTTGTTTTATCTATATCCTCCTCTCTGATTCTCAATTGATGGTACCCTGACCTCAAGTCAATTTTAGAAAACACTTTAGCTGACTGCAATTGATAAATCAAATCATCTATTCTTGGCACGAGTACTTATCTTAATGGTCACATTATTCAACTTTCATGTCAATACACATTCCAAAACTTCATCCTTCTTTTTACAAATAACACTGGTGCTCCCTATGGGGAGTGACTTGGCCTAATAAACCCTTTTTCTAGCAATTCTTCCAATTGTCTTCAACTCTTTGAGCTCTGCCGGTGCCATCCGATAGGGTGCTTTAGAAATCGGCATGGTACCGGCAACAACTCAACAGTAAAGTCCACTCTCTGTGTGGAGCTAAACCAGGCAACTCATCTGGAAACACATCTGCAAATTCCCAAACCACGGGAACTGCCTCAATTGACTTACTAGTTTCTATCAAACTTACAGAAGCTAAGTAAGCCACACACCCCGTATAATAACCTTCTAGCTCTAATTGCAGAAATTATAAACTTAGAAGCACAAGAAAGGCATACCTTGATATTCAAATACAGAACATTGGGGTGACAAAACCTGATCCTTTTCTTTCTGCAATCTAGCATTGCTCCATAGGCCTCAAGCCAGTCCATACCCAAAATGATATCATAATCAGTCAACTGCATTGCATATAATCGACCTGGCATTTGGTTCCCTTCAAGCACAACTGGAGCCTCATCTATATAACACGAGGTGAGCATAAACTCACCAGAGGGAACCTCCACTACTAATTCACATGATTTTTCTCTAAAGGATGAGTCATACTATTCAAAAACTCTTCAGAAATAAATGAATGCGAGGCACCTGAATCAAATAAAATTTTGCTGAATATTCATAAATAGAGATAGTACCTTCTAAATTCGATGCCTCTGCCTGGGCAGGGTGATAGCCATAACCCGTCCCTACCTCTCTCCGGAATACTCCTCTGCCATGACCTGCTAGGGCTGTTGAGACTTCTGTGGCTGTTGAAGACCTCTACCATAACCATATTCCCTCAGTAAGGGACATTACGGATCAAATGCCCTGGCTGATTGCAGTTAAACACCTATAGCCTGGTGGAAGGATTGGCTGCCTGGCGGTACTTTGCTGCGATTATTCCCCCTCGGCTTGCCACGACCCTGCTGAATTTGCTGACGACCTCCCCATCCTCTTCCTTTACCTTTGAATGCCTATTTTAATTTCTGGCCCCACTTACCAAAACCAGATGAGGATGGTCCTACTGATGCTTTACCTTTACTCACACCTGCTGACTGCTGGGGTAGCCGAAAACTACCTGAACCTTACTCGCCCACCTGACGAGTCCGAACTGCTCTCTCAAGAGTAGCTGCTCACTGGGCTGCTTCTTCAACTACTTAGTGCCATGAACCGCATTTGATATTCCAGAAACCGAAGTCCCACCTTGCTGCAAGGTCATGAACTACTCCCTTTTTGCTGCTGCATTGAAGAGGAAAGAATGTATCATTAAACACTTCAAGAAATTCAGGCCAGGCATAGCACCCTCCATTCTGCCTGCAAAGTGGTCTGCATCTACAGACGCCACCATTCTTGCGCAAATCCCCTCAGCTGAAAAGTAGCCACACAACTTTGTCTGCTGCCAGACACCTCATGGTCATAAAGATCCTCTCAATCTCATGAATCCAGTGCTCAGCTGTGTCTGGATCGGCCCTCCTGTATAAGTGGGAGGCTGCAACCTCAAAAACCTTTCAATTTGCACCACTGGCTCTTCTGCCGTAATCACGGGTGGTAATGGTGGTACGGTGCCACAAAAGGTACCTCCACCCCTGGCTGTGGTGGAACTAGGGCCACAGGTACCGCCTCTCCAAGCCCAGGCGTCTGCATGAGGAGCAGTATAGAGGAGGGTCCGGGTACACAATGTGTGATGGAATGCCTCGTCCAAGCCTGTGATTCCCCGAAATTTTTATTCATTTTATATTGTGCATGTATAATTATTTGTTGTGTGTATAGTGTGTGTATCAATTGTGCGTATTATAATTCTATATTCCTATGAACTCATGCATGTATATATATAAATTTTTGTGAGAATAGTCATTAGCTAAATTGAGTGTATTGTGTATACTAAAATACTAGGCTTGTAATACTTAAGTAATACTATGCATGCTAATCTAACTACCGATGTGCATATTATGTTTATTTATTCATACATAATGTATATAATTATGTTGTAAATGCCTATATATTATGCATATGATAATTCAAGTATGTGCATGCAAGGATTTTTTTGTTGTATAGATTATTTATAGATAACTTATTCCAAACTGTATCTTAATAATATTATGTATGCATTATCTAAATCTTGATGTGCATACCATTTGCCTATTTCCATGGAGGTTGTGTGTAAAAATATACATTATGTATGTTACCTTATACATATGATATCCATCTATTTTAATCCTATGTACATCAATTCATCTATAGTATGTGAATAATACATAGATAACATTGTGCATGTAATAGATATTTGCTATGGACCATGTAAGTATATGTATGCTATTTTCATACAAGTATAAAGCATACATAATTGTGCATGCAATTATCTAGTTATCAATGTATGTAAATCTCATGCTGGTATGGTGCGGTTGTACGCATAGTAAGAAATTATATCATACACTTTGTAAATGATCATGAGTTTATTTTGGGCATGCAAATATATATTAAATGTGTGTGAATTATCTAATTATTGAGGTGCCTATTGTATTTAATTATTTTAATACACATAGTTAGTGCTATGGATGTGCGTATGTTACATACATGTGTTATCCTTGTTTAAATAATATTATCTACTTTAACGTGTTAAATTATTAGGGTATGTAAAGTACTTGGATGATAATATGCATACAATATTTAACTAATAATGGACACATTTTAATCATAAGTTCATGCGTAATGTATGTAATTATGCAATGTGTACGTATATGTGCATATATATATGTATTGATGTATTGTTCTTAATTATGATTATGTAAATTGTAATTAATTAAATCTTACATAATGCAAGTATTTTATGTGTAATGATATATGAAATTATTTTTGCATGTACTAAATTATTTTAGTGCTTTATACATTAAATTTAGGTTTTCTGGAGTTTCGGCTGCACAGTGCTGCTGGCGGCCAGGACCTGGACGCCAAGGCACTGTTGGCGGCCAGACCTGGACGCCAAGACCCAGTGGGCGGCCACCCCCTGGACGCCAACCCCAGTCTGGCGGCCAGACCTTGACGTCAACCTGTCAATTGACTACAACCGATGTTGACGTTATATCCTGCTGCGTAACGGTTCCAGAATTGTTAATGTCCGTGTTTTGGCTAGTTTCAGATTAGGAAACCCTCCTAAACCTTTGGTAACCTACCCTAATGCGTACCCCAACCTTGAACCTATAAAATACCCACTCTTGGATGAGGAAAAGGCTTTCAACATTTGGTGAAAACCCTAGCTCCGAGATGGTGAAAAGCTGATCTTTAGAAGGCCGGATCCGTCACTTGGAGGTGTTCCCCGAGGAGCTACACAACTGGAGGTAGCCTATACATAGAGGAAGAGATTCCAACTCCGAGGAGCCATCTACATCGACAGAGAAGAAGATCTAAGGCGTTTCCGACCACCTTTTTGACAGGGCCGAAAAGGGCTTCACCGACGATTCTGATCTTTGTAGATTTTTTTAAGAGGCAAGTAAACCTAGATCTTGATCCTATACATGTCCCCTAAGTCCTAGGTATTTTTACAGAATTTTCCTCGCGTCCTGGAACCCCGAATTCACCGTTGTATGAAAATTCGTATGTATGTGCTGCTGGGAGCAAGTAGAAGGCAACATAGGTTGCAGTCAAGTTCTTCAGAAGAAGTTGACGGCAACATCTTGACGTCTACTTCTTCAGAACCTGAAAGTGTTACTTTTTATCTTCTTTGCTGTTTAAATGATTTCTGGACATGGGTATACTCTGAAATTTTTATGGGTGATTGTATACTGTTAGTAGGTCATATCATGAGGTTGCCTAAATTTCTATGAACCATGTTAATTATTAAAATTCAGTGACTGAGTAATGAGCATGAAATGAACATGTTTAAATCTAGTATAAATGGATTTTGTTGTGAATTAGTTTTCATAAATTTTCCATGACAGATTGAATGTTGGTATTAGGTTTCTATTTGTTAATGCCTAAACATATTGATATGTCTCATGCTTAATGATATTTCGATAAATATGTCTGAATCCTAGATTAATTGTAGAAATTATGTTTACTGTTCGAAAAATCTGAAAAACTGCATATGTGACATACTTACTACTAATGACCTGTGATAAAAATTTAAAATCAAATTATGACAGCAAGTATAGTTATTAGTTAAACCATGGAAATTGTTCATGTTAGATGTATTAAATTCGATCTTATGAAATTCAGTAAATATACATCATGTTTAGGACTGTAGGTAAGATGTTTTAATTTTGAAAACAGTAGTACCATGATTGGGTTAACTAAGACATGTGAAATCGATAATTAAGATGTGTAAAGTGATTAAGTATTATATGTAAAATATGTGAATAGGGTGAGAAAATGTGAATAAATAAATGTGTGATAATTGGGCCAAGAATGACACTGCTACCCTAGAGGCATCGAGAGCTGTACATAGAAAAGTCCCTATAGAAGGCTCTACATTGTATAAGTTTGTCCTAAAGGCATTAGGAAAAAACCCGAGGTGGACAAGTACCACTGGATAGGGTGGAGAGAGCTTCTCCCGGTCTGCGCAGTTACCAAGATTCACCACTTCATTGCCTAGGTGGTGGGTATGTGATATGAGTTATGTGATATGAGTTGTGTTATGAGTTATGTGTTATGAGATGTGATGAGTTATGAGTATGAGATATTTGTTTGTGTCCTCTAAAAGGTAGTTAGGACTATGTGTCATGGCATTTTAAGAAATTGGAATATGTATGAAGTGTAAGATTATATGCGAATGTGGCACATGATGAGTGCAAATGATATGATATGTGATAAATGAAAACCCAAGAGTAAATGATGTGAAGAATATGTGAAAAGATATGTAAGAGACAGTTAATGTTATTGAGAGTGTGCTTGCATGTGAAAATCGATGTAGTAATGCATAATGTTCATGTTTTCAAGCATTAATTACCTCATTTGCAATATCATGCTTGTCATTATGTCATGTAGCTTATTGTTCTTCATGTAATAGTGTATGTGAATAAACATGAGTAACCGCGTCAATTATGCAACATGAAAGATAAACATGTAGAATTGTGAATTGAATAAGATAACATATGAACAAATGTAAATCCATGTAATTGAATGTAATTCATGTCAAAACAGCAAGTAAAGTGTAGTTATGAAGGTGATAAATGTATGTAATATTAATTAGATTCCATGCTAGATGTGATGTTTGCTTAGTATAAAGTTTCATGCTTTAGTGCTTATTGTTGCCAACCAAGTTGACCATGTTCTAACTTCTCAATTTATGTTATAAAATATGAAACCATGTGTATGAGATGTATGTACATTGAAAAACAGCAAGCAAAATGTGAAATAAATATGAAAAGTGCATGTGAAAAGTGAATAGTCATCATATAGTTTGTTCATTCCTTTATGTCTAATTCTATGTTCTAGTTGTAGAAATATGTTATGAAATGAATTAATGTGGAAATGAAGGGATCATGTTATGTGTTAAGTGTAGAAAATATGTACAAGCGTATAATAATAGTATCCATGATTTAGAATAAACATATGAGAGAATGAAGCATGTCTAGGTGATTAAAAATGTGTTGATAGCTAAGAGTATGTTCTATGGTTTGGGAGTTTAAATAGTAGTATGTATTCATGAGTGTTAATAGCTAATGTGAATGTGATATGTTTAAGATTAAGTCTTTGTTTTACTTGCTGAGTCTTTGGACTCACCCTTGCTTCGGCGTACAGGTTGACAGGTATCCCGTGCTAGGGGAGAGACGCTATCTTGGAGGAGAGGCTTTTGAGGAGCAAGTAGTAGTTGTATTTCCTTTCATAGTTGAATAAAAATGTTATTTGGACAATGTAGTTCTTTCATCATGTAATAATGTGGACATTGTCGTTCTTTTTGCACTATATAGATTGTGGAATATGGGATGGTGATGGACTAAGTAAATTGTTGTATTTATTCCGCTGAAATCAATTGCTATCTACGTACTTATCAACCTATCGGCTAGTGTTGGGTTTATCCCACTGTAATGACGCTCTTTATACCGATGGGGATTGGTATAATCGTACTGGTATGAGGAGGGTCGTTACAAAGCCCGTTAAACCAGTAACGTGCCTGACCCGAGTCTGTCTGTAAGGCCCTCGAACTTTGTTGTATTATTGTGTTGCATGTAAATAATTCGTGTCGTATATGTACGTATGTATGTATCTACGTACGTATTAATGGAATGCTTGTGTGTATGTATATAATAAATAATGTATGTATTGCTTGATGATAGTATGTGCATGGTAATACATAAGTGTGGCATATATAGGGGTAAGATGTGCATGGTTTCTGCATATTTAGAGTTCTGGCCGAAGGCCAGATTGGCGTCAACAGCATGACGCCGATGAGGTGTCAGCGTCCACCCATGGACGCCAACACTAATCCTGGCGTCTAGCGATGTGGACGCCAACTTCTCGGCCTGCATGTGCAGCAGAGCTGGAAATTCCGGAAGCAAGGCAGCTGACCCATGGGGAGCTGTCTCCAATGGTCTGAAGGGGATCACATCAGCCTTTCGGGTCAGGAGAAGCTCCTCCCCTTTATCTAAACCCGGATCTGCTCCCCAACCCTCTCTTCACCCTGTTGCAAGAGAAAAAGAGAGAAGGAAACCCTAGTTCTGAACTGTGATGAGGACCCCATCCTTGCCACCCAAAAATAAACTTCTGAAGCTTGATCCGGCGTTCCACTGCAATTGAAGGCTAGAAGGATCATCGAGGAAGGCTTCCCCGACCTCGGCTTGCTGTGGATCTCGCTCAAGAATCCGGAGGAGAGTTCATTTGGAGGCTTCTTGGGACAGCCCAAGGAGAGCTTCACCGAGCCTAGATCCCTTGGTGCAATTGTTTTTAAAGGCAAGTGACCCTGCCATAATGTCCCCGTATGAGTCTAGGTTGGTTTTACAATTTTTGTACATTTTCCCTCGAGTCCTAGACCCTCACATTCACCCAATCTTGAGAGGTCGGGTCTGTGTTTCTGCATAGACCTGCATTGACGGCAAGGTCAATGGACGCCGATATCATGCTTGGCGTCCATCGACCATGTCCCTGACCAAGAGTCAGCGGCCAGAGACTGCCGCTAAGTTCCTCTGGACAGAACAATGACCTGTTCTGCCCTTCCTATCGACTATTTTCGGTATGGTTTCCGTGATGAGGATATATGGTAACCCTATACACTATGTATATTGTCAATTGTGGTGTGTGGATGAGTGTGATGTATGATGGTGAATGTAGGAAATTTTATACCGTGATTGAGTAAGCATGAAATGTTGAAATTCTTGCCAATCCATGTTTCATGATGAGGATTAGTCTGAATGCCTTAGTCTTGTCTGATCATGAAGAGTGGTAGATCAGTGTACATGTACTCAGTTTTGATGAATTATCCATGCTTATATAAATTGCCAATAATTCGCTTCGGTGAATAGAACGGCATGCAATAATGATTTGTGGTGATCGATCTACAATTGTATAATTTAGAGTAAATTCTGTATTCTCAGATCATGTATGTGACAGTAACCTTGTTTAAATAGTAAGTGGCAAAATTGCATAATGTGTAAACCCCATGTTAGCTTAAATTGTGAATAGCATGCTAAATAGGTGTTTTATTACTGTAAATTCCATTTAGCTCAGAAAAATCTGAAAAATGGAGTGTATGATCTAGAACCCGAAACTAGCATGTGGTTAAAATTTCAGGTCATTTGGGCCAGTATATAAGAAGTTATGTATTTTCCATGTGAAATATAGAAATCTATGAATGTTATCGTAATGTGATTAGATATTGCTTAAACTAACTTGAATGGTGAAATTACTGTGTGTAAGCTCCTGAAATCCGTAGTGCCATGTTGGAAAAAGAAAATAGAGATGTGCATGTGAGTGAGAAAGTGAATGAGATGAAAAGTGATATATGTAAACCATGTGTAAAAATCGGTAAAATGTGTAAATTGTGCCAAGTGTGGACATTGCTTCCACAGAGGGCAGTGGAACTGTATCAGGGAAAAGTCCCCCTGAGAAAGTTCAATGTGTAAGTGACCCTAAGGGCATTAGGGGGAAATCCTGGAGGTGGACAAGTACCACTAGTTAGGGTGGAGACTTGTTCTCCGGTCTGCGCAGTCCAAGAGTCGCCATTGGAATGCCTAGATGGCGTCTATGTGTAATGTGATGTGTATATGTCCTTCTTTGGTGGTTTGGACTATGTGTCACGACACTAAATGTGTAATGTGAAATGTGTATGTGTTCATGTGTAAATGTGTAAGTGAACAATGTGAATGTGTATGTGCAAAGTGTAACCATGTGAAAGAGAAAACTTGTGTAAAGAAAATGTGAAATTCTAAATGTGAAAATATGTTGTTGAAATCCATGTGAGACAAATCTGAAACCATGTGAAATCAGTGAATTCATGTCGTTATCATCATGGTTATATGTGCAAAAATGTCTAGAATCCATGTTAGGGATAATGATGAGCACGTATGCAAGTGGCATGATTGGTTGTTCACATGATTTGTTTTTAAGCAATATTGTAGCTCTCATGTGTAGGTTTACAGCCATTAAACCATGTGAAACCAGCAACTTAAATGCTTAAGAATACGTAAAACTCATGCTAGTTGTGTTCCTTTCATATATCACAGTGTTTATGTTGGTAGTTCTCATGTCTTGGTTCTTTAAAGACAAAATGTAACGACCCTCTTCATACCGGTACGATTATACCAATCCCCATCGGTATAAAGGGCGTCGTCACAGTGGGACATTTACCCAACACTGGTCGATAGGTTGATATGTACCTGGATAGCAATAGAGTACAGCGGAATAAAGTAAACAACTCAACTCTTAATCCGTCACCAACACACATTCCATAATCTAAATAGCGAGATAGAAGGACAATGTCCACATTAATACAAAATAAAGAGAGTTACAATGTCCAAAATATTGTTCATACAATACTCCTTTTGCGCAAAAGAAAGTACAACTGGTAACAGCTCCACAAAATAGTCTTCTAATGATGATCCTCGCCACGCTACCTTCTAGTGCACGATACCTGTCAACCTGTACGCTGAAGCAAGAGTGAGTCCAAAGACTCAGCAAGCGACACTACTCATGATATACACATACAAGTCTTAGTGGTTTCTACATGCACTTTTACAATTAACAACACATAGCATGCTAGTCAATTCAAGTTTTCTACCTATCATGAGAATTCTACATTTTTATACATAACTCATACTTTCAGATTTGAAAAATGAAATTCACCTATCACATGATCTCTATTCCATTTGCTCAGGAACTTTAGACTTTTAAAGAGCTAAAACATGAAACCTATCAACATGAACAATTTACACACATGAAAGGGACACAACTAGCATGGATTTCGCATAGTTTTAAACACATACACGAACCTTTTCACATGCTTTAGATTGCTGATTTCATATGATTCAATGACTATAAATCTACACATGAGAGCTACAATAATACATAAAACACATCATGTGAACAAGTAATCAAGCTATCTTGCACTCATTTTCACTAATTATCCCTAACATGGATTCTAGGCATTTATGCACACATAAGCATGATAATGACAACATTAGTTTACTGATTTCACATGGTTTCCAATAACACATTCTCACAATCTCGGTTTCACATGATTTCATACTTACTCATTCACGTTGTTCACTTTTACACATTTGACACGTACACATGTTCACACTAATACAATTTACTCATTTCCACATCATTTTCTCTTTCACTTTCACTTATCACATATCACATCGATTGCACTTACCACGTGCATCTTGGGCACTTACCACGTGCCATATTCACATATTTCACATTTTACTCATTTTTCATTACTTAAACAATTTGCCATGACACATAGTCCTAACCACCAGTAGAGGACACTAACAATATCTCATAGCTCGTGCTCATTCCTTAGCACAGCTCTCAACACAACTCATTACACAACACATGACACAACACTTACACAACTCATACACATACTCACCACCTAGGCAATACAGCGGTGAATCTTGGTAACTGCGCAGACCGGGAGAAGCCCTCTCCACCCTATCCAGTGGTACTTGTCCACCTCCGGGGTTTTCCCAATGCCTTTGGGACAAACTTATATCACATGGAGCCTTCTATAGGGACTTTTCTATATACGGCTCCCGATGCCTCTAGGGTAGCAGTGTCACATAGGCATAGCTTTTACACTTTTATACATTTACCGTTATACACATGGTTTTACACATAACTCATCTCATTTCATTCACTTTCTCACTCACATTAATATCTCTGTTTTTCCTAATCATGGCACTACAGAATTTCAAGAGTTAATCACAGTAAACACATTAATCATGCTGGTTTTAGACTATAACAAATCACATTACGATCATATGTACGAATTATCACCTTTCACATGGAAAACACATAACTATTTATTTACTGTTCCAAATGGCCTGAAATTTTAACCACATGCTGGTTTCGGGTTCATGATAATACCCTCAATTTTTCAGATTTTCTGAGCTATATAGGATTTTCAGAAAATCAAACACCTATTTTTGCATGTTATTCACAATTTACGTTAACATGGAATTTACACATCATGCAGTTTACCACTTGCTGTTTAAACATAAACTACCAACCTATGCATGAATTTAGAGTGCAACATTTCCCTAATTCATACATCTATGGATTAAACACTACGAATCATTTTTTTTTCATACTTCTATTTTATCGAACCGAATCTATTAACAAATTGCACAAGCATGGATAAGTTACCTAAATTTTGTAAACACACATGCTGACCCACAATCTTCATGATTAGACCGAAATCAAGGCATTCAACTAATCCTAATCATGGAGCATGGACACGCTAAAGTTTCATCAAGTCATGCTCATAAGTTTAAAAGACACCATTAACCACATTCATCCACACACCACAAATGATAATATACATATCTTATAGGAATACCATATATCCTCATCACGGAAATCATAACGAAATTAACGTACAAGAGGGACAGAACAGCTCACTGTTCTGTCCAGAAGAACTAGACGGCGGTCTCTGGCCGCTGACTCAGAGTCAGCGGCAGGGTCGATGGACGCCGAGTTCATGAACTGGACGTCCCGGGACCTTGCCGTCAAGCCAGGTCTGTGCAGAAACACGGACCGAGCTCTCAATCTTGGGTGAATTGGAGGGTCTAGGACTCGAATAAAATTCCATAAAAATATCAAAACCCACCTAGACTCATACGGGGACACCATAGATAGGTCACTTGCCTCTCTAAAATTTCTCCAAGGGATTTATGGCTCGAAGAAGACCTCCTTGGGCAGTTCCAAGAAGTTGCAGAAGTGCCTCCAAGATCGCCTTCCTCCGAGTTCCTGGGTGATCTCCACGCCGAGGGGATGATGGGGAAGCCTTCTCCTTGTTGCAGTAGATCTCTAGATCCAGCTCCAAAGGGTCGGATTTGAGGGTTCTAAAATGGGGTTTTCTCACAGAATGCTCTAGGGTTTTTCTTTCTTCTCCTCTCCTCTTGCAAGGGTGAAAAATGAGAAGTGGGGAGAGGCCAATTCGGGTTCAGGATGTAGGAGAGCCCCTCACCCACTCACCATGCCGATTAGACAGCCTTAGATCCGTTGGGCCATGCCTTGTTTCAGAAGACAGCAGCTTTGCTGCGCATGCAGGTCAGAGAGGTTGACGTCCACATCGCTGGACGCCTGGGTCAGGATTGGCGTCCAGGTCTGGACGTTGACTCCACCTCGGCAGCCAGAGATTGACGCCAAGGTGGCCTTTGGCCAGAACCTTATTTTATGCAGAAACCATGCATGTAATGCATGTATTCATGCATTATGTATATAGTAGGGTATACATACTATCACCATTCATCATATAAATTATTTACATTTAATATAACCATATGCACATTAATTATACTAATTAATATGTACATAAATATCTATATACATACACAAGCATACATAAACATACTAAGATAAGATGTATGTAGACACCTACCTGTACGTACGTGATATTTTACACAAGTATGACTCAACACACGGCAAATTAAATGACGAGAATTATGAGGGCTTCGCAAATCATTAGGAGGTGATATGATTTATGCTAGCTAGGAATAATCCATTCGATAAAATAGTCCTCGCATGCACACACTTGATTTGACATATATATATAGTATACACACTGGTATAGCATACTTATGTGCATTATGATTGAAACAGATGGGTACAATATGCGCACCGGTAATTTGATTAACTTACACAACTTTACCTAACATTGCTTAAGTATTACATGTATAGGATTTCTTAATATACACTATATGCATAATTCGTCCAATTGACTATTCTCACCTAATCATCATAAAGATATATGCATGTTATTCATGAGGAGTATAGAATCCCAATATGACCACTAATTACACCTACTATGCTTGAACTTTTTACGTACATGAAACGCACGAAGTACAATGTACACATTAACTAAACCATGCAATAACAACGTTTACAACCAAATATACATATGCATACACAAGTACACCAAGGTGTTATGTATATAGAATTAGGTATACAATTGTCACACGCACAAGATAACATATATACGTACATACACATATGTACTTCATACACTCCCATACAAAATTCCATGAAATAGGTAGTATAGGATATTCTTCAATATTAAGATAGCACAAGCATAGTATTATTCAAGTATCCTAAGTCAGAGATTCTTGGTATTCATAATACACCTCTAATTGTCTAGTTGTTCAGTTCCACATTAATTATCGTATACCCGTATCTATACATATATATATACAGATATACGCACATGCTCATATTCAAGGGAAGGATAAAACTTATAGTAGGCACAATGAACTACGCATGCTAAGCACACAACAACCGAACACCCAACACACCATTCATATACATACAGATATATAAAGAGAGTAAAAAAAAAAATCGGGGTCTTACACAAAATCTCATGAGTAAATGGAATAGAGAGCATGTGATAGGTAAAGTTTTATTCTTAGAAATCTGAAAGAATGATCCATGTATAAATTTGTAAAACTTTCATGATAGGTTGAAACCTTTAAATATTAGCATGCCATGTGTTGTAAAGTTTGAATGCGCATGTAGAAACCCCTATGACTTATACGTGCATGTTATGGATATTGTTTCTTGCTGAGTCTTTGGACTCACTCCTTGCTTCGGCGTACAGGTGTAGTTGGTGACGTGGCACCTTTGGAGGAGATAGTGGAGACGGACTCTGAGCGCGGAGATTAGCTAGTTTTGGAGCTTCTTTGTGATTTGTGCATTTCATAGTATGTAATTTGAACATTGTATTAGAAATATCATGAAAATGATGTATAAGTGTGGACATTATGTATTTTATTTCAGCAATTTAAATTATGTGAACTCTCAGTTCTTTATTGTTAATTGCAAACTTCATGTATGTTAAATGTGGATGATGAATGAATGGAGACAGTTGTCTTTTACTTCCGCTACTCTGTTGTATATTCGCGTGTATCTCAGCTGTTAGTATCGTTTGGGTAAATGTCCCACTGTGAGGACTCTCGCTATACCGACGTGGGTTGGTATAACTGTACCGGTATAATGAGGGCCGTCACACTGTCTCCCACGAACGGGCCGAAGCCTCGCAAGGGATACCGCACACTAGTCCGTGAAAACACAAAAGAACACACCATTGCATTTAAAATATACAAGGTTTTACATAGCCAATTTCAAAAGAAATAAAGGAAAGTACACAAGCCTAGGGCATACCCCGAGGTACAACAGGTACAACTGAAGAAAGAAAAGCTACACTACTAGAGGTGTTGGGCCAACACTGCTACGTCGCGGCTCCGAATTGGACGACGGTAGAGAAACCTCCTCCTCGCCCTCGCCTGTGGGGAGTAGGGGTGAGCCTCACTACTCACTGGCTAAGTAGGGAACTCCCCCAACACCGAGCAAACCAAACACAAGTACCGAAAGCAGTAAACTATGCTAGCAATTTATAGCACAACTAAACAAGATATTAAAGATATAAACAAACTCACCGCTAGCCGACTGCGTAAAACAGCTGTAATAAATAAACGGCAAAACTCCAACACGTGTACGAGCTACGGTAGAGACCGCCGCACTCGAGCCACATAGACTGGTTCACGACACCAGCAACAGACTTGGACAAACTAACACAGGTCTACCTCTCAGTCTCACAGCCACGGTCGAAAGGTCCCACTGCCGCTCCATGTGGAAAAAGACAAGCAACTGTGGAGACCAACTAAACACCACCACCTGCGGACCACATGATCGCAGGCCCATGCCTGGCACCTCTAGAGACCCTGGTCTGGGCTCGCTAGAGTGAGGCATTGGAAAAGGACTAGCCGGGGACTAGTGTCGACAACTGGTGTCTTTATCCTCAACTAAGAGTGCGCTACAAGTGACTAAAAACAAACTCAAGAGTCAGTGTCCCAATGTCGTCTTTCCCTCAGCCTGACGTACAACTCAAACTAAGGAGTGAGGGTGTCCAGGTCAGACGACATAGACCTCGACGGTACAGCACAAGTATCAGGACAAAGCCCCGAGCTAACAGCTTGGCTCACAGAGAACCTGGGGCACCCAACTGGAGAGGTAACCACGGTAGGCGTCTACTACCTGACACGCACACAGAAACCATGTGCGCACCGCACAAACCACGTGAAACCTCACATAAACCTCGTGTACTGACAGTCCACAACACATGAACACCACTTGCCTCGTGTGAACACTATGTCTACAGGCAAACTACTAGCTAGCTACGTAACCTGTGAGCTAGCCTCGAAAACCACGCGCTTCCCAGAGCGCCACAAGTGCCAATGCACTGCTCACTAACACTGAGTGTACCAATAACGATAATCGGATAATCACATGCGTAAACCATGCACAAACAGGGCCTCTCGGGCCAAGTCGCGACAACCTATTGGGTCGCCTTCAGAAGGCGTCTCCACAACATGTCGCCTTTATATCCAGAACGCGACCTACTTACCTGTCGCCTCTTGATCCTTAACGCGACACATCGCTGTGTCGCGTTCAGAACACAACATAGGGGCCCGTCGCCTTACCAGGCGAGAACCCTAATCCGAGCTCTCTCCATTACAGCCCATTTTCACAATACAAACCACCCTTAATTCTTCGTTTTCATGCTTTTGTAAATACCTAAGCATGCTATCTATTGTTAGAAACACGTTAAACTGATTAGAACCCAATCCCATGTGAAAACTGGAAGAGTTCACCTACCTTCACGAAGAACGCGTTATGCAGCGATCTCCCGGTGTTTCCCCTGCTTCTCCCGGACTCCCTGCAGCGAGGACACGCCGAAGATGCCAAAACCCTGCAAAAATTGCCACAGCTTCTCCCCCTGGCTGAGCAGAACCCTTATGCATTCTGCTTGGCTGGGGTTACTTAAAAACCTACAGCGGTTCGGAACGCGACGGATCGTGGCGTCGTGACCAGGTCACGACGGACTTGAGCGTCGCCTTCCCAACGCCCGCTACCCTGAGCGCTACACGTGGCTCACATGTAGACACTCAACGCACCAAGGCGGCCACATGAACTCGACGGCCACCTCTGTCGGGTTAATAACGTGACAGACCTTCCTGTCGCGATGACAGGCTGAGCAATCTAGGGTACTGTAGGCCCAAACTGTCGGCCTAGTAAACCCCAAAAACACACACACACACGGCACACAAGCCACATTGGCCTCACATTGGCCACCACAAACGTTAAACACACAATCCACGAGGATCCAAAAAAAGCACGACATTACGCAATGGGTTGCCAGAAACCCTTGGATCCACAGCCAACCCAAATGCACTCAGGTAAATCCTTTGAAACGTTGAGCTAGACATTGGCTCGAGCAGCTTGTGTGCGGGCCATGCTCAAGGTATTCTTGTCAACTTGAAGAACCGGGCCTATGCTCCCAGCTATGGAGAGAACCATGGGCTCAGTAAAGAAGTTTGCTGGGAGTTGAGGGAGCTCCAACCAGACGAGAACAACCGGAGAATCTGTCTCTGGGCAGAAATCCATCGACCACCTAGAAAATATGAAAGGCCTCCCCTGTACATACATGGCCTCTTTCAGTAGAACCTGAAGGAAGTCATCATAGTTCTGAAACCTGATGAGAAGGTGGTGATTGTCCAGGGCACTTATCACAAATTCTTGCTGCAGCTTGAATCTTTGCATAAGGTGAGCTCTAATTTCTAGAAAGGGGGGCCGCCCTTGATGGGTTTTGGCTATGATAGCTGTCTGCAAGGGTTTGCAAGATAGGGAGACTTCCTCCAGAGTGAAAAATGCAGCTGGTTCCCCACCATCGGTGCAGGCTAGAGGGTGAACAGAAATAGGGATGATCGATGGTCTAAGGGAGTGATGGAGAACCTGGGCAAAAGAGGGAGGCCCGCCAGCTAGAAGATGACAACGCCCAGCTGCAGGGGCGCCATCTAGAGCAGGGCTGTGAGCAACAGTTTGTTCGCCACCATGTACATGCTGTGCTCCACTGTAGCAGGTCGCACCATGAGCAAACCGAGTGCAGGCCAGTCCGTAGTAGTATGGGGAGGTGGAGCAGCAGTAGGAGTGGTGGGGGGGGGGGGTCCCCCCTCCCCCCCGGGGGTAGGCCACGATCCAGCAGGGGCCCATCTATGAACAGTAGCAGGAGAGGGGGTTTGCACAGGAATGGAGTGAACAACAGGGCTAGGAGGGGGCGCACCCCCCCCCCCCCCTCCATGGGCGGCCATGGCCACCCCCAAGGGAGGGCGACCAGGAAGAAACAAGAACTTCTCACTCTGGGGCAGTGTAGAGAGAGAGAAAAAATGTGCAGTCAGGTGGAATTCTCTTCTTTCCACTGGCCATGTTAAGCACAGGTCCAGAGGTTCAGCGTGATTTAAAGATATGAGCGAATTTCTAATAGCCGTTTGGATCATGTTGATACCTAAAGGGTATCATAGGTGTTAGGGTACAACTAGCTCGTCTACCATGTGGGAAGAGGAGTATCTGACAGAGAGTTCGTCCAAGTCAAGAGAAATGTGAGTCTTTGCAACTTTTGTTACAAAATAGTATCTAGAATTTTATGTGACAGGTTGGCTGCTATTCTTCCAGATATAATTTCAGAGGAACAAGGGGCATTTGTTCCAGGAAGGTGCATTCTAGATAATGTCTCCTTTTCTAGACAATTAGTTCGGGATATCGGTCGCAAAGTTAGGGGGGGGGTGTAATGCTATTTTTAAACTGGACATCAAGAAAGGTTATGACAGTGTTGAATGGGATTTCTTGTTTGCAGTCCTCAGGAGGTTCGGTTTTTCTTCCAGGTTTGTTTCCTACATAGGTATGATGATATCCAACTACTGGTTCTTTGTGTTGTTTAATGGTCATTCGGTGGGTTATTTTAAATCTACAAGAGGCCTCAGGCAAGGTGATCCCCTGGCCCCTGCTCTTTTCATCATCATGGAGGAAGCTCTCAGCAGAGGTCTAACTAGTTTGGACTCCAGGGGTATCCTTCTCCCTTATGCTAGCCCAAGAGATTGCCCCGCCCCGTCCCATTTGCTGTATGCAGATGACATGCTTATTTTCTTGAATGGTAGTATTCGTAATGTCAGAAATCTAATGCTTTTCTTGGACAAATATTCCCAGTCCTCAGGTCAACAAATCAATGCTTGTAAAAGTTCTTTCATGGTTGATGCCAAGATGTCCCACTGGCTATTCAAAGAATTAGAGATGTCACTGGTTATAAGATGCAGCAAGGAGCACTTTTTTACCTTGGTGTTCCTCTAAGACCTGGCAGAGTCCTCACTGCAGATTATAAGCACCTAATAGATAAAGTTAATGGGAAGTTTGGAGGATGGAAATCCAAGTTTATCTCCCAAGCTCGGAGAACTACTTTGATAAACTCGGTGGTCTGTTCTATTCCTATCTATCTAATGGCAGCATCAGTCCTTCCTAAAGCTGTTATAAATTTCTTCCAAAGGTCAGCCGTGGCTTTCTTCTGGAACGGGATAGATGGCCTTCGTCGGCGGCCCTGGGTGTCCTGGAAGGTTATGCTCCTTCCAAAAGCTGAAGGGGGCCTGGGCATTCGTAATCTGCATTATGTTCATTTGTCCTTGGTAGTTAAACAACTGTGGAATATTAACCATTCATCTTCACTTTGGGCTTCTTATGCAAGGAAGAGATATGTTATTTCTACTTTCAGCCATATACCTGGCATCCCGAAGGCTATTTTCCATGCAGCAAATACTGTAATTCAGAATAACACAACCTGGATTCTTGGTAATGGGAATGACATCAAGTTTCTACAGGATAATTGGATGGGTGATCTTGCCTTTTCTGGTCTCATCCAAGGCGATTTGGTGTATGATAACTCTACTGTTCAGGAGGTGGTGAACAATGTCTCCCATCCCTTAAGGGCGGTCATTCCTGAAGATTTTCTAGCGGGTATTCGGCTTCATGAAGAGGATGATAGGTGTGTCTGGGCTGCCTCTCCTAGAGGTGGTTTCTCTGTCTCCTCTACTTATAACTGGATAAGAGACAAAGGCAACCGTTGAGCTGAATGGTTAAAGATCTGGCAGTCTTCCTTTAATCCTAGAATTTCTTTGTTTACCTCGAAGATTTTGAATGGTGCCATCCCTGTTGACAGTAGAATAGCGGACTGTGGTGTTCCAATGGTTTCCAGATGCAGCTGCTGTGCTAACCCTCAGAGTGAAGACCTTGATCATATCTTCATCAACAGTGAGATCGCGGTTTAGGTTTGGCGATGGCTATTCCCTCTGGTCAATAACAAAATTCACCTGCATAGTCATATTACCACTAGGACTTGGAATTTTGTCAAAGCTTGTAACATCAGATCCCCTATGGGATTCATATCCCTTTATGGTTTCATGGTTATGCTTTGGGAGCTATGGAAAGGTCACTGCACTGCAAAATATGAAGAAAGGCCGGTCCGGGTTAATGAGATTATCAAGTCCATTCAGCTTCAGATTTCCTTAGTTCTCACCAACATCACCTTCAAAAGTGCTCCTTTTGTGCTGGATCACCAGGTGATTCAAGCTTATGGTTTTAATCCTCAATTTTCTGCCAAGAAGATAAAGCTCATCAGATGGATTCCGCCAGATGGGAGATTTTGTTTAAATGTAGATGGGGATTCTAAAGGGAATCCGGGCTATTGTGGAGATGGTGGTTGCATCGGGATAGAGATGGCATGGTGCTTGTTGCTCTTTCTCATTATTATGGTATGGGGGATAGTATCATTGCAGAAACACGGGCCTTGTGTGATGGTATATGGATTGTAGCTCATTTAGGGGTTCAACTTGCTGAAATCAGATCTGACTCCCCGGTGCTTATAAACTCTTTACATCAAAACAAATGCACTTCCTGGAGATCTTATCGCTGGTGGCGTGATATCAAGAATGCATACCTTAGCTCGATAAGCATCTCTCATGTTTTCGAGAAGCTAACATGGTGGTGGACAGTCTGGCGAATTATGCAGTGGTTTCCAAAGTTAATCATGTTTTCTGGGGTGCCCATTCCCATCCTCACTCCTGTAAGGGTCCAATTGTTCTCGATAGATTAGGTCTGTCCAACATTAGGTTGGTATACGCGACATAATGTCTGGTTCTCTTTGATTGTTTTCTCTAGGGGTATGCCCCGTAGATGCTGTATTATTTTATATCATCAATAAAACTCAGGTGTAGCAGGTTATCGCCTAGGGGAGTGACTCCACTTCACCCTACTGGGGTGGAGTGCACTTGACCGGTGCTGATTCCTGTAGCATCCTTTTTGCCAAAAAAAAAAAAAAGTCAAGAGAAAAGTGTATATATAGAAACAAGTGCCCGATGTTCTAGAGGAATTCTAGAACAGTGGAGCGTCGGTAACGGTATTCCAAAATAACGCAAGAGAAACGACGACAAGTCCTTTTAAAATAGGCAATTTAAATATATGATTGAATTAAATTACCAGATGTACTATGAGATATTTTCATACCATGTTAGGCCATAATGGATGGTTCAAAGTGTGTGCATGTGTCATGAAGAATCATGGACATGAAAGGTCATGTGAATGACTTTTAATTAATTAAAATATACCCAAGTTTATCCACTTTGTTTACTGTGTTTAAGAGAGTTAACAGGCATGATTGTTACTGTAGAAACTCAAGATGAGCCAAAGTATGGGTTTTCATGAAAAAGTGCAGAACGCGACAGACCCTTGTAAGGGTCGCGACAGGGTCTGATGAGAACGCGACAGGGTCTTGAACAGGTCGCGACAGGTCGATCAGGGAAGGCGGCCAGAACGTGACAGGTACTGTGTCGCGACGGCCCTGAGAACGTAGCCTATCGGGCCGTCTCATTCTCAGGTCCTGCGCCTGAGTCCGAGCGAGAAAAGTGCAGCACCTTGGATTGCGGTCCAGGTTGCCTTATCTTGACACAGGTTCGTTCAGAAATTCATAACTAATTTCACGGTGGTTGAAAAATCATGAAATCACTTGCAAACTGATCTAGACATGTGAGAATACTTACAGTAAAAAGGAATTTGAAAACATACATGGTTTCGGCATGCTTCAAATAGGTTCATTCACAAAGAACATAGAACAGTGTACAATTAAGATGAAAGATTTAATTCGAGCAACATGGTGGATGATAATTAGGGCTTTTAGGGGCAAACGAAGCCTAACTATCATCAATATCTCCAGTTAAAATTTGAGAGCATGGGGTCGAGTATACATGGAGAACAAGAATTAAGAAGAGGGTTCGGGGTCACGCTAGTTACAGAACTTCAAAAATCAAGAAGAAAAGATTGGCTCGATGGAAAAATATGAAACTAGAGGGCTTTTGTTCCTGATGATTGGAACAATCTATAGACGAAGTTTTATGATTTTTGCTCGTGAGAATGTGTAACTCCCCTCTTAGACCCAGTACAGTTATTCCAACTCACATTAGATCTAATAGATGTATTACAGTGGAACATATCCAACAATAGATGGTACAGATTGACACATGCATAAATGATAATTTAATTCCAACAATATGCAATGGAATATGGAACCAAATACTTTGGAATCGACATCATATTCAAAATGTTAAGTCTAAAGCATAAAAGAAGATAACAATTGTCCAAATTATTACAATCCATAATTCCAAATGCATAAATCAAAGATACATTATTTCCTCACATACATAGTCACTCTAGTACTCTCAAGCAAATCACTAAACCTCCATGTCCTCATGCTCTGAGTCAGTATGCACTAACTCTTAGTTATCCCCTGTCTCTCCTGAAATGTTAAGCAAGTATGAGTCTACAAGACCCAGCAAGTCACATGAAAGATAGTTCAAGATACTATGTATATAATAGATTTAAAATATGGTAACATATATATCATTCACATCCTTGATATCTTATAACTTTTCCTACTAACATGGTTCTAAGTCATTTGGCAATCAATCTTTACATAGTGTGTCTAATTATCACGGAAATAAAACATTTCATGCAATGCATATAAGTCATATCTTATATTCTAACAATCGAACTAACATGTACCTATGCGTAGCATGCAATCAAATTTTCATGGTATATGCTTATTATCATGCAACATGTAAACACTTTCAAGTAAATCTTTAATTTTCATTATGTAATATGCCACTAGTTTTCATGTAGCAAGTAATCATTTAAACATGTAGTAATTATTTCATATAACAAGTGTCATGTAGTTCATGTAGCATGTAAACAAATGACATGTGGATCATGTAGCATGTAACATGTAGACATTTATCACGTAATCATGTAGTCAATTATCATGTAGTTTACCAAGACATAGCCCGCACTATTATAGAGATCATGTAGTCATATAGTCATTCACTTATCACCTAGACAAAGTAGTGATGAAGTCATGGTCATTGTGCAATACTGGGGAAAGCCCTTCCCACCTTAACCAGTAGAACTTGTCTACCTCCAGGATTTCAATCTGTTGCCCACGGATTCAGTAGGTCATTTCATATAGTTGAACCATTATCATAGGGGCATTCCATGGTGTAGTTCTTTGTAGGAAATCTATATCATAGCATTGTCTTAATGGCCAATTTATTTCAAATTATGCATTAACATGTATGCAATCATACAATTTACATTTTCATATAATTCTATCATGCTCTTTCATGCCTTAAACATAATTTATCAAGTTATTAATATAATATCATTCAATCAATTTTTCCTCAGTTTCTGAAATCAACCATACTGTGCAACAGCAACCTATCATGATACTACTTGATCACATTCATTCATGTACATATATTCTCATGCAATAATATATTCTGTGTGCATTTTCCCTTCAGAAATTCATAACCATATGTACAGAAGTCTAAAAATCCCGAAATTTTGATAGTAGTTCCGTTTCTGATCATATCATGCACATACAAAATTTCATAATTTTCTGATTTCTGTAATTATTTTTCATGAACATTCTTTGAAATTCTGAATTATTTAACATGATAAAATAGTGATCAAATCATGCAAATTTACACACAAGGATTAAATACAGTGGATCTACATTACTAATTAACAGTGGTACAATTTCTAACTTCAACATTTTAACATGGATTACGCATGCATTTGTTTTAATAACTTTTCTACATCACATGTAATTCCAAAAGAATACACTAAACATAATTTGCACATCATTGCAATGACCTGTCCACATTGTAACAACACTGAAATATTCAAAACACAACCTGACCGAAATCCCATACATGTATGAATCGCAGACAAATAAGTAAAAATTAGATTTCTGAAATTCACAGTACTGATAAACTTAACGGCAATATATGTGGCGTTTACCTGAAGTAGACGTCCACATATCCTGTCGTTAAGAATCAGTAGACGGCGGCACATAGCGCCGTTAACATATAGTAGATGTCTGAAAAATATATGTCGTTTACTTGAAATAGACGACAGTCGATGGTGTCATTTATAAAAACTCAATGGCAAGAGATATGGACGTCAAGTTCATACGTCCATAAAACACAGAAAACTCCACATAAAATGATAGAACTTCTACCCTTTCCCGTACGATATTTTCATGGTTCAAAAATCTGTAAAAATGTTAAATCTACAGTCTAAACTATCCTAAACCAATCCCCCATGTCACTTGCCTCTATCCCTCCTTCTGGAGTGACGAATGTAGGCCCGAAGAAGCCCGCCTTGGCAGTAAGGCAGTCCTCCTCTTCGGCTTCAATCGCTCCAAATCCACTTCTAGTGTAGCTCTCCCGCTTGGAGAAGCTTCAGATCTCGATGATGAATGCTCCACCTTGGTCCAAGAACCTTCAGATCGCACGAACAACACTGCAAAACCCTTTTCTTGGCTCTCCTTTCTCTCTTTTCAAACCAGTGCGAAAATCCTCTCCAATGGCCTAAACCGGGTCTTAAAAGGATTCCCACGCCTAGCCAATACTTAATCCTCGCCCTAGGATCAGAAACGCACCATAACTCTCCATTAAACACTCTGGAAACAGCCGATTTATCTCCCCCGGAACTATAACATCAAAAACATGCAAGTCAGGTTAACGTCAACCTCAGTAGCCGTCAGCCACGATGTAGACGTCCATCGATCATGTCGTCTACATACTTGTTCAGAAAATTAAGTATTTTAGAAAATAATAAAGACACAATATGCTGTCGTTAACAAGAAATAAACGGTAGACGATCATGCCGCTAAGAGATGTCAACGCCAGCAGATGTTGACGCCAAGTTCAACACAAACAACACACAAATACATGCAGAAATAAACATACAATTGCAATATAAATTTCAAGAAAAATTCTAGGGCACTACAGAATGCCTACCTTTGGCTCGTTTTCCTTTCTAGGGCTAGAACTTGAAGAACTCGGGTTGAGGGCTTGAAAGATCCTTCTCCCTACGAATTCTCCACCTCCTTGGCCTCCTCTCCACATCCAGCAACCCTTGGCAACAAGCTAGGGCCGACCATGGGGGATTTAGGAGAGTATTTAAGCTTCCTCCCTTTTTATTTCCTATTAGGACTCTAACTATTATTAATTTCGGGATTTCCTAATTCCTCTCATCCTTCTAAGCTTTCCACTTCCTATTTGGGTTAGGATGGGAACTAAATCCATGGCCAACCCATTAGGTTAGGTTTAGGAATCCAACTCCAACTCAAATTGATTATTTTAATACTTTAATACCCCTTTTCTATTTAGGTAAGATTTAAGTTACGAATTTTGGGTTTTTTCCCAATTATTTCCTATTTAAAAGTCCCTATTTTGGCCCACTAAATTCTAATGGGTCCATTTAACAAAGCCCATTACTCCTTTTCGTTTAATGGGTTTTATTTAATTCTCTTTTTCTTTGATTTTTCAATTAATTTAATTAATTAAATTATTATTGGACATATTATTGTTATATATATATTATTATTTTTTTTGAAAAAATTGGGTTACTACATCCTCCCCCTCTTAAAAAGAATTTGGTCCGCAAATTCATAAGATCGTAATGAAGAGAATGTCTTACCAAAAAGATCGGGGTAGTTTCATCTTATGATTCCTTCAGGTTCCCACGTGGCTTCTTCCACTCCACGATTATTCCATAGAACTTTAACCACATGGATGGGACGATTCCTGAGTTGCTGCACCTTTCGTTCTAGGATCTTGATTGGCATCTCTTTATATGTCATGTCCTTGTTCATCACCAACTTCTCATGGCGAATGATATGCGTAGGATCATATACATATTTCCTAAGCATGGAGACATGGAACACATTGTGTACACATGCCAAATTTGGCGGCAACGCTAGTCGGCATGAAACCTCACTGACCCTTTCAAGCACTTCAAAAGGACCGATGAATCTAGGACTGAGCTTTCCTTTGACACCAAATCTTTGGATACCATGGGTAGGTGATACCTTTAGGAGTACATGATCACCGACTTGAAATTCCAAATCTCGCCTTCTCCGATCAGCGTAGCTCTTCTGCCTAGACTGAGTAATCTTGAGTCAGTCTCTGATCACCTGAATGTCTCTTGTTGTATTTTGCACCATGTCTGGGCCTAGCCATTGCTGTTCTCCCACCTCATTCCAGCATGTAGAAGATCTACAGTTTCTGCCATATAGTGCTTCGAACGGTGCCATTTTAATACTCGCCTGGTAACTATTGTTATAGGCAAACTCTATTAGAGATAGGTGCTCCTTCCAATAACCTTGGAAGTCTATGGTGCAGGCTCTCAACATGTCTTCTACAATTTGGTTGGTTCTTTCAGTCTGCCCATTAGTTTGTGGATGAAAAACGGTACTAAAGTTGAGTTTAGTACCAAGTGCACCTTGTAGTCCCTTCCAGAAGTGGGACGTAAATCTCGGATCTCGATCCAGGACAATAGATGATAGGACTTCATGCAGTCTCACTATTTCCTTGACATATGACGTACCACCGACCACTTACTCTTTATAGCTAGAAAGTGGGCGGATTTGGTTAGTCAGTCGACAATGACCCATATGGCATCGAGTCCACCACGAGTCTTGGGTTAACCCATGATGAAGTCCATGCCAAGCTTTCCCACTTCCACTCTGGAATATCTAGTGGTCTAAGTACGCCAGCAGGGCACATGTGTTCCGCCTTTATCTGTTGGCAAGTAAGGCAATGAGCGGCACATTCGGCTACCTCTCTCTTCATGTTCGGCCACCAAAACATTCATTTCATGTCTTGATACATTTTGGTACCTCCAGGATGAATAGTGTACCTCATCTTGTGAGCTTCATCCATTAATTTCCTCTTCAATTCTTCATTGTCGGGGACGCATGTCCTCCCTTGGAACACCAGCCTTCCATCCTCGGTCATGGCAAAATCAGGTCTTTCGGCTAAGGTTTCTTAATGCGAACCAAGAATGGATCGTTGTCTTATTGAGCTTTAATTTCTTCCAACATGTCAGATTGAATCTTGATATTGGCAACCAAGACTCGATCATCCCTATGTTCAATATTCAAGTCTAACCTTGTGAATTGTTCTAATAGTTGCATTTCGCCAAGAACTAGACTCGATACATATGCCCTTGGCTTTCGACTAAGAGCATCAGCCACGGAGTTTCCCTTGCCTGGATGGTATTGGATGTTGAAATCAAAATCCTTTAGGTATTCTAACCATCTTCTCTGTCTCATGTTGAGTTCTTTCTAGAAAAATAATTACTTCAAACTCTAGTGGTCTGAGTAGATAGTGAATTGCTCTCTGTACAAATAATGTCTCCAGATTTTTAAGGCGAAGACCATGACAACCAACTCTAAATCATGCACAGGATAGTTGACTTCATGCATCTTCAGTTGTCTTGAAGAATAGGCAATGACCTTCTCCTTTTTCATCAATACACAACCTAGCCCAATTCCTGAGGCATCGGTGTAGACAGAGAAACCTTCTCCTTCTATTGGAAGAGTGAGAATAGGTGCTGAGGTAAGACAGTCTTTTAGAGTTTGGAAACTTTTCTCACACTCTTTACTCTAGGAGTAGGGATTCTCCTTTCCTGTCAGTCGCGTGAGAGGAACGACGATCTTTGAGAAGTCCTTTATGAACCGCCTTAGTAGCTTGCCAGTCCTAAGAAGCTTCTAATCTCGGTGACACTGGTTGGTCTCTCCCAATTGAGTACAACTTCGACTTTAGAGGGATCAACCGAGATGCCATCCTTTGAGATGGCATGGCCCAAGAAAGACACTTCTTCGAGCCAAAATTTGCACTTGCTCAGTTTTGCATACAGTTTGTTATCTCGCAGGACATGCAGTGCAGTCCTTAGATGTTTTTCATGTTCTTCTTTGGTCTTTGAATATATAAGGATATCGTCGATGAAGACGACCATGAACTTGTCAAGGTATGGCCGATATATGATGTTCATGAGTTGCATAAAAGCTGCAGGAGCATTGGTTAGGCCAAAAGGCATAACAACGAATTCATAGTGTCCATACCTGCTCCTAAAAGCCGTTTTAAAGATATCGTCATCCTTGATCCTCATTTGATGATAGCCAGATTGAAGATCGATCTTGGAGAAATTTTGAGCTCTGGATATCTGGTCTAAAAGTTCATCGACCCTAGGCAATGCGTACTTGTTCTTGATGGTGAGCTGATTGAGTTGACGATAGTCGATGCATAACCTCATCGATCCATCCTTCTTCTTAACGAACAACACAGGTGCTCCCCATGGGGAAGTACTTGGTCTGATTAACCCTTTCTCTAATAGCTCCATCAGTTGTACCTTCAATTTCTTTAGCTCGGCAGGTGACATCCAGTACTGTTGGCGTGATACTCGGGCAGCTCCAGGGATCAATTCTATGGCGAAGTTGACATCTCATTTCGGGGGAATCCCTGGAAGATCTTTGGGAAACACATCTGGGAAATCCTGGACTATGCGGATGTCTTCTATCTTAGAACCCTTCTTTTCAACTATTACGGCCGCAAGGAAGGCAATGCAACATTTCCTTGTCATGTTGTGGGCCTTTATGGTAGAGACTAGAGACATCCGTCTCTTATGTCTGATCCCAATAAATGACAACTTAGGGAACTCACTAAAAGTAACTTTCCCTTTCTTACAGTCGACACTTGCCCCATAAGTGGACAACCAGTCGACTCCCAATATTACATCATAGCCTTCCATGGGCATACACACCAGGTCGGCTTTTAAGTTATGTTCTCCGATCATTACATCGGTAGATGGGAAGTATTTGTTCAGTTTTTATTTCTCTCCTAGTGGTGTGGTGACAGAGAATTCACATCCCATGGGTGTAGGTTTAGCATTCAGAGTATCAGCAAAGTTTTGAGATATGAATGAATGTGTTGCTCCAGTATCAAATAAAGCAAATGCTGATAAGGAGAAGACTTGTAGAATACCTTCCACCACGCCACCTTCCTCAGTGTGCTCTTCATCATGCAGGGCTTGCAGTCTGCCTTGTTTCTTAGGCACATTGGTGCGCCTCTCATTCTCCTTCAGTAGCGGGCACTCGGGGATGCGGTGCTCGCGGCTTCCACAGCGCTGACATGCGCCGACTTTCCTCCAGCATTCATCAGCCGTGTGACCCCGCTTGTCACAGTGTTTGCAGTTGCTTTTAGCTGGAGTGTAGGGGACAATAGCTTTGGGTTTTATTTCTTGGTTGGGTCCCTCCATGATGTTGAAGGGACACTTTTTGCCATTGTTTGGCTTAGCAGATGATTGACCAGATGTCATTTCCTTTTTCACGAACTTCCTTTTGATGCGGTCAGTGAAGTCCGTAACATCTTCTAGTACTTGAGCTTTCTTTACCATCTCAGCATAGGTCTGGATGTCGAGAGGGGCCAGTTGAGTAATGTATTGAGGCTTAAGGCCATTGAGAAAGCGCTTAGCCTTCATCCTTTTAGTATTCACTAAGTGTTCAGCATAACATGCCAGTCTTGAAAACTGGGCTTCATACTTGGCCACCGTTAAACTCCTCTATTTAAGAGTAGCAAATTCTACGGCCTTCTTCTCTTGGAGTACTTGGAATTGAACGCCTCTTTGAATTCAGCCAAGTAAATTGACCATTTGCTCTGGTCGCTTCGACTGACTCCCACCACGCGTGGGCGTCCTTCTCTAGTTCTAGTAGCAGCTTCTCCCCCGCTGCGCATTGCATAACATGGAAGATTCTTTCCGTCTCCTTTAGCCAGTGTTCGGCCTCATCCGGATCTGTGGATCCACTGAACCTAGGTGGGTTCAGACTCCTGAAGTTACGATGCAGCTCGCCTGCATCGCCACAGTTTCCACCTCCTTAGGTAGCTTGCATAATTGCACGGGTGAGTTCTTAGATGGTTTGTTGCATGCCCCTCATTTGAGCACGTTCAGCAGTCATGTTAGTTGCATAAGTTCCTACAAAATAATTCGTTGTTAGGATATTGATGTGGAGTTTAATTTGTAACGACCCGAGAACCCGACCCTCGGCCCATGCCGAGGACCCGATTTTCGCAATCGCCGCCCACGGATCCGGGGGACCCGGAAGGGCTATAACACGCGTCTGACAGGATATGTAACGGAAGTAAACGTCAACTGCTGAGCTAGAAGCATACAAGCGGAAATAGGAAAGTAGAGCGAGACCGCTGCGTACCGCTCTAAGTATAGTCCCAACGCACGCACACTAGTACAAGTAAGGAAAGGGGAGAGACAAGTCCCTTAGGGGCATGCCCCGAGGGTGACGTACACTGAGAGGGGGAACCACTGCTAGCTACGGGGACCTCGACTACCGCCCCGCCTCCTCCGCCCGACGCGCGCCCTGCCGCTGCTGAGAAAACTCACCTGGAAAACAGAGGGATGAGCTTCACAACAAAAGCTCAGTAGGGACTACCAATCTCCTACTGGCTCTAAACAGGCAGAGGAACATATACAACTATTAATAAGAGAAAGACGGCAGTTATATCTTTCTACCTACAAAAGGAACTGCGGAAGTGAAGCTAAAGCTAACTCGGTACGGAAAGTACTCTTGGTCGGATACTCCGTACGACTACTCGTCGTGACCACCACACGGCTAGTAAACACAGACGGAGGGGACTCCGCCTGGACAGAGAACACTAGCTACGGAAAGCACCACCACTAGTCAAACGGTCAGGCGCGTCCACAGACGTCTTATCCTCGACCTAGGTCCTGGCCCTCGCGTCTCATCAGAGCGAGGTAGGACACAAGCAACACAACAGTAACCGCCGTAGTCTGCCGGACTACGGTCCCACGCCTGACCTCTCCAAACGGTTCCGGGGCCGTGAGGAGAGAGGCAGTGAGAAGAAGGACTGGCTTGCCTGCGCCGGTAGAACTCCAAACTGTCCTCGGCGTCCCAGACCAACCACGAGAGCTCTGCAAGCGACTCACACGCCACTGTCCTAACCACCGTTTTCCCCTCAGCTCCAGAGTCCGCCCAGGTGGCTGCCAACTCGAGCACACTCGTAGCCCGGAGTACTCCCTCAACAGGCTCCCGAGGACGGGGGTCCCAGGTAACGGTAACAACCTCTCGCACGGGACAAGCCCTTAAGTGCCGCGCACCGGGCGAACGACTAGTGTGAGACCGTACTAGGGAACTAGCACAGGTGCCACGGGTACAGTAAAGCGAAAACGGAAGTGGTGGAAGCACAACCTGCCTCTGGACTGAGAAGGCGACATAGGCCCTGTCGCCTTCAAGAAGGCGACATATGCCCCGTCGCTTTACCAGTCAGAAGGCGACACAGGGTGCGTCGCCTTACCAGACAGGTGGCGACACAGGGTCTGTCGCCTTCAAGCCAGTCGGGGGTTCCGGGCATTCTTCTTCCGGGAACCTCCCCGAAACGGGGAAAAACACTACACACGGGGGAGGGGAGCATGATTATCATGCTAGAAAGCCATTAAACATACAAACCACCCTCGAATACCCCAAGAACATGGATTCTACGCTCGGAGGAAACCTCACTCACACAAGCATGGAGTTCTCACACTCCCAACCCCGAACCACAAGAAAACTACGTCACGAAGGGGAAGGGGAGCATGCCTAGGGCGAGAAGATCGGGCGTCCCTACCTCCACGCGAAGAACGCACCCGTTGGGGCCTTCTCGTAGGTAGAAACGTCTCCTCCTCGCACCGCACGGCACGAACACGACCCCTGCACGAACGGAGCGACAACCTCCTCAGCACGGCCGCCTCAACACGGGGGAGGCACCCCAAAAACGCCGGAACTCCGAGAGGGCGAGAGAGGGAGAGGGGGAAAGGAGAGGCGCGAGAGAGGGGGAAGGGCTCGGGCGCCCGGCTTTAAGCCCGGATCCTGTGAAGGCGACATACCACCCTGTCGCCACAGGAACGAGAAGGCGACAGTGGGTGTGTCGCCTTCAAGAAGGCGACATACCCCCTGTCGCAATTCCACTGACAACGGTCAAATCTCGGAATTCAAAAAGTGAAGGCGACAGCCATCTTGTCGCGTTCACCCGACACCGCCAGAGCCGTACTGACACAAAGGACGTCTGTCACGTCTGTCAGACTGCGTCTGGGGCGATGCGATGGGAAGGCGACATAGGCCATGTCGCCTTCAAGAAGGCGACATACCCCATGTCGCAATCCCAAACAGAACCAGACACTGACGCGGTCGGAACCACGTCGCGACAGTCGCCCTGCCGCGACCCAGAGGACGGGGCCAAGGGCCCAAGGGGGCCGGGGTATTACAACCCTCCCTCCTTAAGACATTTTGTCCTCGAAATGAAAACAACTCGGTCTCAGCCCGGAAGACGACAAAAGGGGAGATCACCACATACCGATCAATCAAACAAATAAGGAAACTGCTCCAGCATCTCATCCTCGCGCTCCCAGGTGGCCTCGCCACCGACGCGGTTCTGCCAAACGACCTTAACCAGCGGAATCTGCTTCCTGCGCAACTGCTGAACTCTGCGGTCGATCACTCTAACTGGGTACTCTGGCACTGACAAGTCTGGAGCTACCTCTAGCTGCGAGTAGTCCAACACGTGCGAAGGATCTGCGACGTACCTCCTGAGCTGCGAAACGTGGAAAATCACTGTGCACACCTGCTAGCTCTGTCGGAAGACTCAGTCTGTAAGCTACCTCGCCGACCCTCTCAGAAATGGGGAATGGCCCAATATATCTGGGACTGAGCTTTCCCTTTCTTCCAAACCTCATGACGCCCTTGGTCGGCGAGACCCGCAAGAAAACAAGGTCACCAACACTGAACTGCAACGGTCTCCTGCGGACGTCTGCATAACTCTTCTGCCGACTTTGCACTGCCCGAAGCCTCTGCCTGACCAAACTGACTGTCTCTGCACACTGCTACACTAACTCTGGCCCCAAAAGATGCCTCTCACCAACCTCGAACCAGTGAAGCGGAGTCCTGCACGGGCGACTATACAAAGCCTCATATGGCGCCATTCCGATGCTCGAGTGATAACTGTTGTTATATGCGAACTCTACCAACGGAAGGTAAGACTCCCAAGTGCCGCTCCAATCTAAACAGCACGCTCTCAGCATGTCCTCCAGTGTCCGAATGGTCGCTTGACTGACCGTCTGTCTGAGGGTGGTACACTGTGCTGAACCTCAACTCTGTACCCAGTGCTCTCTGAAGACTGCGCCAAAACCCTGACGTGAACCTCGGATCTCTGTCTGAAACGACTGAAACTGGGATCCGTGCAACGAAACAACTCTGTCCACGTACAGCCTGGCTAACCTGTCCACTGACCACGACATCCTGATCGGAAGGAAATGCGCTGCCTTGGTCAAACGATCCACAATCACCCAAATACCATCATGCCTCTGCGGGTACGGGGCAAACCAACCACAAAGTCCATGGTGATGTCGTCCCACTTCCACACAGGAATGGGCAACGGCTGCAACTCACCACCAGGACGCTGGTGCTCAGCCTTCACCTGTTGACAGGTAAGGCACCGAGCAACAAACTCTGCCACGCCCCTCTTCATCCCTGGCCACCAGAATGACCTCCTCAAACAATGGTACATCTTGGTGGAGCCGGGATGAACGACGTACCTCGACCTGTGAGCCTCTGACAACACTGCCTCACGAACCTCCTGTAGAACGTACAAGCGGCCTCTGAATCTGACCTCGCTGTCTTCGCTGAGCTCAACGTCCGGCATCCGCAAAATGTCTGCTAACTCTGCATCTGCTCGTTGCACCTGCAACACCTGCCTGAACAGTGATGGCCGAACTGACAAACTGGAAGCCACTGCACGGTCTCTGGTCCTCGACGGAACAAACACTCCCTGGGACAGCTCCTCGAACAGCCTCCACTCTCTGACCATCAGCGAACTCAAGCGCACATGCCTACTCAAAGCATCGGCTACAACGTTAGCCTTTCCTGGATGATAGGAAAGGGTTAGGTCATAGTCCTTCAAATACTCCATCCATCGGCGCTGCCTCAAGTTCAAATCCCTCTGGGTGAAGATGTACTGCAAACTCTGGTGATCGGTGAAGATCTGAAAAGCCTCGCCATACAGGTAGTGCCTCCACAACTTGAGAGCGTGCACCACTACTGCCAGCTCCAAGTCGTGGGTGGGATAGTTCTCCTCATGCTTCTTGAGCTGCCGAGAAGCATAGGCAACGACCCCACCATGCTGCATCAGCACTGCACCCAAACCTGTCCTCGACGCATCGGTGTAAACCACGAACCCACCGGTGCCCGATGGCAAGACCAACACTGGCGCCGAAGTCAACCTCATCTTCAGCTCCAGGAAACTCTGCTCACAGTCCTCTGTCCAAACAAACCTGGTGTCCTGCCTCGTCAACCTGAGTCAACGGTGCTACAATCTTGGCGAAATCCTGAATGAACCTCCGGTAGTAACCTGCCAGACCCAGAAAACTACGGACCTCTGCAACTGATGTGGGCTGCTCCCACGACAACACTGCCTCAACCTTGGCCGGATCCACTGTCACACCAGAACCCGAGATCACGTGCCCGAGGAAGTGCACCTCGCTCAGCCAAATTCGCACTTGTCGAACTTGGCGTAAAGACGGTGACTCCGCAGGGTCTCCAGCACGATCCTCAGGTGCTCCTCGTGCTCCTCTTCAGAAGACGAGTAGACAGAATATCATCAACAAAAAACAACAAAGCGGTCTAGGTACTCACTGAACACCCTATGCATCAGATCCATGAATGCTGCAGGTGCGTTCGTCAGCCCAAACGGCATCACGACGAACTCAAAGTGACCGTACCTGGAACGGAAAGACGTCAAACCAACATCTGACTCTCTGATCCGCAGCTGGTAGTAGCCGGATCTCAAGTCAATCTTCGAGAAAACTCGGGCCGATTGCAACTGATCAAACAAATCATCAATTCTCTGCAACGGGTACCTGTTCTTCACAGTGACCTGGTTCAACTGCCGATAATCGATACACAAACGAAGACTACCATCCTTCTTCCTCACGAACAAAACAGGCGCACCCCACGGCGAACGTCTCGGACGAATGAAGCCCAACTCAAGCAACTCTTGCAGCTGGCGCTTCAACTCACGCAGCTCCGCCGGGGCCATCCGGTAAGGTGCCTTAGACAAGGGAATCGTACCAAGCAAAAGCTCGATGGAGAACTCTACCTCTCGCTCAGGTGGCAACCCAGGTAGATCCTCCGGAAACACATCAGAAAACTCAGAAACAACTGGCACATCAAAAACTGAAGGCCCGCTAGGCTCCAAGGAACAAACCGAAGCAAGGTAAGCAACGCAGCCATCACGGATCAAATGACGAGCCTTACAGAAAGAAATGAACTGCCGACGGGTAGACCGGATACCTCGAAAGTAGAGAACAGGTGCTCCAGGTATCTCGAACCGAACGGTCTTCCTCTGACAATCAACCACGGCTGAGTGAGCCTCCAACAGTCCATGCCCAGGATGACGTCGAAGTCGCTAAGCTGCAATGCGTACAACCTGGCCGGCAACTGGTGACCCTCAACCTCGACTGTCACACCCTCCAGGTAACCAAAGGAACGCATGTAGACACCGGACGGGAGATCGACCAATACGTCACACTGCCTCTCGGTGTGTGACAAGCAGGGACTCGTAAAACTCCTCGAAGCAAAACACAAGGAACCCGGGATCAACACAAAACACGAGCAGCTCTGCCAAGGATAGGTAGAGTACCTATCACCAGGTTCGATGCCTCTACTTGCTCCCGGTGAGCGCCATCACGCGACCACGACCACGTCCACGCTGCGGCGCCTGCTGGGGCTGCTGTTGCGGCGACTGCTGCTGAGGAAACTGCTGCTGCTGCTGGTACGGCTGGTACTGCTGCGGCTGGCGGAACTGCGGACCTGCTGCTGGTACTGCCCTCTCTGCTGCTGACGCGGGTGCCTGCTGCTGAGGAGGGTACTGGTACTGAGGTGGCTGCTGCGCGTACTGTACTGGCTACTGCTGCTGCGGAGCTTGCCCCTAGGGCAATCCCTCCTAAAGTGGCCTGGCAAGCCACAAGTGTAGCACACTGGCTCCTGACTGCCTTGCTCAACACTCTGCTGTACTGACTGCTCTGCAAACCTGGACTGACGTCTCTGCTGACGGCTCCGTCCACCCCCGCGAGTAGACAACTTCCTAACTGCGAGCGAATTCCAGAGCTACCAGAACTGCCCGAGCCTGAGGAAGAGGAAGTCACACTACCGCGGCTGCCTGCTGGACGCTGGTATGGCGAGGACCTAGAAGAGGCTCCTCCCTGCTGCTGCTGCTGCGGCTGTTGAGGCTGCCAAGCCTCCCTATCCAAGGCGGTGGCCTTCGCCACGGCCTCTCCCAAGGTGGTACACATGTGTGCCATCACACCCCACCTCAGGTCTGGTCTCACCCTGCTATAAACCTCCTGCACAAGCCTGGTCACTGCTGCTACATGAGGCACATGCCTCAACAACCGGACAAACCTCTGGTGGTACTGAGAAATGTGAGGTCGCCCTGCACCAACTCGTGGAACTGGTCCCGTGCTCACGTCGAGCGTAGTCGGGGAAGTACTCGCCGTGGAAGACCTCCGAAACGCTGTGCCAAGAGATCTGGTCCAACCGCTACCCCTGGAAGTGAGTCTGCCTCTGAACTCTCCACCACTCATGGGCTGCTCCCTTGAGCTGGTATACTCCAACGAACCTGATCCTCCTCAGCGCAATCCATAGTCTCGAAGATGCGCTCCAACTCATGGGTCCAGCTCTCTGCCTTATCTGGATCATACTCACCTGGAACATCGGTGGGCGAAGACGCAGGACCTCTCAAGGAGAGCGGTCCTCGCCTTTGACACTGCTGCCCTCCGCTGACGGGACCGGGTACTCCCAGTACCCGACCGCTGCTGGCGGACTGGCTGTTCCACCTCTGGCTCCACCTCCTGCTGCTCTGGTACGGCTGGGGGAGGTACTGGAAACCGACCACCTGCTGCTGCCTGCCTGGGCTGCCACGCTCCCTGGTACATAGCTCTGAAGAACTGCTCGGCCATGGAAACCAGTCTGCATACTGCTGAGGCTGAGGGTGGTACTCACTGCTGCTGGCTGCTGCCCCACTGCTGCCGCTGCCTTTGCTGCTGCTGCCTGTGCACCCTGAGGCTGTGCCACTGACTCCTCCACGGACACCTCCTCCTGAACCTGCCCCTAGCGGGCATGTCGGACTCATCCTGCTGCTCAACCAGCTACCTAGCCTGACTGCGCCTACGCGGAGCCATACCCTACACGGCAACACAGCTGACAAAGGTTACAAATACCTCTCGGCGGCTAGCAGTGTACTTGTACTATTGTTGGGACTTACTGTTGCAGTTTAGATCCACTACAAGTCCTGTCAGACCAAGCTCTGATACCAACTGTAACGACCCGAGAACCCGACCCTCGGCCCATGCCGAGGACCCAATTTTCGCGATCGCCGCCCACGGATCAGGGGGACCCGGAAGGGGTATAACACGCGTCTGACAGGATATGTAACGGAAGTAAACGTCAACTGCTGAGCTAGAAGCGTACAAGCGGAAACAAGAAAGTAGAGCGAGACCGCTGCGTACCGCTCTAAGTACAGTCCCAACGCACGCACACTAGTACAAGTAAGGAAAGGGGGAGACAAGTCCCTTAGGGCATACCCCGAGGGTGACGTACACTGAGAGGGGAACCACTGCTAGCTACGGGGACCTCGACTACCGCCCCGCCTCCTCCGCCCGACGCGCGCCCTGCCGCTGCTGAGAAGACTCACCTGGAAAACAGAGGGATGAGCTTCACAACAGAAGCTCAGTAGGGACTACCAATCTCCTACTGGCTCTAAACAGCAGAGGAACATATACAACTATTAATAGGAGAAAGACGGCAGTTATATCTTTCTACCTACAAAAGGAACTGCGGAAGCGAAGCTAAAGCTAACGCGGTACGGAAAGTACTCTCGGTCGGAACTCCGTACGACTGCTCGTCGTGACCACCACACGGCTAGTAAACACAGACGGAGGGACTCCGCCTGGACAGAGAACACTAGCTACGGAAAGCACCACCACTAGTCAAACGGTCAGGCGCGTCCACAGACGTCTTATCCTCGACCTAGGTTCTGGCCCTCGCGTCTCGTCAGAGCGAGGTAGGACACAAGCAACACAACAGTAACCGCCGTAGTCTGGCCGGACTACGGTCCCACGCCTGACCTCTCCAAATGGTTCCAGGCCGTGAGGAGCGAGGCAGTGAGAAGAAGGACTGGCTGGCCTGCGCCAGGTAGAACTCCAAACTGTCGTCGCGTCCCAGACCAACCATGAGAGCTCTGCAAGCGACTCACACGCCACTGTCCCTAACCACCGTTTTACCCTCAGCTCCAGAGTCCGCCCAGGTGGCTGCCAACTCGAGCACACTCGTAGCCCGGAGTACTCCCTCAATAGGCTCCCGAGGACGGGGTCCCAGGTAACGGTAACAACCTCTCTCACGGGACAAGCCCTCAAGTGCCGCGCACCGGGCGAACGACTAGTGTGAGACCGTACTAGGGAACTAGCACAGGTGCCACGGGTACAGTAAAGCGAAAAACGGAAGCGGCGGAAGCACAACACTAACTCTGGACTGAGAAGGCGACATAGCCCTGTCGCCTTCAAGAAGGCGACATATGCCCCGTCGCTTTACCAGTCAGAAGGTGACACAGGGTGCGTCGCCTTACCAGACAGGTGGCGACACAGGGTGTGTCGCCTTCAAGCCAGTCGGGGGTTCCGGGCATTCTTCTTCTGGGAACCTCCCCAAAACGGGGAAAACACTACCACGGGGAGGGGAGCATGCTTATCAAGCTAGAAAGCCATTAAACATACAAACCACCCTCGAATACCCCAAGAACATGGATTCTACGCTCGGAGGAAACCTCACTCACACGAGCATGGAGTTCTCACACTCCCAACCCCGAACCACAAGAAAACTACGTCACGAAGGGGAAGGGAGCATGCCTAGGGCGAGAAGATCGGGCGTCCCTACCTCCACGCGAAGAACGCACCCGTTGGGGCCTTCTCGTAGGTAGAACGTCTCCTCCTCGCACCGCACGGCACGAACACGACCCCTGCACGAACGGAGCGACAACCTCCTCAGCACGGCCGCCTCAACACGGGGGAGGCACCCCAAAAACGCCGAACTCCGAGAGGGCGAGAGAGGGAGAGGGGAAAGGAGAGGCGCGAGAGAGGGGGAAGGGCTCGGGCGCCCGGGCTTTAAGCCGGATCCTGTGAAGTGACATACCACCCTGTCGCCACAGGAACGAGAAGGCAGTGGGTGTGTCGCCTTCAAGAAGGCGACATACCCCTGTCGCAATTCACTGACAACGGTCAAATCTCGGAATTCAAAAAAGTGAAGGCGACAGCCATATTGTCGCGTTCACCCGACACCGCCTAGCCGTACTGACACAAAGGACGTCTGTCACGTCTGTCAGACTGCGTTGGGCGACGCGATGGGAAGGCGACATAGGCCATGTCGCCTTCAAGAAGGACATACCCCATGTCGCAATCCAAACAGAACCAGACACCGACGCGGTCGGAACCACGTCGCGACATCGCCCTGCCGCGACCCAGAGGACGGGGCCAAGGGCCCAAGGGGGCCGGGGTGTTACATAATTTGTGTGTGTGTGAGTTTATTTTAGCTAGTTATCCATGGTTCTAACCACATCTCGCATAGGTAGGATAATTGACTCTAGTCAAGGCTGGTCAACCTAGATCATCCTATACTTAAGAACAACCTAGGCTTTGATACCACAAAACTGTCACGCCCGACACGGAATACGAAACGTGAGGCAGTTGCAAGTAAATGGGTACGAGCGAGTACTAGACATCAAACCATTGAACATTGAATAATACAAAAGTAATTCTTCTCATTAATAACTCTTCGAATGTCTAGTTACAACCACTAATATCAGAGCCATTCTTTAGGGCCCCATTACTTGAATAAAAGCAAAAGACTCTGACACTCTAACGTAGTACTAAGACACTAGGGTACTCTTGACTTCACTCCTGGTCGTTCCCTTCCTCTTGAGTGTAAGGTTCTCCTCGTCTCACCTGAGAACACATAACCAAAATGCAGGGTGAGCGATAACGCCAGTAGGGCTTAAATCTCAGGATCAAGCAGGCTTTAAATGATTAATGTATTAGAAAGGCAGAGTAACTAATGATAGAGCAAGAGAATCAAGTGATGTAAAAGATAGCATGATAGCACGTGATTGAATTAGCACAAGTTTCCAAATATAGTACAAGTGTCTATATAGCACAGTATATCAAGAGCACAACGAGTGTAGTATAGCACTTTTGATTGTCATGTAGACAACGAGAGAATATAGCACTTTGATTGTCATTTAGATAGTCGAGATAGATAGCACTCGAGTGTAATGCCAAACACTCTAATCATTTAACTCCTATGGGCAAATAGCATTTTCGGGCGCACATCCTAGGACCAGATCGGGCCCTTAATATATTGCCAACATTGGTTATATTGTTTCTCTTTAGACAATCAGTCAATGGCCAATAGAGAGTACCAAGAATAGATGAGAACATTAGATGAATAGACGAGATAGTAGAGTGAACGTGAACAGACGAGCAAGTAGAATATAGATGAGAACTAAGGGACATTGCACGTAACACGTCGAGTAAACAGGCGATAGTACCAGTTGCACAACACGCGGACATGGTGTTGGCAGTCAGGTGGAATTCACTTCTTTCCACTAGCCATGTTAAGCACATGTCCAGAGGTTTGGCATGATTTAAAGATAAGAGCAAATTTCAAATAGTCATTTGGATCATGTTGATCCCTAAAGGGTATCATAGGTGTTAGGATACAACCAGCTCGTCGACCATGTGAGAACCCATGGACAAAAGAGACTTACGGAGGCCTTGAACAAGGATTCACTAGTCCGGCAGAAGAAGTATCCGATGGAGAGTTCGTCCAAGTCAAGAGAAAAGTGTATATATAGAAACAAGTGCCCGACATTCTAGAGGAATTCTAGAACAATGTAGTGTCGGTAACGGTATTCCCAAATAATGCAAGAGAGACGACGACAAGTCCTTTTAAAATAGGCAATTTAAATATATGATTGAATTAAATTACCAGATGTACTATGAGATATTTTCATACCAAGTTAGACCATAATGGATGGTTCAAAGTGTGTGCATGTGTCATGAAGAATCATGGACATGAAAGGTCATGTGAATGACTTTTAATTAATTAAAATATACCCAAGTTTATCCACTTTGTTTGTTGTGTTTAAGAGAGTTAACGGGCATGATTGTTACTATAGAAACTCAAGATGAGCAAAAGTATGGGTTTTCATGAAAAAGTGCAGAACGCGATAGACCCCTATAAGGGTCGCGATAGGGTCTGATGAGAACGTGATAGGGTCTTGCACAGGTCGCGATAGGTCGATTAGGGTAGGCGGCCAAAATGCGACAGGGTGGGCTGTCGCGTTCAGAACACGACAGGTACTGTGTCGCAATGGCCCTGAGAACGTGGCTTATCGGGTCGTCGTGTTCTCAGGTCCTGCGCCTAAGTCCGAGCGGGAAAAGGGTAGCACCTTGGATTGTGGTCCAGGTTTCCTTGTCTTGACACAGGTTCATTCAGAAATTCATAACTAATTGCACAGTGGTTGAAAAATCATGAAATCACTTGAAAACTGATCTAGACATGTGAGGGTACTTACAGTAAAATGAATATTAAAAAAACATGGTTTCGGTATGCTTCAAATAGGTTCATTCACGAAGAACATAGAACAGTGTACAGTTGAGATGAAAGATTTAATTCGAGCAACATGGTGGATGATAATTAGGGCTTTCAGGGGCAAACGAAGCCTAACTATCATTAGTATCTCCAGTTAAAATTTGAGAGCATGGGGTCGAGTATACATGGAGAACAAGAATTAAGAAGAGGCTTCGGGGTCATGCTAGTTGCAGAACTTCAAAAATCAAGAAGAAAAGATTGGCTTGATGGAAAAATATGAAACCAAAGGGCTTTTGTTCCTGATGATTGGAACAATCTACAAACGAAGTTTTATGATTTTTGCTCGTGAGAATGTCTACCTTTGGCTCGTTTTCCTTTCTAGGGCTAGAACATGAAGAACTCAGGTTGAGGGCTTGAAAGATCCTTCTCCCCACGAATTCTCCACCTCCTTGGCCTCCTCTCCACGTCCAGAAACCCTTGGCAATGAGCTAGGCCCGGCCATGGGAGATTTAGGGGAGTATTTAAGCTTCCTCCCTTTCTATTCCTATTAGGACTCTAACTATTATTAATTTCGGATTTCCTAATTCCTCTCATCCTTCTAAGCTTTCACTTCATATTTGGGTTAGGATGGGAGCTAAATCCGTGGCCAACCCATTAGGGTAGGTTTAGGAATCCAACTCCACTTAAATTGATTATTTTAATACTTTAATACCCCTTTCTATTTAGGTAAGATTTAAGTTACGAATTTTGGGTTTTTTTTTCCTATTATTCCCCTTTTAAAAGTCCATATTTTGGCCCCTAAATTCTAATGGCTCCATTTAACAAAGCCCATAACTCCTTTTCGTTTAATGGGTTTTATTTAATTCTCTTTTCTTTGATTTTTCAATTTATTAAATTATTATTGCACATATTATTATTATTATATTTTTTGAAAAATCGGGTTACTACAATATCCATTACCAAAATCTGTAAAGGAAACTAAAAGGCCTCAGAAAAGGCCTCTATAGCAAATAAATGTTCTCAAATAAAGAGCATGAAGGCCTATAAAATAAATTATATTCATCGTTATTCACATTGTAATAAATTAGGTCACACATTAAACACCTGCACAATTAGGCACTTAGTATGGATTCCTAAAAAATATTTTTGTGCATCTAACCATCAAGGACCCAAAAATACTTGGATACGTATCTCTGAATAAGTTGCTTGTAGGTTAACCTTGGAGGATCATGGACGAACGAATGCTCAAGGCATTGGTGACTACTAGTTCTTCACCCTATTCAAATCTGAAGAGGAAGTAGTCACAATAAATTATTGTTATAGTCTTTAAATCATAATTCTACTAACTCCTTGCAAGATTTTTTAAAAAAATGCAGAGAAACTACTGAAGAAATGACAAACAACAAGAGAAGCATCAGATTCAAGGGGAGTAAGTAAAAAGGAGTACTAATTCATGACAAGTATTGTTGAACCCTCTCCTTCAAACTCCTCAAAGGCAAGAAATGGTAAGAGATCTCCACACAAATAGTGAGGAGAATGTAAATGTAAGATCCTTCCTTTTTGGTTATTAAAAAAAAGGGGAGAGTATTTTATCCATGAATTTTCTGTTTAATGCTTGACTTTATATTTATGTCAGAAAATTCTCATGAGTTTTGTCATCACTAAAAAGGGGGAGATTGTTGAACCACTCCTATATTTTATTCCTTTATTTTTGTGATAACAAAACCTCATGATTATCACAAATAACATGAATATATTTATTTTCAATTTTCAAGATTATTTTATAAGAAATATCATTATTTTCATCACTTTAAAATGATTCCAATCAAAGTGGCAGCCGAAGTTTCACATCGATTATTGTTTAACTTGAATATCGATTGCCTTTGAACTTATCGATTGTTGACCACTTCTATATCGATTGTCTTGAGCATATCGATTGTTTTATCGATTGTCGTTTATTTCATATCGATTGCTATTATAATATATAATTGATGACAAATAACATATATCATATCGATTGTTGTTCATTTCATTTCAATTAGTGATATAAAATTTTGATTGATGTAGTTTATATACTAATTGATCCTTACTTGATTTCAAACATCCATGGTGCCAAAAGAAAATTCAAATAGTCTTTAAATCCTTAAGATATTCATGTTGCGTGCTTTTCAGAGTAGGTAAGAAAAAAAGTCAGTAGAAAATGAGGACTAAAAAAAGGACTCCTTCCTGCTAGACAAAAAGACACTTACCCAACATATCTGGATGTCAGCAGAAATCATGGACCACTACACATAAGAGGTATGGGTTATATGTTAGAAGACTTCTCTAACCTAACATTCTCTTCAATGCATTAAATGTTTGCTGGAGTCTAGTTTTCACATGAGGAATCCGTTAAGACTCAAGAAAGCATCCGTTAGACAAAAAGAGAAGAAGAGTAGAAGATGAAGAGTTTCAATGGATTCAAGAGCTCCAACGGCTATCTCCTCAACGGATCTATCTTTCTGCTCTATAAATGATAAAGACCTTGAAGTAGAAGAAAAATAGTGCAAACCTGAAGATCTTTCGAGTGTACATCTAGTGAGCATTGAACTCCATACACACTCAAAGCAAGAGAGAAAGAGCTTGAGCCCAAGAAGAAGTGTGCGCACCCACAAGCAATCATCTGAAGTCTTCTCAGCATTCAAGCTTCTTTTCTCTCTTCTCTCTTTATGCATCATTGTATATTTGGGGAGAGTCTGTGAGCTAAGGGTTAAGCTTCCTTGTGTCCATCTTTTAATCCCCTTAGCTCTTAGGTGTAGACACGCTAAATTTGACACCATCATGGGCAAATTTTAAATTACACCATAATGCCACAATTGGCTACCTTTTTGCCTTGTTAGAGTATTTTTTTCCCATTATTCAGGGTCTCCCCCAATCTTCCCCACATTTATTGGTGCTTCCCCTTTATTTTCCTAGCTTACTGATGGTTTGGGCAAAAGTACTTAATTCGCGATGGACACAGTGGTGGCATTTCACATTCTACTAAGAGCAAACAAAATGCGTCGGGGCAAACCGTCGCGATTCACATTGGTTCTAATCAACAATCGATTGATATTAAGCGTGTCGGGTCAAACCGTCGTGATTCTCCATTTATTGCTGTTGATTTATATGCGTTGGGTAACAACATCGATTGCTAAACATTATTAAACACGTCAGTTAGGTCGGTCGCAATTTTGTACTTCAATATTTCTTAGTGATTTCCTTATTTTATTTTTGGAAATACTTGTTGCCTTTTCTTGAAATGCGTCCGGTAGACCCGTCACGATTCAACATTATATATTTGATTTTTGGCAAGTTTCCATAAACAAAATTTGGAAATTTATATATGTGTCGGTCATTCCCATCACGATTAAGATTGTTGTTCGGTCAAAATCCGATTTTAATTAGAAATCATTGAACACAACTGGTTGACCCATCACGATTCAACTTTAAGTGCGACCACTATGTCTGTCGGGAATTACTTTTGTTGTCCACCTAGGAGTTCGAGCCGCTCTCCTATATCTATATATATTCCATGTCTCGTCGTTCCCAGAGGACAACAGAGGGAGACGAACACAGGAGACTCCAGAGAACTAAGAGAGCAATTCCAAGGCGGAGCCCTACCGTACTCTTTCCTCAAGCACCACCGTCTCTCTCTCTTCTCCAACCAGTACAACCAGCAATAGGAGCAGCATCACCAGTGCTTCAACCTCTCTTCATCAAGCTCCAGCAGCTCCCTGCCCCATCAGAGGGGAAGCACCTCTTCCTCTTCTTGTTCATTTTTGTTTATTCACACCATCATCTCCTTCCAAGCCCCAGTGTGGCTATCTACTTTTAGTCATTACTCTAATCAACACACACACATATTTTCATGCATGCACAACATACCTATTTTCTATGGGTTTTAAAAGTCATAAAAGGTGTGTTCTTCTCCATGCTCTTCATGCTATTTCATTATTTTAAGAGTTGATGCTACACATTCTTGGCTAATCCTTTTTGTTTTTTGTGTGTATTGCAAGGGTAATCAATCAAGAAAAAGCATTCTACTAGGGTCGGTCGTGCTCATAGATGAAGAAGCGAACCGCTCTCTCCCACACATCTCCCCACTCAAAAGGTATTTCTCGAGATCACTCCATTATTATTATTTATACTCCTTCGACACCCTCATGTGTCTGACGATCATGATTACATCCAGGAGTTGTGCTCTATCTTCCTTCCTTTTTCTTTTTCCCAATTTTTCTTATTATTTTCCTTGTGGACACTTCATAGTTCATAAGAACGAAAAAACATAATGTACAAATTGGCGATCACGGTGGGACATCTTTTTGCCTCTTCTTTTGATTACCCCTCCATTGTGCCCCACGTCGTACTCTCCTCTTGGCACCCTCGTATGCCCCTCCTTCTTTTCCTCCTTTTCTATTCTCTCCGTGATTAGTCAACTTGGGGATTCCTAAAGAAAATTTAAGGAAAAAGCAAAAGAAATATATGAGTTGATCCATGGTATCCATGTCGAGATTGTGTTTTCTTTCTAGTTACGTCAATACCCTGAAAAGCATCTTGTGTGTTTGTTTAAACTCTTTTACATAACTCCTTGTTTACTGCTTTGTTTTTTATTCTCAGATTGCCTTCTAAATCCGCGATCAACACAGTGGTCGTGATTCATTGTTTTATACGCGTCTAGTTAGTCAGTCACATTTTTCTTTCTGTTCTGCAACAGCTTGGTCCGTCATGTTTCTGTCGCAGTTTGTCCTTAGGGATCAGACGTGGTTCTGACAGCCTTTTGAGGCTCTCATATCCGCAATCAGGTGACTGGATGCAATTCAGTTATTGATTTACGGCAGTTGTGTCCCTCGTGATTCTTATTGTAGATAGAGAGCGGCCTACTGTGCTGTCTAGAACGCTTGGTATTATGATCTGTTGCATACAGGGCATATTCCTTGGTCGGGGGACCTCCTTCCCTCACTCCCTAGACTCCACACACCTTCTTGGTAAGGGCGACCTTTCCTTTGGGCATTCTGTCTCATTGGACTAGGGGACCTTTACCAAGACCTCTGTAAGTCTCCGTGCCCCATGGATTCCCTCACAGCGGACCGAGCTGGTTGTATCATTCCGAAGACCCGTGTTAGACATCCCATTACGTGGTGAATTGTGATTTTAGTTGCATCCCGAAGAATCCATATCCATCTAACTAAGATCTCATCATGAGTGCCATAATATCATTCAATCTATTTTAATCAAATTGAAACTCTTGAAATAGGCGCTAAACATTACAACTTGTTTGAACTATATTGATTGATTCACATCTTGTTGTTCTACTAGATTGTTTGTTTGCTTTGTTAAAAATGCACTCATTCCATCATGTTAATTTCAATTATGTGGACTATGAGGATAGTTTAGATGGCCAGTCTTTTCAATCTCATGTCTGTTCATCTCACCACCGTGAGGGACTACATCAACTTCTTATGGGTACATGCACACACCGCGTGCTAACCAATTTGATATTCCCTCACATATAACTCCAATTAAAATCCGGATTTCCCACCATGATTCCAATGTGCAAAATGTCCAAAATGTAATACACCAGCTCACACCTCAACAACTTAATCTCATTCAACCATTGGTTGAGGGTGTGACTCCTCCTCCCTCTCCTTCTCCCAAAAGGCACCCACCTTTGTATATTCCAATGACTTCGCCACCCCCTCCTGTACATCATTCATCTCGACCCCCTGACCACTTTAGCTCCCGAGCTCCAGTCCGTATGGACCAACCCTTAGGAAGGCCCGCTTATTTACGGCCTCCCTCAAGTACTCCCTCGCATGCCAAACGACAATCTACTGTTGGGTTATGACATGTGCTTAAATGTTTTCGATGATGAGAAATGACAATTGATGTTATGTACGTGGTTCAAACATGATGACAATGACAAAGACATGAAAGAAACATGATGTTGATAAAATGTTTTGTATTGATCAACTATGCATTCATTACATCTCACTTAGATTGTTTCTCAATGTAGGTGTGAATGCATACAAGTCAAGCAACAAGAACCAAGTGAAAAAGAACAAGAAATACACTTCAAGTCATTTCCTGTCGACAACCAGGAATGTTCCTGTCGACAGATGGACAATCCTGAACACACAAGCTACTGGAAGCTCATATGGAGCAATAGTTGTGGACAGATGTCATGTACCTGTCGACAGATACAAATCGCATGTCGACAGCCAGCAATCTGCTTGTCAACAGATGAAGCCTTCCAGCAACACCATGGTTTTGGAAACCAAAAGTATGCAGTAACTGTCGACAGCTATGAAGTGCCTGTCGACAGACTAAGAGAAACTCAGATCTGATGGTCAGGATATGATCTATATTAGGGTGTTCCCTTTAAGCATGACCCTCCATGTTTGGATACCCATATATATAGGTCATATGGAGCTATTTTCGCAGCAAGAAGCCATACCAAAAACCCTAGCAAAGATCCAAGGAAGGCTTTCTCTCTGCTGCTCTGCTTCAACCCTCTGTCCAGTTCGTGGAAGATTCATCTCACGAGTGGAGTTGAAGCCAATTCGTCCTCGATTCAAGCTTTGCCTTCATCACGTGGTCATCAATGACGTAAAGTTTGAAGTCTTCTGGGTGAACTCACTGAAGAGTTCTTATCATAGATTTAATCCTCAACTCAGAACTCTCTCTCTGTTCTACTTTCTACATCTCTGTGTGTGTGGTGGTGGTTCAAGTGACTCTTTTGCTTCATCCATGTGTGTTTTGTTGTTCTGATTGCGTGGTTGCATCAGACAACATGGGTATGTGTGTTATAGAGTTGAACTCGCTCATAAGCAATTTTTCTGTGTATCTGTGTGGACGATGGACGTAGGATACACAAGTTGTGTACTCCGAACCACCTTAAATCTTCGTGTCCTGTGGTATGAACATTTCACGGTAGATGTTTGGTAGGCATGTTGATTACTCACATACTAGATAGATTGCTATTTGTTATACACTTAATACTTGATAGCTAGAGGCTTATTTGCCGACTGTTCACGTCTCGGGATATCATCTCGAATTATTTGGCATTATTAATATCCGCTGCGTAATTCTCGGGACGTGCCATAGATTGCTATTTGTTCTACTCACAATCAACACTCACATCAGAGTTCAAATTCTATATAAATCTGTTTAAGTTTTTGATAAGTCAGTGTCAGACCCAAAAGAAGGCCATAGTGTTTCTAATTGGTAGTAATCTATTCAAACCCCCTTCTAGATTACTATTTAAGATAGTTCCACATATCTTTCAATTGGTATCAAAGCCTTGTTTTCTCCGATTTACTGCTTTAATAGCTTGATCTTACGATCAGTAGAAATTCGGTCTCATGGAAACTAACAAGGGGTTCATGGATGAAGGACACTCAGTGTCCAAGCCACCCTTCTTTGATGGCACTGACTACACCTATTGGAAAAATCGAATGTAGGTTTTTCTGAGAGCTCAAGATTATGAGCTATGGAAGATCGTCAGCAAAGGAGCATATGAGTTGCCCGCTGACGAAGACACATGGACTCGTGGGCAGATCCGCAAAGGAACCCTGAATTGGAGCGCATTGAACATGATGCAGTGTTCCGTGCATCCAAATGAGTATTCAAGGGTCTGCACATGTAAATCGGATAAATAAATGTCGGATAAGCTTGAGCTTATCTATGAAGGTACGTCTGAGGTAAGGGAAACAAAAGCAGCATGCTAGTATCTGAATATGAGATGTTTAATAGAAAAAATGAAGAAACCATTTCAGATATGTTTGCTAGATTCATGATAATAGTCAATGGTTTGAAAGGACTTAATAAGAATACAATGAAAGTGACTTAGTGCGGAAGATACTTGGTCTCTTCCATCAACTTGGCATACTAAGGCCACTGTCATTGAGGATTCTAAAGACTTTTCAACAATGAAATTGGATGTGTTAATTGGATCCCTGAACGTATGAAATAAATTTGAAAAGAAAAGAAACTGAGGTAATCGTAGGAAATCAATTGCTTTCAAAAGCCTGTAATAAAAATTATTCAAGCTCTAAGAAAGAGGCAAAACAGAAAGTGATGAAATGAATCGTCTAGTGATAGTGAGAATGATGAAATGGCCATGCCACTAGACAGTTCAAAATGTTCCTCAAGTTCAAAAAGAAAGGCTCAAGTAACTTCAAAAGAAAGATTTCTCTAATAGTTTTCAAATAAGAAATCTACATGATTGTGTGCTATGAGTGCAAGAAACCAGGGCACATGAGAGGTGAATGCCCAAAGCTCAAGAAGAAGCTGAAAAGGACAAATTCACTTTCAGAAAGCCAAGGAAATGATGACAACTTGGAGTGATGAAGATGAGACGAGAAGATCAAGGAAGCTCTGAAGATGAAGAGATCGTGTCTAATAGGAAGGGTGACGATTCCAATGAGGTAAACTCTTCATTTGAAAATTTCTGTTGATGAATGGGAAGAGGCATATACCTTGCTGTTTCAGAAATTTTGTGAATTCAAGTCTGAATACAAAGCACTGAAAAGAAAATCACTTCACTTGTTCATAACACATCTAACAGTGACAACATTGCCATTCTAACTAAAGAAATTGAGCTACTCAAAGTTGAACAGGAAGGTCATTATGAGGAAATGGATTGATTAAAGGAAAATTTGCAAGAAAATGAAAAGGAAAAACAAGCCTTAAGCAAATCAGTTGAAACTCTCCAACTTGAGAATACAGAGATTCAGAAAAGTTGGAAAAACTTGAAAAGGATCTAAAAGGAAAATCTGAAGATCTTTCAAGATTTGTAAAGGAAAGCAAAATCTTGATGTTTGTTTTGGGAAAATACACTGTTGCAAAGCATGGACTTGGATATCAATCAGTAAAACAAAAGAAACTTGGAGATAAATTAATCACTTCCTTGTTGATTACAGTCCAAGTACAAGCAAACAAGTTCCCACTGTATCCCAGACTGCTCAAGTTAAAGGCAAACACCTCAAAATAATCAAAAGACCTCTTCTATCCAACAAGCAGGAAGTACACTTAAAAGAGAATGCCAATAAGCAACAAAGGGAAAGATGCATGCAAGAGTTCAACCAAAACAGCAATCAAAATATCCTCATAAAAACTCCATCATGCAATCACTGTAAGAAACTGGTCATACAGAAAAACAATGCTGGGAATAAGTTAAACAAACTAAAATGCAAACAAGTTTGGATTCCAAAGTATTTACTTTTGGCATGAATGAAACATTGGGACCCAAAGTAATTGGGTACCAAAACTTTTGTCTAATCCATCTATGCGAATGCCTAGCAGCCCAAAATCAAACAAATGGATGTTAAAACTGTCTTCTTGAATGGTACATCAAAGAGGAAGTCTATGTTTCTCAACCACATGGATTTGAAAATAATGATAAGCCTAACCATGTATATAAATTGTACAAAGCTTTTTATGTTGAAATAGGCACCCGAGGTTGGTACAATAAACTAAGCAACTTTTGGTGAGTAAACACTACTCAAGAGGTAAGGTGGCCAAACCCTTTTACTAAAAGAGGTCACAATGATATAATTGTTGGTCATGTTTATGTGGATGACATTATTTTTGGTTCAACTAACCCCTCACTGTGTGAAGAATTCTCAAAACATATGCACAGTGAATTTGGGATGAGTTTAATGGGGGAGCTTCAATTCTTTCTCGGCTTGCAGGTAAAACAATCTTAAGATGGCTTCTTCATTAATCAAGAAAAATACGTCAAGGAGCTACTAAAAAGATTTCAGTTTGAACAAGCCAAGCCTGCCTCAACACCAATGAGCACAAGCATAAAACTAGAAAATGATGGGAAAGGTAAAACGGTAGATGCAAAACAATTATGAGGTATGATTAGCTCACTCCTTTATCTTACTGCAAGTAGGCCGGACATACAATTCAGTGTTGCCTTTGCGCTAGATATCAATCTAGTCCAAAGGAAGCCATTTGGTTGCAGTTAAAGTTTTCAGATAAAAAATCTTTTTTTTTTTCTCAGGTACGTATGATTTGAGCTTATGGTACCCACAGTAGTAGTAGCCTTGAATTGGTTCATATTCTGATGCTGACTAGGCTGGATGTAAAAATTGATGAAAAGCACTAGTGGGTATTGTCAATTCTTGGTGGTTGCATGGTTTCGTGGGCATCCAAGAAGCAACACTCAGTTGCACTCCCACTGCAGTGGCAAATATGTTGCTGCAGGGAGTTGTACGGCTCAAGTGTTGTGGATTAAAAGCCAACTGTGTGATTACAACTTGACATTGGATGCACACCTATCTTAGTGAGAACACTAGTGCTATCAATCTTTCCAAGAACCCAATTCAACACTCACGGACCAAACACATTGAAATAAGACATCACTTTTTGAGAGATGAGGTAGACAACAAGAACCTAGAACTTGACTTCATTCCCACTGAAAAACAACTGGCTGATATTTTCACAAACCTTTGTTTAGAACGATGGTTCACCTCCCTAAGAGAGAATTGAGATTGTGCAAAATCAATGAACCAATGCCAAATGAGGAGTAAATGATTCTTATGTGTAGTGACTATGAGGTATATCAAATGGTGACATGTGGAAGAACAAGTTAGGCTTGTTTGGAAACTATCATTATGCGTGAGTAAACATACTTCGCCAAGTATCCATAGTCTACATATACATAAAGGTCATTAACTCATAATAAGGTATTTGGTTTCTTTTAATTTTGACACTGCTCTCCTTAAAATAAAAATAAAAATAAATTGAAAATGAATTTTGGTGTTCACATGCTATGGATGTTCTTTTGTGTGCAAATGCTTGGTATGGATGTATATATTCCTGATTGATTTACTTAAATGTGAGTCATCACATGCACACACTATGGGGGAGTAAGTTAGGCTAAGTGAGTGAAATTCTTATGGGTATCCCTTCATATCCCATGTGTCATAATCTCTTACCATAGGGTTCAATATCTCTGAATCCAAAGCCTAAAACTGTCTTTTTAAGTTCCTGTTGACAGCCACAAACCTAGGTGTCGACAGAAAGCCTCTCCCAGAACCTCTATTTCTCTGGAATTCAGTACCTGTCGACAGGCCCATCTTTGCTGTCGATAGATACACCTTCTCTGCCAATTCTTCATTTTTTTTCTCATCCATTCTTCATGAGTATGTTTCTATTACTGATGCAAGGGGAGAATTGGGAATAAATATTCATTACAACCTTTCATACTCACATAGTATCAAAGACATTAAGTTTAATCACAATGATTTTGAGATAATATTTTGCGTTTGAGTCTAGGTTGTATCATCTAGAAGACATTGAACAAATCTAATGGTTTTAGCCAAACTCACTTGAATAAATCTACCGTGAAATGTTCATACCACAAGACACAATTTTTTAAGGTGGTTCGGAGTACACAACTTGTGTATCCTACGTACATAGTTCAAACATGATGACAATGACAAAGACATGAAAGAAACATGATGTTGATAAATGTTTTTTATTGATCAACTATGCATTCATTTACATCTCACTTAGATTGTTTCTCAATGTAGGTGTGAATGCATACAAGTCAGCAATAAGAACCAAGGAAAAAGAACAAGAAATACACTCAAGTCATTTGCTGTCGACAATCAGGAACGTTCTTGTCGACAGATGGACAATCCAGAACACACAAGCTACTGGAAGCTCATTTGGAGCAGTAGCTGTCGACAGATGTCATGTACCTGTCGACAGATACAAATCTCCTCCACCTCAGCCAGCAATCGCTTGTCGACAGATGAAGCCTTCCAGCAACACCATGGTTCTGCAAACCCAAAAGTATGAAGCAGTTGCGATAGCTATGAAGTGCCTGTCGACAGACGAAGAGAAACTCATATCTGATGGTCAGTATATGATCTATATTGGGGTGTTCCCTTTAAGCACGACTCTCCATGTTTGGATACTCATATATATAGATCATGTGGAGCTATTTTCACAGCAAGAAGCCACCATACCAAAAACCCTAGCAAAGATCCAAGGAAGGCTTTCTCTCTGCTGCTCTGCTTCAACCCTCCATCTAGTTCCTGGAAGATTCATCTCACGAGCGGAGTTGAAGCCAGTTCGTCCTCGCATTCAAGCTTTGCCTTCATCACGTGGTCATCAACGATGTGAAGTTTGAAGTCTTCTGGACGAACTCACTAAAGAGTCCTTATCATAGATTTAATCATCAACTCAGAACTCTTTCTCTGTTCTACTTTCTACAGCTCTCTGTGTGTGGTGTGGTTCAAGCGACTCTTGTGCTTGATTCATCGTGTGTTTGTTGTTCTGATTGCGTGGTTGCATCAGACAACGTGGGTGTATGTGTTGTAGAGTTGAACTCACTCATAAGCAGTTATTCTGCGTGTGTGTGTGGACGGTGGACGTAGGATACACAAGTTGTGTACTCCGAACCACCTTAAATCTTTGTGTCTTGTGGTATGAACATTTCACGATAGATGTTTGGTAGGCACATTGATTACTCACACGCTAGATAGGTTGCTATTTGTTCTACTCATAATCAGCACTCACATCAGAGTTGAAATTCTATATAAATCTATTTAAGTTTTTGATAAGTCAGTGTCAGACCAAAAGAAGGCCATAGTGTTTCTAATTGGTAGTAATTTATTCAACCCTCCTTCTATATTACTATTTAAGATAGTTCCGCATATCTTTCATCTACATCCATTCAATATGCTCTTCTCCATAAATTGAACAATATGGAGAAAGAATTGAACAAGCTCTCTAACTCCATGGGTGACCCCGTTGCTGCCATGCAGGCTCTCCCTAAAATCCATATTCATTCCTTAGAGATGATAACGTACTGACTATACAATGGCCCGGGCAATCCTTACATTCATATCAAAAGATTTCTTTATGAGTCATCTCGTTGGCAACAAGATCTAATGACATTAGCATATTTATTCAAAAAATCTCTTGACGGCCCTGCAATTGAATGGTTCTACTGACTAGAGCCAAGAGAGGCAAAGGATTTCTGCATTCTCTATAAAAAATTCCTTCAAAGATATAAGGACCCCATCAGCCCATCTCTCTCCATCACAGATCTAGCATTCGAGAAGATGAGGCCTAAGGGAGAATTTATCCAATTTGCTGACCGTTGGAGGTCAATGGTCATCAGATTGCAACATGTGCACTCGGAGTCAGAGCAAATCAAAATTATCATTTCAAACTCTACTCCGAGATTCAAGCACATCTTGGCCATGAACAAGACTACCACAATGGAAGAGCTCTACGAGCAAGGGCGTTACATGCAAACACATCTAATGGACTCCCCAATCATGGGATTATTTGATCAACAAGATCTAAGGTTCAACGATCAGTGGACGACATCCACATCATCACCATACTACATCCACTCCATGTATTCCTCCATATACACCTCCCTATTACAACACGCCTCCACCTAGGAGTCCATTGATCCGTCCTCCTTGGATAGTTCAACCTCCAACTCGGCCATTCAACACCCCTACAACTGAAGAAGCTCCTATTATAAATGTTGCACCTGCTTTGGCACCTGCTGCCATACCTCCACCGCAACAACAACCTCCACCTCCACCTCAGCCGATTACTCAGGCTGACCTTGTCAATGTACAACCAATCCATCAAACAGCCTTGTGTTACGACAATGAACCTTTCGAGGTTATGTTGGTATGACATTTACCTACCACTCCCTCATTACCATCCATTATCACCAAACTCCCCATTATTAAACCTCCATCAACCAAATCCTCCATTAAACCAACCGTTAAACTTCGTGTTACACCAACACCAGTGGCAATTGAACCTGAGCAAATACTCCCTCCAGTACCTGTTATACCACTACCAACCATACAACCTTCCACTCCATCCACCATATCCACCCCCAACTAATGAAGCGGGTGTAAACAATCGACGAGCAACAAGCAAAGTTAGCAGAAGAAGGAAGACCCGGGACTGGGCATGCTTTTCAAGATCCAAGAATGTATTCCATGAATGCCGGTCATTGCCAGCATACCAGGCATTTTCACTGAGAGGAATTCCTTACCTTCATTTTTGGCCGTCAAGAGGCCCCCTTCAAAAGTTATGCCAATTATCTCAGTTGCCAACTATGTTCAGCTCAATATACTCATAGGGAATTTCTTCCTACAAGCTCTCATGACCCCTCACACATTTCTTGTGAACCTTTCCACTCCAGTGAAGGGGTCAACCATAAAAATTATTTTCACACATTCCATTGCCAAATCATTGGTGAATTCAATTACCCAAGGGCACATGCCCCTTTCTCTATCAAATATTTTACGATCTTCGGGCACGATCCCTCCATTGTTGCTTCCAACTCTACCAGTGGAATTCCCCACTCTTTCCTTCAGATGTATTCCAAGGGAGTTGTCATTGTCGCTTGAAACTCCGACAGAAGTCAACACTCCCCCAATCAATGAGAGCCGTTCAAGGCATGTGAGAAGAGCTAGATCATCCGCATGCTGGACACGCTATGTAAGAAAGTACATGAGGATCATAAAGTCGATTCCCAAGTGGAAGCTTAAACGTTGGGCAAGGCTAAAGACCAAGGGACCATCTCCGCCTCCCTCATCTCATCATTTTCAATCCTCTTTTGTGCTCATCAACACCTTCCCAGAGGTTCTCCACATTCCCTCCCCATAGGAGGTATTTTCTTCCACCTTTTTTATGTTCTATTCTCCTGTACTGGGCATCACGCCTCTATTTGTACGCCATATTCTCCACCTCGTGCCCCTCGTGGCACATTGTTATGTTCACGCCATTCTCCTCTCCGTGGCCCACATGGCACACCCCATTATTTTCACCCTCCTTATCATGCCCCTCGTGGCATATCTCCCTCTAATGCCCCTCGTGGCACACCTCTTTGTAGAGTCTCACCTGGCACGTCTCCTTCCCGTGCCCCACGCGAGACATCTCCACTTCGTGCCCCACGTGGCACCTTTTTCACACCCTCCTTTTCGGCCCCTCATGGCCCATTTTTACCTTTCTCTCCTACGGACCCTCCAGATTCTTTTCCTTTTACTAAGCCTCGTTGTGACGGTCCTCGTCGTTCAAACACGTTAACCCAATAACGTGTTTGACCCGACTCCATCTCCCATGAACCGGCCGAAGCCTCACAAGGGATATCATCACACGCATGTCCGTGGAAATATAAAAGAACACGCTGAACATATATGAGATTCCATATCTTACACATATTCACATAAAATGTACATATCTAGTTTTGAACCAACGTCAAAGTACAAAGTATAACTGTCTGGGACAAAAACCCCCAAGGCACAACAAGAAGGAAATTACTCTGCTGGTTCGCGACACTAGCCACTGACCCGGATAAACAACACAAGACTACCTCTCAGCCTCGCAGCCACTGACGAAAGGTCTAGCTGCCGCTCCACCTTAACAAGGTCAAGAACTGTGGAGACCAACCATCACCACTCCTATAGACCACACAACTACAGGCCCAAGCCTGGTACCTTTAGGGACTCCGGACCGAGCTCCCTAAAGTGAGGCACTAAAAAATCAGACTAGCTAGGGACCAGTACGTCAACTGGTGTCCGTCCCCGAACCACGAGAGCGACCGCACACCCACAAACACAAGTCACTGCCCATTGTCATCTTTCCCTCAGCCGGACGTACAACTCAAACTCAGGAGTGAGGGTGTCCAGGAAGACGACACAAACCTTGACGGAACACACCGTACCGGGACAAACCCTGAGCACCCTGTGCTTAGATCACAATGAATCTAGGGTATCCGACTTGAGAGGTAACCATGGAAGGCGTTAAATAACCCAACTTGCTATGCACACAAATCTAAGCAAACTCGATGTTTCCAACCACGATATGAACCAACACACCCCTTACATGCCCTACATTACTTAACCAACACTGCACAAGCAATGTATAATAGAAAATAGACAGACTGGCCATAGTACCCTACAGCTCGGGTGGCCACATTCTAAAACGCAACCAACACAGTGGACTCCATTCAAAGCTTGAATCGTGACAGACCAACCCGTCACCTTAAAACTTGAATCACGATCGGATAAGCCGTCACGTTCAAAAATGCGACGTCTGGGTCCGTCGCCTTTCAGACAGAAAAACCCTACCTTGTCTTCTCATTCCGGAAATCACACAAAATAACTATACAAGCTTGTAAAGTAGGAATTAACCATTCAGATGATATTCTAAACATGCTTACTACCAATTATAAGCAATACTACCATTAAAACACCTCTAACTTAATCCACACAAGCCATACAACCAATACAAGAAGAAAGTTCCCCTACCAATGGGAAGAACATAGAAACGACACCGTCCCGGCATTGCACGCACTCCGAAGCACCTCCTTGTGTCGGAAGCATGCCGAGTAACACATCAATAGCCTCAAATCGCCAGCAACACCTCCCCTAGCACTCCCTGCAGCCGAACAGTGCAACTTGCACTGTTTGGCCACGGCTGGGAGTCCAAACAAATCACAAGCTAAAACACAATGTATCAGTCCATCGCATATAAAATGCGACGTACCTGGTCGTCGCAATTAAGCCCTGGCATCCCTGCATGCGCCACATGGCACACATGCAGATGCACCCACATAAAAGCAGTGTTAAATCGCAACGTAGCAAGTGGTCGCGTTCATGAAGAATTGCTATGACTATGTTGGTCGCGTTCTTAATGAGCGCACTAGAGGTCCATTGGGCTGGGATTTTCCAACCCTCCAGCCTCACACACTACTACACAAAGCTACAAACATCCATGTACACCCACAAACTCAACTAATGGGCCACACACTGGCCCCAAACCCGATAAACTATGTTCCAAAAGTTCAGGATATTACACCCGCGCCCCTTTTCTTTTGCTCCCTCCGGAACCACCAGAGTCTTCAAATTCTTCCCATCCTTCTCACCTTTCCATATTTGATCAGGGCATCTGCCCATTCTCCCATGTTTTCTGGGTTTTAGTCCTCACCTATCCTTTTAATTCCCATACAATTCTGTACATTCTTCAAATCCTCTGAATCTCGCCCCAATGTAGGGCATTCATCCTCTTTTTACCCTCCCAATTATTATGCTGAAAGCTACTATATTGCTTATTAGTGTAAAAAATCCATAAAAAAATGAACATCAATATTGTCATGCTACCACAGCACTCCAGTTATGAAAACTCCGTGCCAAGAGTCCAAAATTTTCTCCCTAGTCATTAAGGCTTGCCCTTGGCATGGGCACTTTACACACACTTCACGGCACTCTAAGCCGATTGCTTTGGAAGGCACCGTCGCTATCACGGCCATGCCTTAGGGCACGGAAGTCTATTTCTCTCCTTATTCAACCAAAATATGGGAAGTATAGATAGTCTAGGCAAGGCAACTAACCTGAAGCACTCCCTAATGAGAGGATGTCTCAAAAAGGGCGATCAATCAAATGACTAATGAACATTAAAGTCAAAAGCATGACAACAGTGGCAAAGTCCCCGCAAGATTCAGAATGAACCTAGTCGTATGCATGCAAATCAAATCAATCAATCAATAGGGCATGGCAAAGAGTGGCAAAGTCCTCGCGGGCTTCAAAATGAACCCGATCGTATGCATGTCCCTACAAATAAATGGTCCATCAATCAAATCCAAAAGCCTTCTGATGGTTGTGCCAAGGAAGGAAGTCAAACCCAACTCTTCAAAACCCATAACAAGCATATCTCCAAATTTTCTTCCCTTCTCCCTACCAGACCAAGTTGTCTTTTCAAGTATGGTTTTGATAGTGACATAGTTAGCAATGAGTAGCCAACTGCTGGGCACCACTTTAAATGCACGCCTTACTCTAGGCACTCTTTAATGAAAGGAGAGATAAAGAGGACCCCTTGCAGGTCAGTTGTCATAACCTTAATGCTGCCATGACATGGCAATGTTTCCAAAAATAAACAAAAAATATGAATATTTTCAAAACCTTCAAAAAAGGATGAATTTTTTCAAACTCCATAAAAATTCAAAAATCTTCAGAACCTCATAAAAATCAAATATTTTCAAAATCTCCATAAAATTTTGAATAACTTCAAAAATCCAAAAAAAACTTTGATGGTATTGCACATGGCTAGCATTGCACCTATCTCTGTTATGTCCGATCAATCTGATTCTTCCAATCATTAGTTCCTCCTGTCTTGAACTCCAATCTCCCCATTTGGCCAAGTCCACTTATCCTCATGGTTTAAACAAACAATTGAATGAGTTATGTCTGCTATTGAATGCTTTATCCATGCTCCATGCTTGAATGATGTTACTCCATGATATATGTTATTCTTGGCTAATGAGTTTTGAGTGCAGGTTCGAGTTACCTCATTTGGCAGTACCACAAACAACTAGGCTGCAATTGCCATCCTTATCATCACTTATCTACATTTTGCTATATGTTATTACCTATAGAGCATATCAAGGACCTTGTGGCTCTAAGGAATCTGGCATTTGAGTTCCCCTTCATCAAAAACAATGATTATTCCAGAGGATCCTTAGCCGCACGGACAGACCGTTACGCTTCGCACATGAGGATGACTGACCCACGCCTGGAAAACCTGGTGTCCTGACTCAACTCAGCATCGTAACATATTATCCTTGATTATTTTCTATCTTTGTATCTTTATTTTCCCTTTAGCCGAGCATACATGCATTTTGAAATCACAGTGGAAAACCACTCTCCCAATGCAACTTGAGAGCCATTCTCACTTCAACTCCAAGTAAATTTGAGATATTCAATTCCGGGCCAAGTACCTAACTCCCTTTCTTGTCGCCTCTGGGCTAATTTCCTGAACTCCCTTATTTGGATTTATCCCTCTACATTTGTCTTTATCTCCCATAGATCCATTTTGACAGCAGCACGTCCACAAGTTGGTAAATGGCCCCCATTGGCGCAACCTAACAGATTGTGTCCTTAGGTACTTCCCCTACACTAAAAGTTGATCTCTCCTTCGTGACCCACGTGGCACATTTCCTTTGTGTACCGCGTACACACCTCCCTTCATGCCCTTCGTGCACACCTTTTTCTTCCATCTAAACTATGTATTTTCTTGGTCTTCTCCAAAGGTAGTTTCCATGGTAGTTGGTGAAAGACTCTCATCAGGTGGTGTCACCACAATTGAACGTGCATCTACTTTTCACCTTGGCATCTACTTATCAGTTCTCTCTACTTCACTTCACTACACTATGCCTCATTCCATTACACTCCATTTCACTCCACTACTTGTCTCTCTGCTTCGCTCCCTTGGAAAATAGACGCTAAGGCATGGCAATTGTAGACAAGCTAAATTTGACACAATCGTGGGAAATTTTCAAATTATGCCATAATGCCACAAATGGCTCCCTTTTGCCTTGTTAGAGTATTTTTTCCCATTATTCAGAGTCTCCCCCAATCATTCCCAAATTTCTTTGTGCTTTCCCTTTATTTTCCTAGCTTGCTGAAGGTTTGGGCAGAAATTCTTAATTCGCGATGGACACAGTGGTCGTGTTTCACATTGACTGATGGAGAATAAACAAAATGCATTGGGTCAAACCATTGCGATTCACATCGATTTCTGATCAACAATCAATTGATATTAAGCGCGTCGGGTCAAACCGTCGCGATTTTCCATCGATCGCTATTGATTTATACGCGTCGGGTAACACCGTCGTGATTCATGTTGATTGGCGACTAAACATCGATTGCCGAAGCCAAGAATTGATTAGTCTTAAACATGTTGGGTCACCCGTCATGATTCATATTGATTAGTGATCCTACATCAATTGGTGAACAACATCGATTGCTGAACATTATTAAACACGTTGGTTAGGTCGGTCACGATTTTGAACTTCCATATTTCTCAGTGATTTCCTTATTTTATTTTTGGAATACTTGTCTCCTTTTCTTAAAATGTGTTTAATAGACCCGTCACGATTCAACATTCTATATTTGACTTTTGGCAAGTTTCCATAAACAAAATTCAAAAACTCATATACGCGTCGATCATTCCCATCACGATTAAGGTTGTTGTTTAGTCAGAATCCTATTTTAAGTGGAAATCATTGAACGTGACTGATTGACCCGTCGCGATTCAACTTCAAGTGCGACCACTGTGTCTGTCGTGAATTAATTTTATTGTCCACCTTGGACTTTGAGCCCCTCTCCTATATCTATATATATTTCATGTCTCGTCTTTCCCAGAGGACAATAGAGGGAGACGAACATAGGAGACTCCATAGAACCCCCACGTCTATGTGAGTTGAGAGAGCAATTCCAAGGCAAAGCCCTACCGGATTCTTGCCTCAAGCACCAACGCCTCTCTCTCTTCTCCAACTAGCACAACTAGCAGCAGGAGCAACATCACTAGCACTTCCTCCTTTCTTCATCAAGCTACAGCAGCTCCCTGCGCCATCAGAGGGGAAGCACCTCTTCCTCTTCTTGTTCATATTTGTTTATTCACACCATCATCTCCTTCCAAGCCCCAACATGGCTATCTACTTTTAATCATCACTCCAATCAACACACACACAAATTTTCATGCATGCACAACATACCTATTTTCTAGGGGTTTTAAAAGCCACAAAAGGTGTGTTTCTCTCCTTGCTCTTCATGCTATTTCATTATTCTAAGAGTTGATGCTACACATTCTTGGATAATCCATTCTATTTTTTGTGTGTTTTGCAAGGGTAATCAATCAAGAAAAAGCTTTCTACCACGGCCAGTCATGCTCATAGAAGAAGAAGCGAACCCACTCTCTCCCACACATCTTTCCGCTTAAAAGGTATTTCTCATAATCACTCCTTTGTATTATTATTTATACTCCTTCGACACCCTCATGTGTCTGGCTATCACGATTACATCCAGGAGTTGTGCTCCATCTTCCATCCTTCATTTTGCTCCATATTTTTCTCATTATATTCCTTGTAGATGCTTTGTAGTTCACAAGAACAAAAAAGCATAATCTACATCAGGTTGTTGTTGGAGTTCAAGCAAGCCAAGTTCTTATTTTCAAAACTTGATCTTCACAGCCTGCTCATTCTTCCTTAAAGAAGAGCAAAGGTTTTCCTCTTTCTGTGTGAAGAGAAGACCAGTAGGGTTGCTGGTGGGTTGTGACCAGTTGGGGTCTGTACCAGTGTTTCTCTTATGTAAAGGGAAGAACCTAGCTGGAGTTTGTTCTAGCAGAACCAAGTTGGGGTTTGTACCAACAAAACCACATTGGGGTTTGTTCTAGGAGGGTGGCTTCTTGACTTGTAACAAAAGTGAGTTTCCTTCCTACTCGGAAAGGAGGAGGACTAGCGGGGAGCTAAGGGTTTATATATTCTTGGGGAGATTGTACCCTGGTTAGTGAAATCCCAAGAGTTTGCTTGGGGACTGGATGTACGACTTTCATTTGGAAGAGCCGAACCAGGATAAATCTCTGTGTCGTGTGTGTTTGCTTCTGCGTCTTTAATTTCTATTGCACACGCTTATTTATACTAACTAAACATTTTCAAGTGGTGATTTTTGTTTTAGTTTTTAGATTACCTATTCACCCCCCTTCTAGGTTATCCTTGCTGCCATATCAAGTGGGCCAACAGAAGCCAATTGTTGGCGGATAGCTGGTTGATGTCAATGTTGCCATCTTTCAATCTATAGCTTTTATCGATAATACTTAAGCCTTTGACTTTCATATCAACCGCATCTCTGTAGGTCCGACTAGTGGTAGAGCATGCAAACATTTCTACTAGAAATTTTGAAGAAAAATTTATATGTGTATCCTTAACAAAAGAAATTGGCTTGGTATTTTCTTTAACTTGTAAGCAAACTAGAAAGCCTTTACTAGGTCTGGATACGTAGCTTCTGCGGTGGTGTAGAGTTTGGTCCATTTCATTTGTTCCATAGCATTAACTAGAGCCTACATCCCTCTGCTGCTAACATCTGCAATATCCACTACCATATTTTCACACATCTTTACCTTTGCTACCTTGAATATGGTATATTGTTCTTCTGTGAAGTACTCAACATTCGAGCCTTATAATCGCTAGAGGAATCTTCGAGAGCCATCGTCCACAGGGAAGGAAATGTCTTTTGGAAAGAGAAGGAGATGAGAAGCAAGAAAAAATTGACCTTTCTTATAAGGCTAGCCAAGAGGAGAAGAGTCTAGAGAGAAACCAGAAGAGAAAACATCTTGAGGGTTTCTGGATCGAATGAGGAGGACAAGGGCGTGATGATGAAAAGATACGAAAGGGTTTCTATTTATATAGAAAGGGTATTTGACTGGTCAACTCATGAGTGATCGAAAAGTGAGCAGTGTCGATAATTGGAAGTATATAGGTTAAAGAAGAAATGACATACCGATTACTGAAGAGCTTCTGCTCGAACTAATTATATATAGAATGTTTTGTCTGAGTCTCTGACAAGATAATATAATAGTAATACATGCACATCTTTCACAAATTACACATGCCCAGTTCTCTTCTAAGAGGTGTGAGTTTATCTTCAAGTAGTGCGATTGTGAAGATATCTGCCAGCTAATGCAGTGTATCTATGAATTTAATTTCTATGTTATCATGAGCTACATGATCTCTAATAAATTGATGTCTGACCTCAATATGTTTTATTCTGGAATGTTGTACTAGATTTTTTGTTAGGTTTATGCATTGAAGTTGTCACAAAGCAGAGGAATTGACTTGATCCTTAATTCGTAGTCTTCAAGTTGTTACTTGATCTACAATAGTTGGGTGAAACAACTTCCTACTACAACGACGTACTCAGCTTCTGTTGTAGACAATGCAGCTGAACTTTGCTTCTTTGAAGACTAGGAAATCAAACACCCTAAAAAAAATTGACAAATACCACCACTGCTTTTCTATCCACTTTGCATCCAACATAGTCAGTATCTAAATATCCAAGCAAATTGAGTTTACAAAGCTTAGGACACCATAGTCCTAATTCACTAGTATGAGCTAGATATCAAAAGATTCTTTTGGCAGAAATTAAATGTTATTCTTTAGGATCTTCTTGATATCTAGCACACAAACAAACATTAAATATAATATCTTTTGATCAACCTTTTTACCTTGAGGATCACTGTCCCACTTGGTTGTTGTACTAATTGGAGTGGATAGAGGCTTAGCATTGTCAAACCCATATTTCTTCAATAGTTCTTTAATGTATTTGGTTTGACTAATGTGCTTCCTTCGTTTGTTTGATTTGCAGTCTGAGGACGAAGATTAGTGCTCCTATCATATTCATTTCAAATTTTCCCTATATAAGTTCTTCAAAATACTTGCACAAGGATTCATTAGTGGCTCCAAATATAATGTCATCAACATAAATCTAAAGTATTAGAACATTATGAATACTTGTTTTGATGAAGAGAGTACTGTCTACCTTTCCTCTAATAAAATCATGCTTAATAAGGAATGTACTCAGTCTTTCATACCAAGCTTTAGGAGTTTATTTCATACCATAGAGTGCTTTATGCAATTTAAAAACATGATTTGGAGAGTCAGGATCGTCAAAACCCAATGGCTATTCTACCTATACTTCTTTTTTAATATAACCGTTCAAGAAAGCACATTTGACATCCATTTGAAAAAGTTTTAAATTCATGGAGGATGCATAGGTTTCATCATAGTCTATACCTTCTTCTTGTGAATAGCCTTGTGCAACCAATCTGGCCTTATTCCTAATAATTACATCAGTTTCATCCAATTTATTTTTGAACACCCATTTGGTGCATATGACTGGATGATCTGATGGTCTGGGTACAAGAGGCCATACTTGGTTTCTTTTGAATTGATTAACTTGCATGGCGAATACCCAAGATTCATCACTCAGTACTTCATCGATTGTCCTAGCTCTATTTGAGAAACAAATGTTGAGTAATCACAAGGAATTGAATTACCTCTTATTCTTACCCCTTGACTTAGATCTCCTATGATGTTCTCTTTTGGATGATCTCCATGATATCTCCACTCCTTGGGAAGATCTTCATGTGATGGTTTTTTATGTTGGAGGTTCTCTAAGGGTGGATTATCCTTGTGTTGGATCGAGATGGCACTAATGATGTCCTAGAGGGGGGGTGAATAGGACTTCTTGACCTTTTTAAAATTTTATCTGAAATTAAACAACACTAAATAGAACTGTCAGATACCCCATGCATCTGATGGCATTAACTGCAAGACATCTCTTCAGCGTAAAGAAATTGAACTTCTGACCTAAACTAAGAGACCAATTTGAATAAATGTTTCAGACATTTTTACAGATAATTTTTAGTGGTTCTTTTGAGTATAATATATCCTATCTGTCATAATACATTAAATAATAATAACATGACAAGATATAATTTTGAATGATATACAGGTGTTATGTGTTCTACAAAAGATATCATTAAGCAAATGTAATACCAAACAATCAACATTTCCTGAAACTATAAAATAATATTTGCATAGAAAAAGTGAAGTACAGAAGTTGTCAGGGAAGTTGGAGACAAAAAGAGATGTACTTCGACTCTCTGAAGTTGGATTCTAAGACATGAGAGATAGATTAAGATTCGACTCTATAGAAGTCCCAGAAGGAATTCGACTTCATAAAGTAGGTATTTTCTCTCTCTCTCTCTAGTTTCTAGAGAGAGAAGCTCTGGTTTCCGGTAGGTGTGGTGGGCGTCCTGGTTGCCACCACCGCCCTCCCAGCGGTGAGCGGCCGGCCTCTCTTTGCTGTTCTTTTGGTTCAGGATATGGCTGTTGTGAAGGATCATGAGGAAGCTGGGCCGACTACGAGAAAGTTGTCTTTTGTGCATGCTCTTTCGGATTTTTTGCATCCTAAGAAGGTGATGATACAAGTCAAGCCCTCTGCATATACAGATGCTGGTGAACTTGCTGTATTATTTTCCCATGACGAAATAATGAACTTTGAAAAGGTTCTCAAGAGGGTGATTATTGTGAAATGTTCTTATGGTAGGCCTTCTTAAGTCTTGTTTATCTTCAAGGCTGGGCCTCAAATCGGATTTCATTGCTAGCATTCTGAACCATCGCCATCTCCTCCTTTGCTTTGAGTCTGATGAAGACTTCCTATTAGTTCTCCTGCGTAAGAGTTTGTATATCAAAGGTTACTTATTCAGATTTTTTCAGATGGTCGGCCTCTTTCGATTTTGATAAGGACCCATCCATGATTCCTATCTGGGTTGGTTTCCCAGGTCTACCTGTGAGTTTATACAATGAAGATTATTTGCACTCCATTGCTAACAACCTGGGACAGGTTCTTCGCATCCATGAGGCCACTCTAGCTTGGACACAAACCGCAGAAGCTTTAGTCTGTGTAGATGTGGATATTGCTGCTCCTCTCCAGGACAAAATATGGATTGGTTATGCTGACTAGGGGTTCTGGCAGAAAGTTAACTATCACAGGGTTCCTCCTTTATGCAAATTTTGCTATCGTATTAGCCATGGTGAAGATTCATGTCACAAGAAGAACAAGAATAATATTCTAAAACAGGTGACTCAAGAAACTGGTGCAACTGGGGCTGTGGCACAGTCTGCTCAAGAGTGGAGGCCACTTCGAGGATCAAAGAAGAAGATGGTGGAAGTTAGTTCTGTGGTTTCGGTTAGTAACGCATTTGAGTGTTTGAGAGAGGATGTTGTTGATCCTGTTGTGATTAATGTTGTTAACAATGATGGTGGGAATGATGTTGTCCCTGTTAGCAATGTTATCCCTATTAGCCATATCATGGCCTCCTCTTAGGATAACCTTGGTGAGCAGTCATCTATCGTAGATGCTCTGCATGTTCCTGAGTCCAGCTATATTATTCCTGTGGAGCATTTAAATCAGAAGGATTTGCTTGTTGATGCCGATGCAGATCATTTACGTGTGCATGGTGTTATTCTATCTAATGATCATGACCGGTGTATGGGGACTTCTGTAGGTTCAGTTGCGCCGCCGCCGTTGATGACCATGCATGGCAGTCCTTCCGCCGGAGGGATGGAAGATGGTAAATTGCATTCTTTAGCAGTTGAGTCCTCGCGCGGTAGCCCAGTTGCCAAAGTGCCTTTCCAGAAAACTTCCAGGTTTCGTTAAAGGTAACAGCTGAAAACCTACTAATGCCTCCTATTACAATTGCTAAAGAACGTGACACTTTTTTAAGAAACGGTATCCATACGAGATAAAAGGCCAAAGATGCCACGGCACATTGTGGGTATTTTTCATCATGATTAATAATATATTATTCTGGAATATTATGGGTCTCTCTAACAAGGCCGCTAAACATGCTCTAAAGTTGTTGGTTAAGAGACATAAGATTCAGTTCTTGGCTATTTTTGAGCCGAAATTGGACCTCTGCAAGGCATCTCGGATTTGCAACTATCTTCATATGGACTTCTGTGTTGATGATCTCCACATGGATTCTAAGATTTGAATTTTTTACAATCAACCGTTCTCCTTCAAAGTTATTTCGTATACCTCCCAGCATGTTACGGGTTTGGTCCTCAAGGATGGGTCTCCTTTGCGTTTGATCACTTCTGTTTATGCTAGCTGTCAACTAAGTGATAGAAGAATTTTGTTTGATGATATTCTAGCTCTGGTGGATGCTGTCAATGTCCCTTGGCTAGTTGGGGGTGATTTTAATTTTATTGCTCAGACTTCTGAGAAAAAAGGTGGTCTTTTGCCTAACACCACATCCATGCTTGAGTTCAACGCTTTCATTTCTGCTTGTGGCCTTTTGGATGCTGCTTTTAAGGGTACTCCTTATACCTAGACAAAAAAGAGAATTGGCTGTCACTCTATTAAGGCTAGGTTGGACAGATTACTTATGGATAACCGATGTGCTGTCGCATTTCCTGGGTGTACTGTGCAGCATCTGTCTCGTGGCCCCTCTGATCATGCTCTTCTATTTATTCAATTGCATAATGTGTATTTTCAGCCGTCTCGCTTTATCTTTTAGAACATGTGGACCAAGCATGATACTTTTGTGGATTGTGTTAAATGTGCTTGGACTCTTGAGGACAGGTGGTATCCTAATCCTTTCTATAAGCTTCAAGATAAGCTTAGGGATGTCAAAACAGCTTTGAGACATTGGAATAAAAAAGTTTTTGGCCACATTGATGATAGCATTAGGAAAGCTGAGGTGTACATCGCTGGTTGTCAGCAACAGTTTGATGATTCACCTACTATTACTAATCGCTCTCTCTTGAATGAAGCTAATGCTCAGCTTAGGCAGATTCTTCATTGCCAGGAGATCTTTTGTTGTCAAAAATCTAAGATTCAATGGCTAGAGGAGGGTGATAGAAACACAGCTTTCTACCATGCGGCAGTTAAGAGTCGGTAGAGCAGAAACTATATTCATAGGCTAAGGATTGATGGCCATTGGTGTGATGATCAAGATACACTCAAGTCTACGGCTGAACAGTTCTTTGCTTCCCTATTGTCCACTGAACATCATGTTATTGATAACCAGCTTCTTACTTCTATCCCAAATCTTATTTCTGATCAGGATAACCAGATGCTTACTGTTATTCCTACTGATGAGGAGGTTAGGCTTGCTGTTTGGAGCATGAAAGGTGATAGTGCTCTGAGACCTAATGGTTTTATTGGAAATTTTTACACCGCTTGCTGGGACATTGTTGGTAAGGATGTGGTTGAGGCGGTTTGTGGCTTTTTTGCTGGCTACCCACTTCCGAGGGTGTTTCTTCTTCTATTATTTCCTTAATCCCTAAGGTGGATAATCCTAGCACATTTAGTGATTACCGCCCCATCAGTCTTTGCAATTTTTGCTATAATATTGTGTCTGTTATCATAAGTAAAAGGATTTCTTCAGTTTTGCCTACAATTATTTCTATAGAGTAGGGCGCTTTTGTGAAAGGTAGAAATATCATGGATAATGTCTTTTGGCGAGGCAGTTGGCTGGTGATTTGGGTAGGAAAGTTTGTGGTCATAACGTCATCTTCAAACTTGATATGATGAAAGCCTATGATAGGGTGGAATGGGATTTTCTTTTGGCTGTTCTCCACAAGTTTGGCTTCTCTTCTAGATTCACATATCATGTTGCATTGCTTATATCTAATTGCTGATTTTCAGTCCTATTTAATGGTGCTCTTGAAGGTTATTTTAAATCCTCCAGAGGTCTACGTCAGGGTGACCCACTTGCACCTGCTCTTTTCATTATCATGGAGGAAACATTGAGCAGGGGGTTGCACATGCTCCTGGACAGCCGGGACATCAGTCCCTACTCGGGGCCAAGAGGGTGCAGGGCCATGTCTCATCTTCTTTATGTTGATGATGCTCTAATTTTCCTTAACGGTCAAGCTACTAATATCAGTAAAATCATGAATTTCTTGAAGATTTATGAGGGGTCTTCATGTCAAAGGATTAATCATGGGAAAAGCTCTTCTCTTATTGCTAAGAATGCCCCCATCTAGATGGCTTCTAAAATCACCCATCTTACTGGATTTCATCGTCAAAGGGGTGTTATAAATTACCTTGGTGTGCCTAAAAAGCAGGGTAGAACCATTATTGCTGACTAAAGGTTGTTGATGGATAGAATTAATGTCAGAATTGGTTCATGGAAATCAAGGTTTATGTCCAAGGCTGGTAGATTAACTTTGGTTAATTCTATGCTTTCTTCTATGCCTGTCTACCTTGCAACTGCGTCTGCTATTCCTAAAACTATCCTTCACTACATTGAGCATCTTTGTGGTGTGTTTTTTGGGGCTGCTCTGGTTGTGATAAGCATCGTCACTGGGTATCTTGGGCGACCATACAAAAACCGATTTTGGAAGGTGGTCTAGGTGTAAGAAGCCTCTGGCATGTTCAGATGTCTATGGTCATCAAGCTTCATTGGAATATCTTCCATGGTTCTTCTTTGTGGGCCTCCTATGCTAAAGGAAGATACTTTCATAATGGTCAGCTTATTTCCCATCCGCATGGTATTTCTAAGAAGTTGTTTTCTTGTGCTTATGATATTGTAATGCAAAACACTAGATGGGTACTGGGTAATGGTGGCCGTATCAGATTTTGGATGATGTTTGGTTTGGTGATAAGCGCTTAGAGAGTTCTATCTCCCTCTTCCCAGGAGACTTCACCTACTGTGCGGGAGGTTTTCTTGATCACCCAACATCCTCTTCATTAAACTACTCCACAGGGGCTAGAGCAGCTGTAGCTTCTTCCTATGAAGACTTTTCTGTTGGGCGGCTACCAGTAAGGGTAATTTTACTCTTAAGAGTGTTATGACCTGGTTCGTAACCATGGTGTTAAATGGTCGCCGTTTTTCGCATCTGGCACTAGCATTTAGTAGACGGCCTTCATTGTTCGCTTGGCTTCTTCTCCACAGAGCGGTCCCTATGAATGATCACATTGCTGAGTGTCGTATTCCCCTTCCATCTCGGTGTTACTGTTGCAGTTGTCCACAAGTTGAGGATATGAACCATTTGTTTGTGCAGAGTGATCTTGCTAAGAATCTGTGGTCATGGGTCACCCCTCTTCTCCAGCCAAGCCTGGGAATTCATATGAATATCTCTTTGCATCTGTGGGATATTATTAAGGCGAGTAGCATGAACAATCCTCATGGTTTCATTTCTATTTATTGTTCCATTCTCATTATTTGGGAAGTTTGGAAGATTAGATTCAAATTGAAGTTTGAACAAGTTGGGTATTCTGTTAATCTCCTGAGACAAAATATTCATGCGTTGGTACTACTGCTATTGACCAAATGGTCATTAAAGAAGCCGCCACACCTCAGCAATTGGCAGCGATCAGTGAGTTGGGTTTTGTTGTTCAAACTACTTAAGTTGTGCAAAATGGTCGATGGATACCGCCATTACAAGGTTTCTTCTTAATGTTGATGGTGCTTCTAAAGGAAACCCGAGCCCTTGTGGGGGTGGTGGCACTGTAAGAAATGCTATTGGTACTATCGTCCTTGGTTTCTCGCATTTTTATGGTAATGGAAATAGCCTCAATGCTGAATCCCGAGCAATGTGCGATGGTGTGCAATTGGCAGTGGAGCGAGGGATTTTTGTAGATCATCTGCTCAGACTCTATGATTTTGGTGAACTCACTTCGGACGGGGATTGCTCCTTCTTAGACTTGGTATAGATGTTGGAGGCCTGTCTTTGATTTTGTCCAGTAGAATGGTGTTCGAGTTTCTCATGTTTATAGGGAAGCAATCAGGTGGCGGATGCTTTGGCCACCTTTGCATGCAATGCTCGCTGTAATGGGGTGTTTACTTCTTCACCCAGCTCCCGGGTCTTGTTTTCCTGCTCTCATTGGGGACCGTGGGTATTGGGAACTTTAGAGTTTGTTAACTCTTTTATAGCTTTCAGGGGTATGCCCCGTAGATCTTGTACCTTCCTCTTTCATATATATAAATTCTGGTGTAGCGGGTGTTGCCTGGAGGAGTGATTCCATTTCACCCTACTGGGGTGGAATGCACTCGACTGGTGCTGATCCTGTTGCACTCATTTTATTAAAAAAAAAAAAGAACTCATTCGACTTCCTGGAGTTGGAGTCCACAGTCAGAGACAGTATGATACATAGTGTATTCTGTAGACTTAGAAAATTTTCAAGATGTGTTAATATAGTATTGTTCAAATATGTTCGTGATATGTGACAGTAGATTTGATTGTAGAAAGCGTTTAAAAGGTTTTGTCATAGAAAAATCACCATGTTAAAGTAATTAAAGTTTAAATGATTTTCTTAGGGGATAGTTGCTCAACACCTTGCCTTCCTTAAGAATACTGACATCCTTAAGTTTGTTAGATTACCTACACTTATTTTCACGATCAACTAAAAACTTTTTTATTTGAAATGGGGTTAGTTTCGTCAAATGTAACATGCACAGTATGTTCTATTAATAAGTTATTTTATTAAACACTCAATAACTTCTAGATTTAGATGTATATCCAAGAAAAATATCTTCATCAGATTTGGCATCCAACTTACTAATATTTTTCTTACCATTATTCTAGGATGTAACACTTACATCCAAAAGGCTTGAGATGACTAATTGTTGGTTTCTTTTCCCTGTATAACTCATATGCAGTCTTCTTTAAAATTGGTTTGACCATTGCTCTGTGGATAATGTAACAAGCAGTATTTATTGCCTCGGCCCAAAATACCTTGGGAGGTGTATTTCTCACAACATTGTTCTTGCCATGTCTAATAAGGTTCTTTTCTTCCTTTCTACCACACCATTTTATTATGGTGTCCTTAGAGCTGAGAAATTGTGCTCAATTCCTTGATCCTCACAAAATTTCATAAATTTTTCATTTAGAATTCTTCTCCATGATTAGTTCAAAGAGAGATTATGTTGAATTTCTGATCTTTTTGTACCAATTTGTTGAATTTCAGAAAGGCTTAGAATGTATCATTTTGCTTTCCAAAAATGAGACCTAATTAAATCTGGAGTAGTCATCTACGATTGCAAATAGATAATTCTTTCCTCCAAGACTTGTTGCCCTCATTGGTCGAAAGAGGTCCATATGCAACAGTTCAAGAGGCTTTGATGTTATTACATATGTTTTGCTTTTTAAATGAGGACTTGGACTATTGTCCTTTTGCACAGGAGAAACAGATAATGCTACATTTAGCAGCTATCTTAGGAAGTCCTTCGACAAGATTATGTTTGATTAATTTCTTGATAACATCATAGCTTGCATGACCAAGTCTTCTATGCCATTACTCAATATCAACATTCTTATTAGCTGCTAGGCAAACATCTTGGTCTTTCAATTCTTCCAAATATAGAACATACAAATTTTTTTCTTGATGAGCTTCAAATATAACTTGATCTTCTTTCAGAGTAAGTTAGCTTCAGTCCTCCTACGCATAACACTTCTTCAACTAACTTCTTTGACTTGTTGCTAACAATGCCACATCCAATTACTTAACCTTTCCCATTATCTCCATAAGTGACAATTCCTTCTTCAGATTTGAGTGTTGTGAAGAGTTTCTTGTCACCTGTCATATACCTTGAGCATCCACTGTCCATATACCACTTGGATGCTCTAGGATTTCCCTGCAGAAAAAAATCCATTTATTTTAGGTACCCAAATCCTTTTGGGTCCTTTGACGTTAGTTACAGGAACTATATTTTTAGGAATACAAATAGGTTTTCTAGTAGTGCATGTGTTAACTGTGTCCTAGTTTGTTATAGTGAGAGCAACAATAAATTCATTTTATTTCAGTTTTATGTCTTACTTAACTCCCCTTCAATTTCTTTTTAGTTCCAAGTACAAATTTGGGTAATGGATAATTTTTAGGATATATTATTCATCTTCATTTTCAAGAGGCCATATTTCTTCTTATCTAATCTAGCTCCTTTTAAGATCAGAGATGTTTTACATTTTATTAGTTTTTATATAGTTCTTATTAAGTATTCATTTTCATTTACAAATGTGTTTATTTCTTTTTGTAATTCGATTTCTATGCTTTTGGTTTCTAACAGTTGAATTTTATTGTTCTTTTCTTTTAAATCTTCATACAGTAAAATGTTTGTCCTTCGTAAATCTTGACTTAGCTTTTCAATTTGTTCTATTTTAGACTTAAGGTCTGAGTTAGTGTTTTCCAGACAAGCAAAGTTGTTTTTCATTATTTTTATTTGTTTGTTACATCCTTATATTTACCATAAAGTTTATTAAATAGTTCTTCTAAATCATCTTTAGAATCTGAACAGGAATCAAACGAGGTGTCAGAATTTACCTTTCCTTCAGCATTTGTCATCAGGGCTAGGTTGTGTTTTTTCACCTTGTTCTTCAGAACTGAACCTTCTGAAGAGTCTTTTCATTGCTCCATGTTGTAGCCATTACTTTCTTTTATACTTCTTGTACATCTTAGTAGAGTCTTTCTTCTTTTACCCTCCTCCTTAAGTTTTGGACAATCAGCCTTAACATGTCCAGGTTGTTTGCACTCATAACATATTGGCTCTTGTTTCTTGTTTATCTTCTTCTTCCTGATGAATTTTCTTTCGGATGTAAATTTCTTTTTGGAAAGTATCCTTTGCTTGATCTTCTTCTTCACTGATGAAGCGTGTGATTCTTTTTCTTTCTTGAAGATCCTCTCCTAATCTTTTCATATTTATCTCATGAGCCATGGGTGACCCATGAGGTTTTCTAGTTCCATGGTGGATAGATCATTAGCCTCTTCGATTGTTATTACTTTTGGTATCCAAGAGCTTGTTTGAGACCACTGGATTTTCCTCACCATATCTCTTACATTGTATTTCTTTCCAAGACCTACAAAACCATTTATTATTTCAGTAAATCTACTGTAATTTGTGTAATGGTCTCACTTGGTTGCATTTGAAACTTCTCATATTGGGTGACCAAGATGTCAATCTTGATCTCTTTTACTTTATATATTCCTTCATATGTAAGGTTCAACTTACCTCACATTTCTTTAATTGAAGAGCAAGCTGATGTTGAACTCCATCTTTGTCAATGCACAACAAAGAATACTTTTGGCTTCACTATTTTTTGACAATAGCTTTTTGTCATTATCTGTCCACTTGTCCTTAGGATTTAGAACAATCAGGCCTCCTTCTTCAATGATTGTCCAGAGTTGGTAGTCCATTCCTTATAGGAGGAACTCCATGTGTGTTTTCTAGTAGTTGCAGTCTTCCACATCGAACAGTGGATGCCTATTTATAGACTACCCTTCAACATAACCCGAGGTGGCCATGATATTCTCTTAGACTGTTAGATCTTCTTCAATAGTTCCACCCCTAATACCACTTGTTGCCCAGTTAGCACACCTAAAGGGGGGTGAATGGGTTACTAAAAAAAATAAAACTTCAACAAATATATTCAACAGTATAATGCTAGTGTTAGAAAATCGAATGTAGTAGATATATGCAAACAGTGCAATCACATAAAGAACACAGAGATTAATCTTAGTTCAGAAATAAGCTCCACCTCACTCCTACGTCCAGTCCCCAAACAATAACTTGATATTTCACTACACTAGCGAATAGTCCCCCTATGAACTTACAACCACCAGTCTAACTAGTCGTCCCTTCTCAACCAAGAGGAAAAGACAAACACACCCAGATACACCTGGTCTTCCCTTCTACCAAGGGGAAACACTTGCTACCTATAAGCATTCTCTTATAACAAGAATAGGCACTCTCATTCAACAAGAAAACAGATGAATTCTCAAGATCAAGCCTAACAGATGCACACTTTTCTTTAGCTTGATCCCAAGAAAATGTCTGAGTGAATGATGGACTCTAATGTGACTCAGACACTCTTTCTCTTACACAGAAATTACATAAGACTTAGGTGATAGAAAGAGAGAAGACAAGATCTTTGATCTTCAAGAGTTTGAACAATACTTTGGTGATTCTCCTTTTTCATCTCACTTCAGATTCAAGGTCTCCGTATTTTTATATAGCTCTTGAAGATGACCGTTTAGGATATCCGTTAGAGCTTCATCTTCTTCTCCTTACTTTCTGACAGTAGATGCAGTGTCTAAAGTTTTTTTTTTTTTTTTGTGTACCATAAACTTGCATGCATTTGATACAAGGATACAGAGAGAGGAAGGAAGTAATCTTCTATCAGTTCAATCCTAGGTCTTAGCTACTTGATTTTGCCTTTCTGTCGGGGGTATTGCCATAAATGACCATGCTCTGATAGTAGTGGAAAAAGGTATGACTAAAACGTGTCATATAGAGAGTAATTTCTGACTAGGTATTGTACCATAATTTTCTTTTATAAGAAATGTTATGCGTTGGAACTGGAAACAAGATTTCTTTTCATTACTCGGTAGGTAAACGTCAGGATACATAATAATAGAAATGACATATATTTTAAAGATAGAAAAGCACTTGTACATAACACTAGAAAATCCATACTGGTCAAAGTGATGAGAATTTTAATAACTATGTGACCAGATAAAAAACATCAGAATGTAAACCCGTTATAATTGATGTAACACTCATAATATACAAAGTAATCATTGTAAGTGTCTTTTTATTTAATCGACGCGATGAGTTGCTTCATATAAGAAATCGTTGCAGAGTGTAACATTAATCAGAAGGAGGACTGAAAGATAGTTAGTAATTGATGAAATATGCAAATGATAATTCATGAATTCAATATAAGAGTAATCGTCGTCAATTGCAATGAAAATTCAACTTTCACTAGTAATAATCGGAATGCTAATTGATGAATGATTAATTGAACACTGATTCTTTCAATAATCGAAAAGGATATAGAGTCATTACACAGTAATCAGATATACCTACTAATCGATATCCTTGGGGAACACTAGGTTCAGTAATCGGTAAAATATTGGATAATAAATGTCAAGGTAATTTGAAGAATAAGTGAAACACTAGACAAACGCTAATCGAAACATATATCATTTCAATATGTTGTGTTTGTCACTTAACCGATAAAGTGATGGTTAGAAATATATAATTGGATCAATCATGAAATCAAGAATCGATACAAAAATTGTTTGAGACACATTTGAGGTAATCGATGAAATATAGATAGGACACTTCAATAATTGAAAAGATAAGCGAAATGTTATGAGAAGTGATCAGTGAAAACATCTAATCAATAATGGCAATATATAGCGTTGGCTAATCATTTCAAAAATTGTATAATAAGTCAAGAATCTAATTGGGAGAATAGTGAATTAACAATTCTATAACTAGAACAGACTTTGTGGTAATCGATACAAAACTTAAGTGATCGATCAGGTACTTCAGTAGTTGGTCTATTACAATTTAATTAGAAAGAATTTACTGAATAAATTGGAACATAATTCAAAAGAACATCTTGAATAATCGATGTAAAGTTTTAACTATAGTTGACATGAGCTTTGTTCTCTAACCGATAGAAGTTACCTCAATAACCGATGTAGAGTTTGTTCTCTATTAGTTGTGTTCTTAGAGTTGAGATTGAAACCTTGCATAGAGAAGTAGCTTTTAGAGAACTTACATTGCAGGTCTTCAAAGCGATATAAAATATATTTTTCCCTTGTCGCCAAACTTACTTGAAAGGAGTTTTAGTTACCTACGTAACCGATCTAATTTTAGAGTTTTAGTTATCACCAAAACTAAGGGATAAAAAGGAGTTGGTTTAACAATTAAGACTATTAAAATTGTAACCTAATAAGAGACTATCTCACTATCATATCCCTAATCAAATTGGGGAAAGAAGGATCCAATTTGGGTAGAAAACTAAAGAATAATACAACTTTCCTTCTCTCCTAGAATTTGAGTCCCAATTGGATTCTTGAGAGACATAGGTCTATAAAAAAGACCTTAACTCCTTCTTGGCCGACCTGTACTATTGTTGGGGAGAATTTATGGATGTTAGAAAGGTCGACTGGAGGGAGAAGGATTATAATAAAGCCCTAGAATTCTGCTATTCTTCGGAGTTAAGTCCAAGACTTCTTGAATCATAAAAAAGATAGGTATTCTCTCAGGGTTAAATTTGAATAATTTCTTATGTAGGTGATCTCATGGAAAAATCATGGAAAATTGTTCTGATAGCTACCTCTATGGACATAGAACCATGTGCACCTTGTTCCTTATTATAGATTGTTATTAATACTTTATGAGATTTCTTGATATGCATGGTTTCATATGTTGAAAGGCCATGTTTCATGTGCCTTATTGTGTCATAGTTCAGAGTTGCCTTGAACTCCATCACCATGCTTTATGCTTGATCCTCCTCCTTGAATTTTCTTCATGAAATCTTTGTCCTTGAATTCAAGAATAAAATCCTTGAAATTACTTGTAAAGAGGTTAAAATCTGTTAGAATCGAGTCTCATTATAAGTAAGCCAAGAATCAAATCCCAATATTATATAATGATTGAATCTCAGTTAGAACTATCTCCTAGTTAGAATCAAGTCATACCTAGACTGACTCCTAGTCAGAATCGAGTCATAAATAGAACCCACTCCTAGTCAGAATTAAGTCTTAGCCAAAATTGACTCCCAATCAAAATGAGTCACTGACATAATGGAGTCTTAGATAGAATTTATTCTTAGTTATAATCGAGTCCAAGATAAAACTAAGTTTCAGTCAGAATCGAGTCCTAGAGTCTCATCAAAATTAAGTCTCAAAGTTTGTAAGAATCGAGTCTTAGAATATGTTAAGGAATTGAGTCTCAAACCAATAAGAATTGAGTCCTAGACTGATAAGAATCAAATTTTTAAGTTTGCTAAAGAATCGAGTCTCAGAGTTTGTCAAAGAATCAATCTTAAAATCATAAGGATCGAGTCTTATAAGAGTCGAGTCTTACACTGTTAATGAATCAAGTCTCAGACTCATAATAATCGAGTCTCATAAGAATAGACTCTCAGTTATAAATAAACCCTCAGTTATAAATTCACTATCAGCTCAAAATCGACCCTCAGATGTAAATCAATTCCTAGATATTAATAAATTGATTTCCAGTGTTAAGCATGGAGAGAATCCCAGTGATATTTAAGAATCAACTCCCAATGTTAATTATGAATTGACTCCTAGTGTTATTTAAGAATTGAATTCAAGTTATATATCAACTCTCAGACTTTAAGAATCAACACTTACCTATTTATAAATCGACTCCTTGTGTATGGAATCGACTCTCAGTCAACGACCCGAGAGTCTTATTCTATTAAACCTTAAACTCTTAATCCTTTTCACTAATTATTCTTTGTTAATTCTTTTTTTTCTAAGCATGCATGAAGCTATTTCTACAAGTATTGTACTATGCAATCACTTGAAATTACTTACTGCAAACTCTGAACTATTCTTTAGAACTCATGGCCAATAGTAATTGTCTAGATAATATATGAGATCTTGTATCCATGACCCAATGCTTGGCATTACCAGGGCCTGATCTAGTCCTGAGAGGATCACCCAAAAAGTGCATGCGTCTACGGGAGTTTGAATGACCAAAGTGTTTGTTATTGCACTAAAGTACTTGACTTTCTTGATTAGTCTATGACAATCATATCATGAATAATTGCCTGACATGTTAATTACATGACTTGTACTTGTAGCCTTATGATTGTTATGGCGTGTTATATCTGAATTCTACTTGATTCAATTTTATACTTCTACAATATCTTACGTGCTCATGTACTCGATACAATTTCTCTTACTTGTTAGAGGACCATCTATGTATGTACCCTCTTGTTATCTTGATGTTGGTCATCAGCTCTGGTTAAATTTTACTCTCCTGGCATCAGATTATTCTACTTGATAACATGTTAATCACTCAAAGTCTGCCTGTAAGAAGATATAAATCCTATTGAGCATCTCGTTCATTTAGAGATACATGTGATGTCACGTCCTAGCAAAACTACATTTACCGGACATGACAGATATTAAACATGACGAGCAATACACACGGTTTGTTCATACTAACTAAGTTTGCGGAAATTATTACATGATACTCCTCATCTTAGTCTGAATGAGGATCAAACAAAAGTAATTGTATCTTATTACATTCACACTTAAAACTACAAGGAAATAAAAGATAGCTGCACGACACTGCTTGATATAGGTGGTCCTCTCAGCACTCAATTCCCCCTTAAGCAGTTCCTCCATCTTGTTCACCTGAAATATTGAATTGAATGAGCTAACTAGCCCAGTAGGATTCAACATTTCTAAAGGATTCAAATAGATAAACATTCAAGATAGAACGAGTAAAGATCACTAACATAGTGTGTTCCAAGAACGGAGGCACAAGTTTATTTGATAACATGTATTGAACAAGTACAAGGTTGGAAATAGAATCAATAACTCAGAATGATTTTAGAATTCCAAATCAGATACAATATCACACACTCAAGCATGACATGATGACCAATCAAGCACGAATTGATGCATGCCAACATCCACGATGTCCTTATCGCCCCCGCGCGGCCACTGACGAATTCAGGTGCTCTCCCCAGGACTGAACCAGCCCTTATTTGCCAGGCATTTTTCTCAATTGAGTCCCAAGACTCATAAAGTGTCATCATCACATACTTATCCTTGTAATGAATCAAGGTATACAAGGATTCACTCATGAATCACACACAAGAATCAAGGAACTATGTTCCTTCACTAGTTCAGAATTTTCGAATCTTCACAAGAACAATTTTGTTCGGAACTTTGAAGAAATTACTCATGATGAAATGAAAGGTTCATGACTGAGTTTAGTAGGTAAAACCACAAGGGTTCATTCAAAGTTTACACATAAGAGTGAAGGAACTATGTTTTCTTATTGATTTCAGAGATTGGTAGCCCTTCGAGGTCAAAGTTGTTCGAAACTTCGGAGAAATAATTCATGGAACAAAGAAGGGTACATGACTGGTTTTGGTAGGTCTTTAGGTACTAAAAACCATAAGATTTAGGTGGACTATTAGTTGGTACAATTGGGTAGGATTTGTATCAAGAAATGGAGTAAAACAAGGCCTAGAAACATGTATTGTTGTCATCTGTCGACAGGCGCAAGGGAGCTGTCGACAGATCTAGTTTTCCAGACACCAGGGGTTCAGGTCTGTGAGATCTGTCGACAGCCAGCAAGGGATCTGTCGACAGATCCCACAGGTCATGAATTCCAGGCTTCTGGCTGAGAGCTCTGTCGACAGCCAGGTGTTCGTCTGTCGACAGAACTTGCTCAAACTTTCAGAAATGGCTCTAAATCAACTCTAAATGGTACTATTAAACTCTTCTATCATTCCTAACATGATTAGGACTTAATCAAAACATAATCTTAGCCTCATATCTGAAATTATCATGACAAGAAAGGTAAGGATAAAACATGGTCTATGATTCACGTAGTTGATCTTTCAAGAAAACCAACTGAAAGAAGAATTCAAGGTAAATGGATTAGAAAGTTTTCCTCTTAAACTCTCTTCTCTTTTTCACTAAACACTTGTCAAGTTCATAGACTTAAGACCTCCATGAACTCTCAATAAACCAATCTCACAACAAGAAAGAACCATCATGGTTCTGTCTACATTACACAAGATTATCGATAAAACTTCAGATTTTTGAATCAAGTGGAGGAAGAAGAATTATCTATAAGCTCTCATAGATGACAATTAACCAAAGCATGATGAAGAATATAGTCCTATTAAGAACATACTCTCAAACTATAGGATAAGAACTAAGGATGATATACAGAGTGAGATTTCCTTCAAGCTGGTAATCTACTAGTGAAGAGAAGGATAGAAGGAATTGAATCCTACCTTTAAGACAAGCACAACCTTCTCTTGATGTTAAATTCCCAAAAACCCAACGTATAGTAGTTGAGGGAGTTGCCAATAATGAAGAAAGGATAACCAAATAGCCAAGTCCTCCCAGATTTGCTTCACCAGCTTTCACTACATCCCACGCAGTACTCCTAACGCCAGCTAGAGCAAGAACAAGGATGCAATTGCAGTGGTAATGGCTCTGGCTTGTGAAGTCTACTCAACAATCTGGCAACAAAGCAGCAGCATAACGGAAGGGCAAGCTCAGAAAGATGGTCACAAAGGCTAGTGGGGTGTATTTATAAACCCAAGATGATGCCATGCATGAAGACACAATATCCCCTCATGTGTCACAGTAAAAACCCATTGGGTTTTTACTGTTGACACGTTAACCATGCATTTCCCAGTTGTGACACCTCAGGTAAGTATGCATGATTACTTACTTCAAGTGCGCTGGCCACCCTATATTTTACACGTAGGCTTTTGTAATTTTCAGAAAATCCCCAACCGTAAATACCCCATAAATCAACTGGCCTAATGTTTACTAGGCAAACACTCTAAATGGTGTCCATTTGCCACAAATTTTAACCATAGGCTAATAGGATGGTTTTACAAATTTTAGTAATTTTAGTTTAATTTTTAGATTTTATTTTGCAGTAGGTGAAAAATCACCCGAAAAATGGTCGCGTCGACTGTACGTTGAAATCCGTACGTCAAAAAATTCATGTAATTACATAATAAATTTCTCCACATTTTTCTGGAAATTATGATGTTCTCAGATTTTTATTTCGATGTCGTTTTCCAGTATCGCCCTGTGGAGGCACGCACTTCGATGCGTGACACTGGGGAATGCTCGTTACTACTAGTCATACTTACATATCAATTATTTCAATTTATTGACAACGTTAAGGTATAATAACTTAATTATCCTTGTTTTGAATCAATAAATGATAAAAATAAAAAATAAAAAAAATTGGGGTATTACAACTCTCCCCCACTAAAAGAAATTTGGTCCTCCAAATTTAATTACATAAGAGTGTGGTTACTGACCTGTAAACAATTCCGGATATTTGGTTCTGATGGCGTCTTCAAGTTCCCATGTTGCCTCTTCTTGTCCGCGTTTATTCCATTGAACCTTTAATAAGGGAACTTCTTTGTTCCGAAGTTGTTTGATTTTTCGATCAAGAACTTGTACAGGTCTTTCTTCATATGCTAAGTTTTCTTGTACTTCCAGATCTTGATATTCTATAACGTGTTCTGGATCATATACATATTTCCTTAACATCGATACGTGGAAAATATCATGTACATTGGACAATTGTGGCGGAAGTGCCAATTGATACGTTACTTCTCCGATCCTTTTCAAAATCTCAAATGGTCCAATGTACCTTGGACTTAATTTCCCTTTAATTCCAAATCTTCTAATTCCACGTCGAGGAGATACTTTAAGAAATACATGTTCGCCTTCTTGAAATTCCAATTCTCTTCTTCGACGATCAGCATAGCTTTTCTGCCGGTCTTGAGCAGCCTTCATTCTATCTTGTACCAACTTGATAATTTCTGTGGTCTCTTGAATCATTTTGGTCCAAGAATATGTGTTTCTTTTAGTTCCACCCAACATAACGGTGATCTACATTGACGACCATATAAAGCTTCAAATGGTGCCATTTGTATTGTAGACTGGTAACTATTATTGTATGCAAATTCCATAATTGCCAAGTGAGTGTTCCAGTCATTTCCAAACTCTAATATACAAGCTCGGCACATATCTTCGATAATCTGATTCACTCGCTCTGTTTGTCCATCAGTCTGTGGATGAAATGCTGTACTAAATTTTAATTTAGTTCCCAATGCACCTTGTAATTCCCTCCAGAAATGTGAGGTAAATCTTGCATCTCTATCTGAAACTATATCTCTTGGAATTCCATGTAATCGGACAATTTCTTTCATATAAAGTGCGGCTAAGACACTCACTGACCATCTTGTCTTGATTGCTAAGAAATGAGCTGACTTGGTAAGTCGGTCAATAATTACCCATATAGCATCAAATCCACTTCGAGTTCTAGGTAATCCCACAATAAAATCCATACCAATACTGTCCCATTTCCACTCTGGCACCTCAAGTGGTTTTAATTTTCCTGCTGGTTTCTGATGTTCGGCTTTGATTTTCTGACATGTTAAGCATTTTGCTATGAAATTTACAATATCCTTCTTCATATTGCACCACCAAAAATGTTTCTTTAAATCTTGATACATCTTAACAGCTCCAGGATGAATGGTATAATATGATCGGTGAGCTTCTTCTAGAATTTGCTTTTTGATCTCACAATCATCCGGCACACATAACCTATCTCGAAATCGAAGATTTCCCTGGGAGTCTTCATTAAAATCATGTTTAGAGATCAATTTTTCACTGATTTCTGTCAATATAGGGTCATTGTCTTGTTGTTCTTTAATTTGCCTCAATAAATCTGATTGAACTATCAAGTTATTAATGACAATCTTTCCTTCTTGTGATTCCACCTTTAAGCTCAATGTGGAGAATTCCTCTAACAATTTCCACTCCCTTACTTGTAGGTGGCATACTTTAGCTATAGGATTTCTACTGAGTGCATCAGCCACCGTATTGCCTTTCCCTGGATGGTATTCAATTTTGAAATCATAATCTTTGATATACTCCATCCACCTTCTTTGTCTCATGTTCAGTTCTTTTTGTGAAAACAAATACTTAAGGCTCTTATGATCAGAATAAACTATAAATTGATTGTCATATAGATAATGTCTCCAAAGTTTAAGAGCAAAAACTACGGCGGCTAACTCCAAATCATGTACTGGATAATTTTTCTCATGAATCTTTAATTGCCTTGATGCATAAGCAATGACTCGTCTATCTTGCATCAATACACATCCTAATCCAATACTTGAAGCATCGGTATAAACTTCAAATAATTTTCCTTCTATCGGTAAAGCTAAGATTGGTGCAGACGATAAACATTTCTTTAACAACTGAAAGGCTTGTTCACAACTTTCACTCCATACAAATGCAGTTCCTTTTCTAGTCAATTGTGTAAGAGGCGAGGCAATTCTAGAAAAATTCTGAACAAATCGCCGGTAGTAACTAGCCATACCCAAGAAACTTCTAACCTCAGTGAGGTTCTTTGGTTGCTTCCATCTTTGAATGGTTTCAATCTTTGAAGAGTCCACAGACAATCCTTCTTTTGAAATAATATGCCCCAAGAACATCACTTGTTCCATCCAAAATTCACATTTACTAAACTTTGCATATAATTGGTGATCTCTTAATAGTTGCAAAGTAATTCGTAAATGTGTCTCATGTTCTTCTATACTCTTGGAATAAATCAGTATGTCATCAATAAACACAACCACAAATTGATCCAAGTAAGTTCTGAATACGTCATTCATCAAACGCATAAATGCAGCAGGTGCGTTAGTTAATCCAAATGGCATCACTACAAATTCGTAGTGTCCATACCTTGTTCGGAAAGCTGTTTTGTGAATGTCCTGCTCCTGAATCTTGAGTTGATGATAACCAGATCTTAAATCAATTTTGGAGAAATACTGAGCTCCAGACAATTGATCAAATAGATCGTCAATTCTGGGAAGTGGGTATTTGTTCTTTATGGTTAACTGATTTAACTGTCGATAATCTATACATAATCGCATAGACCCATCTTTTTTCTTCACAAATAACACTGGAGCACCCCAAGGTGAGGTACTAGGTCTAATAAATCCCTTTTCTATCAGTTCTAACAACTGTTTTTTCAATTCCTTCAATTCTTCCATTGACATCCTGTATGGTGTTCTTGAGATTGGTGTAGCTCCCGGAACTAACTCAATTGAAAAATTCACCTCTCTATTAGGTGGTATGCCAGGTAATTCTTGAGGAAAAACGTCTAGAAATTCTTTTACCACTGGAATATCACCCAATCCCGTGATATCTTGATTCAGTACCGTTACAGAAGCCAAGTACCCTTGACAACCTTTTCGTACTAGCTTACAAGCCTTAACTGCTGAGATTATCGGTATTCTTCTAATATGAGGTTTATCAAAAGTTATAGAACAATTTTCCTTTCCCAGAAATGTGACCCGTCTTAATTGGCAATCTAAGTTAGCATGGTGTTTAGATAACCAATCCATTCCGAGGATCACATCGTAATCCCACATTTCCAAGCATATCAAATCACCATATAAATTGTGTCCATTACATAAAATCTGACTATCAGGGTAATACTCTCTAAGCTTTTTACCCTCACTCAAAGGTGTTGCCACTTCTAATTGTGTAGACAATAAAACTGGTTGTATTTCCAAAGACTTAGCAAAATTATAGCTAATAAAGGAGTGTGTAGCTCCTGAATCAAATAGTACATGTGCAAGTTTTGAGTTTACTGTTAGTGTACCTTCAATCAGTCCGCCTTCTTGCGGAGATTCAGGTTCTACCTCCTGAATTGCTTGTATTCTTCCTTGTTTAGTTTGCCTAGCTTGAGGATTTGGTTTGACTGGCATATTCTTGATTGTCGGACACTCTGAAATACGATGTTGGGTACTTCCACATTTAAGGCATGCTCCCAACCTACGCCAACAAACTTCTGCTTTATGCCCTTTAACATGACAATGATTACACACTTCCTTATTGCCACTTAAAGCTTTCCCTGTCTTCTTTCCAGATTGTTGCACTTTCGAGGCATTTCCCGACTCAAATTTTCTCTTTCGATCCTCTCCTGACCTTCCTTTAATTTTGTCCACCAAATCATTAGCAGCTTCTAGAGCCAACACTCTTTTGACCATTTCTGAATATGTAGTAATCAAATGTGGAGTTAACTGCATAATATAGATAGGGCGTAGTCCATTCATGAACCTCTTGGCTTTCAGCTTATCCGAGGCTATAAGATGTGGAGCATACTTAGACAATCGAGCAAACTGAGCCTCATATTCGGATACGCTCATCCTTAATTGTTTCAGATTAGCAAATTCAGTGGCTTTCTTTTCCTGGACAACTTCAGAAAAATACTGATCATTAAACAATTCTACAAACTCATCCCAACTCATTTGACTTGGATCTTCCAATGTAGATGTCACGGTGTCCCACCATGCTCTAGCATCTCGTTCCAACTGAAAAGTCACTAATCGAATCTTTTCTTCTTCAGTGCACTTGATTACTCCAAATATCCTTTCAATGTCCTTTAACAAATTCTCAGCCTCGTCTGGGTCAGTACTCCCTGAAAATCTTGGAGGATCTAAACTTCGGAAGTCCCTGAATAGGCTTGTTCCATTATGGCTATTACTCTTCGCTACCGTCCTCATTACACGAGTCAAGTCATGCATTGAATTTTCCATTTTCTTCCAACTAGCATCACCTCCGTCCATGACAAGATGAAATAATAATCTGAAACATCCAATAGAACATACATTAATTTTCACATCCACACTACTTGCATTCATCACATATACATGTTGCAAATCCATAGAATGCACCACTTCATTCATTGATCAAATATTTACATCAAAATGTACATTCATGATTAGCAACTAAAACTAATACTGTCTTCTACTTCCCACCTCTCCATATTACAAAAACATACTCCTAAACCTTTCACTCCTTATACACCTGGGAGTTATATACATACCACCATCATTTATACAAAAGGGGAGGTTTTACAAAAAAGAGGGACATGTTGCCTAAGTCCTCTCTAGTTTTGGGTCAGATCTATGACAACTTCAGCAGGTTGAGGCTGCTGTACTTCATCGGTTCCGTGGTATATCTCCCTTGCCGCATCCGTCATGGCCTCCCAATATTCCTCAAACTGGTGGAGCAACATGTCTTGCCCCAGCTTGAGATTGTCCAACCTACACATAACTTGGGTCATTACGTCCAGTACAGCACCAGGATTTCCGGCAAAGAAAGCGCCTGCAGTCAGATTAAGCACTTCTTCCTTAAGAAGTACATGGGCCTCCTTCTGTGCTTGAGCATATTGTTCTAAGTCCTGACGTAGCATTTCCATGGCTGCTACCAACCTTTGTTGAGCACTCATGTCCATTCTGAAATAATTAACAGGTTAAGCATTCACATGATTAGAAAAATCATGCTAACTAATCCCATGTTTCTACCCCAACTCACTGGTTATCCCAAGGTTTTATCGTACTAAAGCTCTGATACCAATTCAATATGTCACGTCCTAGCAAAACTACATTTACCGGGCATGACAGATATTAAACATGACGAGCAATACACACGGTTTGTTCATACTAACTAAGTTTGCGGAAATTATTACATGATACTCCTCATCTTAGTCTGAATGAGGATCAAACAAAAGTAATTGTATCTTATTACATTCACACTTAAAACTACAAGGAAATAAAAGATAGCTGCACGACACTGCTTGATATAGGTGGTCCTCTCAGCACTCAATTCCCCCTTAAGCAGTTCCTCCATCTTGTTCACCTGAAATATTGAATTGAATGAGCTAACTAGCCCAGTAGGATTCAACATTTCTAAAGGATTCAAATAGATAAACATTCAAGATAGAACGAGTAAAGATCACTAACATAGTGTGTTCCAAGAACGGAGGCACAAGTTTATTTGATAACATGTATTGAACAAGTACAAGGTTGGAAATAGAATCAATAACTCAGAATGATTTTAGAATTCCAAATCAGATACAATATCACACACTCAAGCATGACATGATGACCAATCAAGCACGAATTGATGCATGCCAACATCCACGACGTCCTTATCGCCCCCGCGCGGCCACTGACGAATTCAGGTGCTCTCCCCAGGACTGAACCAGCCCTTATTTGCCAGGCATTTTTCTCAATTGAGTCCCAAGACTCATAAAGTGTCATCATCACATACTTATCCTTGTAATGAATCAAGGTATACAAGGATTCACTCATGAATCACACACAAGAATCAAGGAACTATGTTCCTTCACTAGTTCAGAATTTTCGAATCTTCACAAGAACAATTTTGTTCGGAACTTTGAAGAAATTACTCATGATGAAATGAAAGGTTCATGACTGAGTTTAGTAGGTAAAACCACAAGGGTTCATTCAAAGTTTACACATAAGAGTGAAGGAACTATGTTTTCTTATTGATTTCAGAGATTGGTAGCCCTTCGAGGTCAAAGTTGTTCGAAACTTCGGAGAAATAATTCATGGAACAAAGAAGGGTACATGACTGGTTTTGGTAGGTCTTTAGGTACTAAAAACCATAAGATTTAGGTGGACTATTAGTTGGTACAATTGGGTAGGATTTGTATCAAGAAATGGAGTAAAACAAGGCCTAGAAACATGTATTGTTGTCATCTGTCGACAGGCGCAAGGGAGCTGTCGACAGATCTAGTTTTCCAGACACCAGGGGTTCAGGTCTGTGAGATCTGTCGACAGCCAGCAAGGGATCTGTCGACAGATCCCACAGGTCATGAATTCCAGGCTTCTGGCTGAGAGCTCCTGTCGACAGCCAGGTGTTCGTCTGTCGACAGAACTTGCTCAAACTTTCAGAAATGGCTCTAAATCAACTCTAAATGGTACTATTAAACTCTTCTATCATTCCTAACATGATTAGGACTTAATCAAAACATAATCTTAGCCTCATATCTGAAATTATCATGACAAGAAAGGTAAGGATAAAACATGGTCTATGATTCACGTAGTTGATCTTTCAAGAAAACCAACTGAAAGAAGAATTCAAGGTAAATGGATTAGAAAGTTTTCCTCTTAAACTCTCTTCTCTTTTTCACTAAACACTTGTCAAGTTCATAGACTTAAGACCTCCATGAACTCTCAATAAACCAATCTCACAACAAGAAAGAACCATCATGGTTCTGTCTACATTACACAAGATTATCGATAAAACTTCAGATTTTTGAATCAAGTGGAGGAAGAAGAATTATCTATAAGCTCTCATAGATGACAATTAACCAAAGCATGATGAAGAATATAGTCCTATTAAGAACATACTCTCAAACTATAGGATAAGAACTAAGGATGATATACAGAGTGAGATTTCCTTCAAGCTGGTAATCTACTAGTGAAGAGAAGGATAGAAGGAATTGAATCCTACCTTTAAGACAAGCACAACCTTCTCTTGATGTTAAATTCCCAAAAACCCAACGTATAGTAGTTGAGGGAGTTGCCAATAATGAAGAAAGGATAACCAAATAGCCAAGTCCTCCCAGATTTGCTTCACCAGCTTTCACTACATCCCACGCAGTACTCCTAACGCCAGCTAGAGCAAGAATAAGGATGCAATTGCAGTGGTAATGGCTCTGGCTTGTGAAGTCTACTCAACAATCTGGCAACAAAGCAGCAGCATAACGAAGGGCAAGCTCAGAAAGATGGTCACAAAGGCTAGTGGGGTGTATTTATAAACCCAAGATGATGCCATGCATGAAGACACGATATCCCCTCATGTGTCACAGTAAAAACCCGTTTTTACTGTTGACACGTTAACCATGCGTTTCCCAGTTGTGACACCTCAGGTAAGTATGCATGATTACTTACTTCAAGTGTGCTGGCCACCCTATATTCTTACACGTAGGCTTTTGTAATTTTCAGAAAATCCCCAACCGTAAATACCCCATAAATCAACTGGCCTAATGTTTACTAGGCAAACACCTCTAAATGGTGTCCATTTGCCACAAAATTTTAACCATAGGCTAATAGGATGGTTTTACAAATTGTAGTAATTTTAGATTTTATTTTGTAGTAGGTGAAAAATCACCCGAAAAATGGTCGCGTCGACTGTACGTTGAAATCCGTACGTCGAAAAATTCATGTAATTACATAATAAATTTCTCCACATTTTTCTGGAAATTATGATGTTCTCAGATTTTTATTTCGATGTCGTTTTCCAGTATCGCCCTGTGGAGGCACGCACTTCGATGCGCGACACTGGGGTAATGCTCGTTACTACTAGTCATACTTACATATCAATTATTTCAATTTATTGACAACGTTAAGGTATAATAACTTAATTATCCTTGTTTTGAATCAATAAATGATAAAAAAAAAATTGGGGTATTACATGTGATTTTCAGGAGACTTTGATAAGCACGAGCATAATGACAGGAACAAGCAAGTGTGACGAGTATCTCAGATTATCATAAAAGAGACATCGTAGAATCCATAGTAGAGTTATGTTTTATTTCTGGCAAGTCAAATGTCATGATGGGTCTTATGTATTGGCTCTGATTAGTGGATGAAACAAACATTAGTGATCTGATATCAATAAAAGTATTAGTTGACTATTTTATCATTCAATTTTGAGTTTTATCCAATGAATGTTTTTGATATTCTAGTTCCTATTTTGATTGACTCGACTGATTGATATACATGTATCTGTTTACGTCATAATACTCTGGTTAATTGCTTTAGTACCCTTAATTGGTTGTAATACCTCTTACCTATGGTAAGATAGGGTAAAGCCTTGGGCTTGGTTTTAAAAACATTATAACTTCACAATTTATGGCACATTAAATGATGATACAGGAAGATCCCTAACCTTAACAATTATTTTAAAGGAATTTAGAAATTTAATATGGCTGAAGAATGTGAACAGTTGAGAGAGATGTAACAAACTATGCAATACTTGACTCAGACACTAGTACAAGCGTCGAAGGTGGGGGAAATCGTGAGGCGGAAAATCTCCACAAGAACTTAGGAACATGAACTTGCTAAGGTTCAACAGTTCCACTAACCCAAATGAGGCTAAGCACTAAGTCAATAAAATCAAACGGATTTTTCAAGTCATGCAATGTGCTGACGAAGAAGGTCCTATGCAACCTTTTAGCTAGAAAAGGATGCTAGAGCCTGGTGGGAGTCAATAGATGCTACTGTGTAAAATGCCCAGCTTACGTGGGAAGAGTTCAAGGAGCACTTTAATGGTAGGTACTTCTCTAAGTAGGTTGAAGAGAAGAAGGCAATAGAATTCTCTACCTTAAAGGAAAGGAATCTGACTATAGCTGAATACAAGGGCCATTTTTCTAGTCTAGCTCATTACGCTAACCACATGGTTAGTACTGAAAAAATGAAAAAATCCAAGAAATTTATGAATGGGTTGAAGCCCCTATAGATCACCCAGTTGGCACCTCTCGACATCTAGACCTATGTTGATATGATGAAGAAATCTAAATTACTGAAGGATGCCACTGGCATTGATGTCTAAGAGATTTTAATGATCATAAAAACACATTATATGATATGATGAGTTTTGGTCATGTTTGATTGACTTGTTGATTGAGTTGAAAATGTATCATGGTATTTTAAGAGTCTAACTTGTGTGATTAAGTGTGAAAAAATAGGTGTTAAAGTGGCCTAGATATGAGTGCTTTTATGGCACATCAATCGAGGAAGATAAGGTTGGATTTGAAGTTCAGAAGACTAGAATAATGGTCCTCCAATCGACTATTTGTAGGTCTCCGATCAAAACTTTTCCTAGTGCTCATAAAGATGAGAAGCTGAAGAAGTCTGGTCAACTAATGCTTAAAGGACCGATTGACAAACTTTCCTAGGGCACCCAGGAAGGTAATCAGTGGTCATCTGGTTGACCGATCCAAGTAGGTTTGGTCGACAATTTTTTATAGGGCGATCAAGACAAGTCTTTGAAGAAGGATTGGTCAACCAATCAGGTCGATGTGGTTGACCAATCTTAGTTGAATCAAAATATGAACTTTCCTATTAAAGCCCATTCAAGCACGGTTTCTTGCTAAATCAAGAGGCCTTGTTGGGGTACTATATATACAACATGTTATCATCATTTGGGACAAGAAGGCAAGCCTCAAAAGTTAGGGTTTATGCCTAAGAGGTTAGAAGAGAGGTCTTCAAGCCCTAGAAGTGTTGTGTCAAGCCTTGGACGTGTGTGCGACAATATGATCGATTCAAGATCATTCCAAGGATTTCTCTACGTTCTGAAGAGTTGTTGATCACCAAGAGGACATAAGAAAGTGATCACCAAATCGTGGCTTCCAACTAGAGGTTTCTATATCGACATGTTCTTTACTGAGGCATCATTGTTTTAGAGATGATTAGAGAAGTCGAGTCTTGACAGAGGGATTTCTTGTTATTGGCATTTGATTCATTGTTCCTCTGTGTCTTTAACTATTCTTTCAACTTAAACAATAGTGGTGTATGGGTGTGCTGTCCTTGTGGCATACATGTCTGTGTGTGTGTGGTATGTGTCTTACATAGTGTGGATGAGGGTCCATGTATGTGTAGTTGGTCAGGTTTTGACTGTGTGGTGTGTGTCTTACATAGCGTGGACGAGGGTCCGTGTATGTGTAGTTGGTTAGGTTTTGACTATGTATGTGTGCGGGGAGGGTTTTGTTTGTCTTGTACCCACTTAAACAAGATAAGCGTGTGTGAGCCTCACTATTGTGACAGGTGGACTAGGTGCACCTTCTGTGTTACCAAACCACCTAAAAATCTTATGTGTGCTATGTGGTTTGCATCCTTATCTTCTACCTTAATTCTATGTATGCATAGGATAGTGAGTTTCGTCTAGATCATTCTGTAATTTCCATTGTGCTAAGTTAGCTTTCTTCTATGTCTAATTGTTTGATTTGATAACTCAAAATTCATAGGTGAGTAAGTTTTTAATTTAGCAGTAGCAATTCACCCCTCCATTCTTGCTCCTTCAGCTAGCTTCTATCTCAACCGACATGACCAACTCGATCAAGGAAGGATGGTTAAAAGGGAGCTAGTAACCAGCCCTAGGATTCCCAAGACTACTAGTGGAAAGAAACGACAAATCAATGGCGGAGGAGGATCATCCCAAGAGAATAAACCCAAGGGCAACAAAAAGGTAGTCACCCCCACTACTCTATGCAAAAAGAACTGTAAGTATTGTAACAAGCCTAGTCAAAAAATTGAAGAGAGCTGGAGGAAACAAGGTGCTTGTCTGAGTTGTGGAAATTAGGACCATAAGATCTTGGATTGTTCTCTGCTGACTAAACATACTCCACAAGACAAGCATCAGGGTGGATGGAAGAGACAAGGCTGACTCTAATCACTAAAAGAACCTAAAACTATTGGAGATGGTGGTGCGGTAAAAGGTACCCTTCTTGTCCAAGCCAATTCAAGATTTGTTTTCTTTGATACTAGAGCAACCTATTCATTTATTAATCAAAGCTTTGTGGATACTTTAGCTATGAAACATGTACCCTTGGAAACTGAACTCACTATCACTACCCCAATTAGAGCAGAAATTGATCTCAAACACTTCTATCCCCTAGTGAAGTCAAAATTGAGGGTCAAAACACACCAACTGATTTGATTTGTATGGCTATCGTAGCTATGAGATGATATTAGAACCTGATTGACTATCTAAACATGGTGCTAATGTAAGTTGCAATAAGGGGAAGGTAACCTTTAGTGATTACCCTAAACTTACCTTTATTGGTGTTAGAAATCATAAGCATCAATCCTTATCTCTTCCTTCGAGCCTGTAGGATGATAAAAAAAAGGTTGTGCGGCTTTCTTTGCTTCTGTTGCACTAGAAAAGGAAGGATCTAATGTAGAAGATATACCAAACGTGAAGGACTACCCCTGATGTGTTTCTTAAGGAGTTACTAGGAATCCCTCATAAAGAGAAGTCAATTTCTCTATTGATTTGATTCTTAGAGCCGCCCCTTGTGGATACCGTTTCCGGTCCACAAAGAGAGGGGGGATGAATAGTGGATATGTGATGTGAGTGATATGGAGTGGAAAGCGGAAAGGGCAATAGAATAAAAAAGATCATGATCGCCAGGCACGCGAGGGTGCCGAATGGGGATGCACGGAGAGGGGTGCGAGATGGAAGAGTGATCGCGAGCGTACCTTTTGGAGCGTGGGGAGATTGCGCAGGGATGATGTGGGTCCTCTCTTCCTCTACGAACACGGTCAGCCGCGGTAGAGGGCATTTCCTCGTTTGATTACCCTGACAAAAGACAAAGAAAATAAGAAGGGATTAGCCACGTGTGTGTAGTATCAATCCAAAATAAATAAATAAAAGAATAAACGGAAAGGGGAATGACTTACCGTGTGGTGGCTTTTAAACCCCTAACGAATGTGGGTGTGTGTGAAATGCATGCATGTGTGTGTGTTAAAAAGAAGTAAAAGGGGCACGTGGGGCCCGATGAGGTGAAAATAAGAGGAAAAGAGAAAGGGGAGGGGGTACTTCCCCGAATGGGCGGCGTAGAGGCATGGTGGCCGGTGCCGGGATGAATGGAGGAAGGCGAGGAAGGAGCTTCCGCCGCCGTGGATGACGAGGGAATGCTGGTTCCGCGCTCTGGGAATGGAAGGGTCGAAGTGGAAGGGGAGATGCTTCTCCTCGAGTCGGAGGCGAGATGGAAATCTAGCAGGGCTTTGCCGCTATCGTTGGCCCCCCCCTAAAACAATACCCTCGGGGGTCTATTTATAGGCAACAGATTCTTGAATCGCGTCCAATGCAGCGGATGCCTATTAGACCTGAATCGCGTCGGGAAGGATGCCGCTATTTAAGAAGTCAACTTGATGGGACGAGCGCATGGCGGCCATGGCGTGCGGCCATATCTTGAATCGCGTCTGGCAAGGCCGCCGCATTTTCCAAAGTAAAATCGTATCTTTGACGAAATTGATCTTGATTTGACAGTTTTTAAAATGCGACGTCTTTTCCAGACGCGATTCTGAGATTTGTCATAATCCCAGGCATGGGCTCTTAAATGCGCTGTCAGCAGATCTTTTGACTTCTTAATCGCGGCGTCCTTGGTGGACGTAATTAAGACATTTGGTCATGATTCGAAGACGTGTGCGGACATAGGCTTTTTGACATTTTAATCGCATCGTCCTTAGCAGACGGCGCAATATGAAATTAGAAAAACACTCTTGCGAGGCAAAAAGAGGGCCATTTGTGGCATTACGGCGCAATATGAAATTTGCCCGCGGTGGAGCCGAATTCGCGTGTCTACACCCCTGTGTCTATAGCTCCCTATAGGATGTCTCCTATTGCATTGAAAGAATTGAAAGATCAACTAGTGGAATTGTTAAAGAAGGTTTTATCAGACCAAACACATCGACCTAGGGGGCTCCTATTATTTTCCCCAAGAAGAATAATGGGTCAATGAGGCTATGCATTGGTTACAGACAGTTAAACTAATTAATGACCAAGAAGAAATACCCATTGCCAAGAATTGATGAGTTGTTCAATCATCTTGCTAGAGACCAATGTTTCTTTAAGAATGACCTTAGGTCAAGTTACCATCAATTGAGAATTAGAGAAGACGACATCTCAAAGATGGCCTTCAGGAGTAGGTATGGGCACTATACATTTGTTGTCATGTCTTTTGGACTAACCAATGCTTATGTAGCCTTTATCCAGTTAATGAACAATCTCTATATGCCATACCTTGATAAATTTGTGGTAGTGTTTATTGATGACATATTGATATATTTCAAGACTAGGGAGGAACATGGGGAACATCTCAAATAGCTTTGTAGTCCATAAAAGATAATAAACTATATGCCAAATTCAATAAATGTGAATTTTGTCAAGAAGAAATGTCTTTTCTAGGCCATGTGACTTCTAAGGCATTCTTGTCGATCCCTCTAAGGTAGAAGTCGTGTTAAAGTGGGAAAGACCTACCAATGTGACTAACATCAAAAGTTTGTTGGACTGACTGGATATTATAGGAAATTCATTAAGGACTTCTCTAGGATTGCTATACCTCTAACCATATTGACTAGAAAGGAGAACCCTTATATATGGACTGAAGAGGGTAAGAAGAGTTTCCAGATATGCAAGGAGTGTTTGACTACTGCTCCTATTATTTCCCTACCCATTGAACGTGGAGGATTCACAGTTTACACTGATGCTTTTAGATTTGGTTTAAGCTTCATGTTACTGCAACAAGATAAAGTAATTGCTTATCCATCTAGACAATTAAAGACTCATGAGGTCAACTACCCTGTGCATGACTTAGAGTTGGCCTCTGCAGCCTTTGCACTTAAGATCGAAAGACACTATTTATATAGTGAATAATTCATAACATACTTAGATCACAAGAGTTTAAAGTATTTGTTCTCATAGAAGGAACTCAACGTAAGGAAAAGAAGATGATTGGAGTATCTAAAGAACTTCGACCTTTCCATTCAATATCACCTTGGGAAAGGTAATGCCATGGTTGATGCACTCAATAGAAAGTCTATGAAATCACTATCTACTATAATGCTTGGCTAATGCCGATTGTTGGAACAATTTGCAAGGTTAGATTTGAATATAAAGAAAATAATGAGCATGCCATGATTGCTAGCATTAGGATACAATATGATTTGTTCATTTAGATGAAGGAGAAACATGGTAATGACCCGTTCTTACTTGAAATAAAGGAAACTCTAGATCAAAGGTTGGATTACTTAAGGCTAGGAATGGAAGGCTACTCTTCTGAGGAAGAGCTTGTGTACCTGATCATGTTGATGGAAGAAGCACATAAATCCAGGTACACTCTCCACCGTGGAGTTGCTAATATGTACCAAGATGTGAAAAGAAAATGTCAGTGGCCAAACAGGAAAATTGAGGTGGCAGAGGTCATGGCTCACTATCTAACTTGTTAACAAGTCAAATCAGAATACCTCAGACCAATAGGTGTATTAAGACCCCTAGAGATACTCGAATGGAAGTGGAAAAGTATTGACATAGACTTCATCATGGGTTTGCTAAACAGCTAAGGTGGACTTGATGCCATGTGGGTAATAGTAGACCAATTGACATTGGTCTACACACTTTTTACCCATTAAGAGAAAAAGGATAGTCGATATGTTAGTTGTTGTTTACATCAAGGAGGTAGTGAGATTGCATAGAATTCCATCGTCTATAGTCTCAGATCTAGATCTGAGATTGAGATTCACCTTTTACTTCTAGAAAGGGCTGCAATCTTCATTAGGAACCAAACTAAATTTTAGCATTACTTTCCACCCATAGGCAAAAGGTCAAATAGAAAGGACAAACCAAATTATGGAGACATCCTTAGGGCCTATGCAATTGATTTTGAAGGCTATTGAGATGAACACTTGCAACTCATAGAATTTGCATACAATAATAGCTACCAGTCTAGTATACATTTGGCTCCATTTGAAGCATTGTATGGCAGGAGCTGCAAGTCATCTGTATTCTAGGAAGAAATAGGTGAAAGGCAATGGATAGGCCTAGATTTGGTACAAAACATAACCTAATGTGTCCAGATCATTTGAGGCAGATTAATGGTTGCTAAATCTTGAAAAAAGAGCGATACAGAAATAAGAGATTTGGAATTTTAAGTGGGAGATCATGTCTTCTAGAAAGTGTCTCCTACTAGTGGGATCCAATGATTCGTAGTCAAATTGAAAGTTGATTTATCAACCTTTTTGAGATACTTTCAAGGGTTGGTAAGATGGCATATAGACAGGCATTACCCCTACAACTGACGGGTGTGCACAATATTTTCCATGTATCCATGCTAAGGAAGTATGTCTATGATGCTACACATGTAATCCGAAATGAAGACCTTGAAGGATTGCGGAAATAGCTATAAAGAAATCTAGAAGGGGGGATTGAATAGATTTCAAACAATTTATACCAAATACTAAGCAAATTCGAGATCTACAATTACTGTAGAATTCAAGAGTAAGCACAGACCAAACTTAAGACAAATTGTGTGTGTAAAGTGAGAATTTAGGGATAGCTAGGTGATACTAGTATGGATTAATGAGCGTGCCTATCAATCATATAGTGGTAAATGAAGTCAAACGACAAGAACACAAGGATTTAAGGTGGTTCGGACTACACAACTTGTGTATCCTACATCCACTGTCCACACACGCACACACACACAATCTGCTTATCAAGCAAGTCTGAACCATATACACAATGTCAAATTAAGAATGGGAAAATTAATTAGAAGTCCTTACGAAATATTTGACTTATTTTTTAGTCCTTGACAGAGCTGTAACTCATATAATAAGTGTTATCCTCTGTTACAGTATACGTTAAGTCCTGGTACAACAAGGACCTCGTTTGTTACAGTCGGGGACTATTAATTAATTTACCCATTAAGAAATCATCTCAAAGTTTTACTACAATGAACACAATGCAATGTGCAATTCACTCATCAAAATTTTCACGTGTATCTATGTACAGGTCTACCAAAGAGATATGGGATAAGCTAAAATTGATATATGAAAGAACATCTGAACTGAAGGAGACAGAAGCCAACTTGTTGGCACATGATTATGAATTGTTCAAAACGAGGTCAAATGAGAGTATATCTAAAATGTTTGCTAGATTTACTGAAATTAGAAATCACTTGAAGTCACTAGACTAGGATTATGCAAACTCAAAACATGTCAAAAAAAATTTAAGATCTCTTCCATCATCATGGCATACAAAAGCTATTGGTATTGATGATTTGAAAATTTTGACTACTCTATCTGGGGATGAATTAATAGGATCTTTAATGACTTATGAAATAAATATGAAAAGGAATGAAGATGAGAACAAGAAGAAAATTCTATTACTTTGAAAGTTGACTTATAGGTTAAAAGCTATGTGAGGAAGAAGAAGTTAAAGAGTGGTAATGAAGAGGATCTGACCATGATGATAAGGAACGTCAGAAAGTTTTTGAGAAAAAGAAGAAAGACATCAAGAAATTTTAGAAATTTTGTCAGGAAGGCACTAGTGATTAAAGGTGAAACAAGTAGAGAAGAAAAGGTGATATGCTATAAATGCAAAAGGCCTAAACATATGCGTGGATAATGTCTAGAGTTGCAAAAGAAATTTAAGAAATAAAAATTGAAGAAACCAAGAGCTATGATAGCTACTCAGAGTGAAGAAGACGAAGAGCAAGGATCAGAGTAACCAGTGGATGACTTATGTTTAACGGCAAAGGAGGATGAACCAGAAGAGGTATATGAAGAACCTGACTCTATTTCTTGTGAAGAATGGGAAATTGCTTATACATGTCTATATGAGAAATACAAAAAGACTATGCAGGAGAATAAAATTTTGAAAAGAAAAATTGATCATTTTTGTCTAGTAAAAACTTTGGCTATTAAGTACAATGATCTTGAAGATGAGAATAAAATCTTGAAAGGAGAGGAAGAAAAATTGATGAATGAAAATTGTGTCATGCCACCAAAAGTTCAAGAATTTGAAAAAAAAAAATATTGATCTCAATGCAAAAATAAATGATCTGAATATTACACTTTCCAAATTTGTTCAAGGCATATAGAAACTTGATGAAATGTTAGGAATCAAGGTTAATTTTCGGAAATAAGGATTGTTGAACCACTCTTATATTTTATTCTTTTATTTTGGTGATTTAAAACTCATGATTAACTTAAATATCATTAATATATTTAATATCATGTTTTTCTCATGAATATAATATATTATGAAACTATCGCTTCATGATTTGCACTGAAAAGCTCAATTGATTGTTGTTCAATGCATATTGATTACTGACTGAGTGACACATCGATTGGAGAACAAAGGTTCTATCGATTACTAATAAAATAGCACATCGATTACTGTTTTACACTTCACGAATCGATGTTTTAGTCAAACTTTGATTGGCTTTAAACACAATTGCTTTAAACATTGATTGTTTTAAAAGATCGATTGCCATGAAAAACAACAATTGTCTTAGAACATCGATTATCTTAAACATCAATTACTTTAAAACATCGATTGCTTTAAAACATCGATTGCCTTGAAAAACATCTATTGCCTTTGAACACATCAATTGCCTTTGAAAACATTGATTACTTTTGGACATCGATTGCCTTTACGAATCGATTACCTTTAAGAATCGATTGTCTTTATAGATCGATTGCCATTAAACATTGATTGCTCTTGATCACATCGACTGCCTTTCAGCACATCGATTGCATATCACTTATCTGTCTCATATCGATTGATGTTATGACTTACACCGATTGACTTTCAAATCTTTCAAAATATCTTTGGTGCCCAAATGAAATTTCAAATGTACTTCATATGTTTAACTTTTTATTTCTCCAACTGAAGATCTTTTTGCCTATCTCATAGGATCTCTTCCTTCCTGTAAGAAATAAAAAGACCTACCTACTATTTCTATCTGTCAACAGGAAACATGGCAAAAGAGGTATGGGCTATCTGTCAGAAGACTTCTCTAGTGTAATATCTTCTTCTTTACATTAAATGTCTGCAAGTCTATTCTACTCTTAGTCAACATCTTGGACCTACTGCTGGCTCTCTTAGAAGCAAGCACCAGCTGGAAGATCTTCCTCCATTCCAAGTAGCCTGTGGACTCAAGAAGACATCTGTTAGACTCAACAGAAGGAGAGTAGAAGAAGATGAGAGCCAAGAAACTCCAACAACCATCTGTCAATGGATCTCTTCATTTGCTCCACAAAAGAGAGAAGCAAAAGCAGAAGAAGAAGAAGAAGACCAATGTGAAACTGAAGATCTTTCAAGGAGTGCACATCCAGTGAGCTTTCAACTCCATACACACTCAAAGCAAGAGAGAAAGAGCTCAAGCCCATTCAAAGAAAGAATAAGCATTCAAGTAGAAACTTTTAGAATCATTGAAGCCTTTCTTTCTTCCTCATTCCCTCTCCATGTGTCTTTGTGTATTTACGAGAGAGAGAGAGGTGGGGGTTTTGCCTAAGAGAGATTTCCTGGTATACTCTTTTACTCTTAGGCTTAGTCTCAGATCAAGCACTTTCTATTGTCCATCTTGAGCTTGATCTAGGGGCTTCAGGTCCTACCTTCTATGTTCAAAAGTGTTCCTCTTCTTTGGAAGAAAAGACTTGCAGTGTAAGTGCTCCCCTTGTGTTAAGGGAAGGACCGTACTGGGGTTTATACTAGAAGGTTGGCTTCTTGACCTGTAAGAGAAGTGGGTTGCCTACTTGCCCAGAAAGAGAAGAAGACCAGCTTGTGTCTAGTGGTGTAACCACGTTGGGGTTTGTTCCAGCAAGTTTGCTTCTGAGCCTGTAAAAGAAGTGGGCTGCCTTCTTGCTTTGAAAAAGAAGAAGACCAGCAGGGGTTAGGTGTTGTATGTTCTTGAGGGGGACTGTATCCTTGGTTCGTGAAATCCAAAGAGTTTGCTTGGGAATTGGACGTAGGACTTCCTTTTGGAAGAGCCGAACCAGGATAAATCTTTGTGCTGCTTGTGTGCTTGCTTCTAGCGATCTTAAAGCAAAGATCAAATGGCAGCTCAATATTTTGCAAAGGGCCAATACATCTTCCAATCTCCTTTATTTAATGGAGAAAACTGCCCTTACTGGAAAACCAGAAAGGAATTCTTCCTACAAGACTACGACTACCAATTCTGGAGCATCATAGAAGATGGTGACCTCCAAATCTCCAAGCCTAAGGAAGAATGGATAGCTAAAGATAAGAAGAAGGTATCCTTGAATAGTAAGGCCAAGAGCTTCATGCATTGCGCACTGACTAGGTAAGAATTCAATAGGATCTCAGCGTGGAAAACAGCTAAAGACATGTGGGACAAGCTAAAACTTACCCATGAAGGAATAGACAAAGTGAAGGAGACAAGGATTGACATCCTTGTCACATAATATGAGAAGTTTCAAATGGAATAAGGTGAGTCCATATCTCAGATGTACAATGATTTCACTGGAATTATCAATGGATTTGCAAGTTTAGGAAAGAAATTCAACTAGGGAGAAATGATTAGGAAGATTCTAAGATCTCTTCCAGCATAATGGACTCCAAAGGTCACTTCTATAGAAGAAGCAAATAACCTCTCCACTATGACATTGAAAAGCTCATTGGATATCTCATAGCCCATGAGATCAACATGAAGAGATTAGAAAAAAACACTTCAAGAGGAAGGTCAAACAATGCATTCAAGACTGAGGAGAGCACTTCGGATGAAGATACTGCCATTGAGAGTAGTGATATTAACAGTGAAGAAGAAGTCATCCAAAAATCTTATCCAAGACAAAGGAGAAAAAGAAGAAGGAATTAGTCTACTATGAATGTAGAAAGCCTGGACATTTGAGGCCAGATTGTCCAAGACTCAAGAAGACTGGTCAAGCAAAAAAATCCAAGAAGAATAAAAGAAAAGAGGAGAAATACAATAAATACAAAAAGAAAACCATGAATGCTACATGGGATGACTCCTTAGGCTGCTCATGTAGCGAAGAAGAAGATGAAGAGAATGTTAATCTGCTCTTGATGAACAAAACCTCTAAACGACATTCAAATGGGTATGGTTAGAGATACTCGAAAGCATCTAATTGATGACTACCAACTTTTCAACTCACTCCAATCAAAAGATAAAGTAGTCATCCTTAACTTTTAATTTTTGTTTAAACTTACATTTGTTCTAATTGTTCTTTTTTTTTTACTACAATGCTACTAACATCCATGCAAGTATTTATGCCTCTTTTATAGACCAATGCAGGGAATCTTCGTGAAGACTCGAAAACCTCACATTAAGGGGGTATCACTTTCAGGGGGAGCAAACACTAAGGGGGAGCAATGAACACTGACAGTAATAAACATATTGTTGAACCCCTCTCCTTCAAACTCACAGCATATTGGTAAGAAGTCCTTACAAAAGGGGGGAAATGCAAATGGTAAGATCCTTCCTTTTTTGTTATTGACAAAAAGGGGGAGAGTATTCTTAAACTATGAATTTTCTATTTATTTTATGTTTTGAGTATCTTTGTCAGAAAATTCTCATAAGTTTTGTCATCATTGTGTTCTTAAACAATGAATTTTCGGTTTATTTCATGTTTTGAGTATCTTTGTCAAACAATTCTCATAAATTTTGTCATCACCAAAACGGGGGAGATTGTTGAACCACTCTTATATTTTATCCTTTTATTTTGGTGATAACAAAACTCATGATTAACTTAAATATCATTATATATTAACACCATATTTTTCTCATGAATATAATATATTATGTCACTATCGCTTCATGATTTGCACTGGAAAGCTCAATTGTTTGTTGTTCAATGCATATTGATTACTGACTAAGTGCCACGTCAATTAGAGAACAAAGGTTCTATTGATTACTGATAAAATAGCACATCGATTATTGTTTTACACTTCACAAATTGATGTTTTAGTCAAACATCGATTGGCTTTAAACATCGATTGCTTTAAACATCGATTGCTTTAAAACATCGATTGCCTTGAAAAATATTGATTGCTTTAGAACATCTATTGTCTGAAACATCGATTGCTTTAAAACATCGATTGTCTTAAACATCAATTGCTTTAAAATATTGATTGCCTTGAAAAACATCGATTGCCTTTGAACACATCAATTGCCTTTGAAAACATCGATTACCTTTAGACATCGATTGTCTTTATGGATCGATTGCCATTAAACATCGATTGCTCTTGATCACATCGACTGCCTTTCAGCACATCAATTGCATATCAATTATCTATCTCATATTGATTGATGTTATGGATTACACCGATTGGCTTTCAAATATTTCAAAATGTCTTTAGCACCCTAATGAAATTTTAAATATAGTTCATATGTTTAACTTATTATTTCTCTGACTGAAGATCTTTTTGCATATCTCATAGGATCTCTTCCTTCCTGCAAGAAAGAAAAAGACCTACCTACTATTTCTATTTCTCAACAGAAAACATGGCAAAAGAGGTATGGGCTTCTTTAGTCTAACATCGTCTTCTTTGCATTAAATGTCTACATGTCTATTCTACTCTTAGTCAACATCTTAGACCTGCTGCTAGCTCCCTTGGAAGGAAGCACTAGCTGGAAGATCTTCCTCCATTCCAAGTCACCAGTAGACTTAAGAAGACATCTGTTAGACTCAACAGAAGGAATGCAAAAGAAGAAGAGAGCCAAGAAACTCCAATGGTCATCTGTCAATGGATCTCTTCATCTGCTCCATAAAAGGGAGAAGCAAAATCACAATGAAGAAGACTAGTGCGAACCTGAATATCTTTCACGAAGTGTACATCCAGTGAGCTTTCAACTCCATACACACTTAAAGAAAGAGCAAAAGAGCTCGAGCCCATTCAAAGAAAGAAGAAGCATTCAAGCAAAAACTTTCAGAAGCAATGAAGCCTTTATTTCTTTCTCATTCTTTCTCTGCGTGTCTTTGTGTATTTGCGAGAGAGAGAGAGGTGGGGTTTTTGCCTAAGAGAGTTTTTCTTGTATACTCTTTTACTTTTAGGCTTAGTCTCAGATCAAGAACTTTTTACTATCCATCTTGAGCTTTATCTAGGGGCTTCAGGTCCTAACTTCTGTGTTCAGAAGTTTTTCTCTTCTTTGGAAGAGAAGGCTTGCAGTGCAAGCAGTTCCACTTGTATTAAGGGAAGAACCGTACTAGGGTTTGTACCAGGAAGTTGGCTTCTTGACCTATAAGAGAAGTGGGTTGCCTTCTTGCCCGAAAAGAGAAGAAGGCCAGCTTGTCTTTGGTGGTGTAACTATGCTGGGGTTTGTTCCAACAGATTTGCTTCTGAGCCTGTAAAGAAGTGGGCTATCTCTTCGTTCCTGAAAAGAGAAGAAACCAGCATGGCTGGGTGTTGTATGTCCTTGAGGGGGGCTATACTCTTGGTTAGTAAATCCCAAGAGTTTTCTTGGGGACTGGATGTAGGACTTTCTTTTGGAAGGGCCGAACCAGGATAAATCTTTGTGTTGCCCCCCCCCCCCCCCCTCTAGGCTAGTCTTGCTGCCAACTAAGTGGGCCACAAGGATTAGGTTACATTCATGCTAATAAGAAAACGTTTGATAAAAAATTACTACTTCTTTTTTGTACTGTGATGAATATGTTAAGAAAAACTTGTAACCGCTAAAAAGAAAAATGTTTCAAAATACAACGAAACCATAACAAGTCATGAGGTAACATGTTTTTACTGTCAGAAATTTGGTCATATTTCTGCAAATTATTGGTTTAAAAGAAATGCTCAAAGAACAAAATTAGTCTACATTGAAAAATCTTTGATTCATAGTTGTACTAACAATGATGGACACAAAAAGATATGAGTACCAAAGACAATTGTATGAGTATCTTGTTTTTGACAGATGTGTCTCAAGTCAATGGAAAGCAAATGGTTTCTTGACAGTGGTTATTCAAGGCGTATGATTGAAGACTAAAATGCATTTTTAAGTTTGCAAGAAATAAATGGTGGACTGATTACATTATGAGATAAAGACAAAGGAAAAATAATTGGGATAGATAATATTGGTAAGAATTCCTCAAACTAAATTGGGCAAGTATTCCTTGTGAAGCTCGTAACACAACTTGTTTGAGTATAAGTCAACTCTGTGATAGAGGTTTTACAGTAATTTTTAAACCTTCTCATTATTATATTTTACTTAATATTTCAAATGAAAAAAAAATTTTGGTCAAAGATGAAATAATGTATATACATTGATCTTAATAGTATTTCTTGTGATGATATTTGCTTGATGGGTAATAGAACTAATAGTGGATAGTTGTGGCATAGAATATTAGATCATGCTAATTTTAGTATAATTTCAAAACTGTCAAGATTAGATATAGTCAGAGGCTTGCCAAAAAGTAAGTTTGATAGCAACAAAATTTGTGTTGTATGTGCTAAGGCAACATACTAGAGTTTCTTTTAAAAATAAAAATGATGTCTCATCTAAACATTGTTTAGAACTGTTACACATTGATTTGTTTGGTCCTAGTAGAACTATCAGCTTAGGTGGTAAATTTATGGATTTGTAATTATTGATGACTATTCTAGATTTACATGGGTATTATTTTGTCAAGTAAAAATGAAGCCTTGACTGAATTTAAAGTGTTTTACGGAAGAAAGAAAATGACAAAGCTCTTTGATTACTGGAATTCTGAGTGACCATGGTAACGATTTGACAATTTTTGCAAGGAATAGGGGTATATACACAATTTTTCTTCACAAAATGCATCATAGCAAAATGGAGTTGTAGAGAGGAAAAATAGGACTTATATAGAGTTGACTAGGACAATGCTTAACAAACAACTTGCTAAAATATTTTTAGGTAGAAGTTGTAATATACAGAAAAAAAAAATCACAAGACCAAGCTAGCGATGAATCCATCAGCTAACAAAAGAAACCTCATATTCAATTTAGAAGAATTGTGATAACAACAAGAAGAACACTAAGACTTACAAAGGTACTAGATATTTCTAAATGATCATCCTAAACAAAACATCATTGGTAATATAGAAGATGGTATGAAAAAGCATATCAGCTTTGAGATAGGTAATGGAAGAAGACTATATTGTTTTGTTTTTCACATATTGAACCCAAATGAGTTGGTTACGGCAATGTATGAGGAACTATATCAATTTGAAAGAAATAGAGTTTGGTCTCTAGTACCTTATCCTAAAGATCAATCTGCCATAGGCACAAAATAAATTTTTCTCGTAATAAACTTAATAAATCTGGTTTTGTAACAAGAAATAAAGCTAGATTAGTTGCAAAAGGTTATTGTTAGGAAATTGGTCTAGATTTTAAGGAATTGTTCGCTCTTATTGCTAGGCTTGAAGCAATAAGAATAATGTTAGCTTTTACTTGTTCTAAAAACATCAAACTATGTCAAATAGATGTGAAAAGCATTTTTGGAATGGTTACATAAAAATGATGTTTTATGTTGGTCGGCCCCCTAGTTTTGAAGATTCAAAATATCTTGATCATATTTTTAAATTACATAGAGCTTTGTATGGCCTTAATAACCCCCAAGGATGATTTGATAGATTGAGTTCATTTCTGATTAATAATAATTTCTAAGAGACATTGTAGATCAAACTCTATTTACCAAAGTATGTAATGAATATATTTTAGCTGTTCAAGTTTATCTAGATAACATTAATTTTGGAACAACTAATAAAATTTTGAGTGAAGAGTTTGCTAAGTTGATGTAGAATGAATTTGAAATGAGCCTCATAGGTGAGCTGAGGTTCTTCTTGGGATTGCAAATTAACTAGATGAAAGAAGGTATGTTTATAAATCAATATCAATGCATCTTGGAATTATTGAAGAAATTTGACTTTGCGAAAACCAACCAATCTCGATTCCCATCTTAGCCTCTACAAAGCTAGAAATTGATGAAAAAGGTAAGATGTTGATTATAAATTATTTAGTGGCATGATTGGCTCCTTCTTATAGATCACTGCTAGTAGGCCATATGTACAATTTGTTGTGTGTATTTGTGCTAGATTCAGTTGCACTTAAAAACTCTTACTTGATTACTGTAAAAAATATCTTACAGAACTATTGATCTTCGTATTTGTTATCCTACTAATTGTGAATTCTATTTAACTATATTTTCTAATGTTGATTATGTTAGCTATAAGATTGATAGAGGATAGTGGTGCATTTCTTGGACGTTTGTACGGTAACATGGGGTTCCAAGAAACAACACTATATTACTTTATCAACTGCAAAAGTTGAATATGTTGTAACTGGCAACTTTAGAGCATAGGTAGTTTGGATGAAACACTAGCTTGTGGATTACCATGTTGTGCTTAAATGTATGATTATCATGTGTGATAACACTAGCACCCTCAAAAAAAATTGTCCAACATTTATGCACTAAACACACAGAAGTTAGACACCATTTTCTAAGAGCTCATGTCATAAAAGGAGATTTTGAGTTGAAGTTTATTGAGTCTTTTCACCAAATAGTTGATATCTTCACCAAACCTTTGTCAGAAGATAGGTTCACCTCACTAAGAAGAGAATTGGGTTTATATTGAGTAAGTGAAAACTGAGTCACATTTTGCTGGTGGCATTTATTACATGTTTGAATAAAACGATGCATGTTGTGTGTATATATAATAAATCACACTCTTCCTTGACTTTTTTTGAATAAAATTTTCCTTGTATATAAATAAATGCCTCATAACTTGTTCTTGAGCAAAGTAGAATAAGATACTTCAAAGCAAGATGATGAATTGACTCATTTAGATCAAATGAGGATTTTTTACAGGCTACCCTAAGCGCAAGGTCGACATTTACCTTCCATAAGGTCCATGCACAACTAGTCAACACATTCAATTTATCTTCTACCTTATTTTGTCATGTCCCTTTATTTCTGAAGCAACCACTTTTCAAAAAGTAGTCTCTTGGTCAAAATAGATCATCTGCTTTGTTGTCACACCAAATTGACTGATAGAAACTTACCCTAGTAAAAAAAATCAAACCTTCGCCTTTCCAAAAAATCACTTTACTTTTCCATTTTCATAAGAAAACCTTATTTATAACAGCCTAGAGCTCTTTATTTATTGAGAGAATTCCAAATTGCGTTGTTTGCTTTGTCTCGCTTTCTTTTTTGGTTGGTAAATTTAGGGGAGAGACTACCTATGCTAGAGTTTTCAACTATAGATTGAAGTGAGATACTATTCAAAAGAGTTTCCCAAAGTTCAACACAAGCTAAATAGATTAGTAATAGGAAGAAACAAGATATGGTGATTCCTCCTCCAAGGCGCATACGTCCTCGAAAAATCATGAAAAATAAAACAAATGATTTCGTTGGTCTTGATGAAATGTTTCCAATGCTAGGTCATCCATTTTTGGATTTCAAGAATGGACATGCTTTATGTCAGAGCATACTATGGTAAACCCTTCACTTGTTCAAGAATTCTATTCAAACTTCTTTGTTTGGAACAGCCATAACGATGCATCTGTTAAGGGAATTGCTATTCATATCAATGCCCAAACATTTGAAGATGTAATGAATATACCATCTCATGTTTTGATTTATCTGATCTCAATATTGATATGGCTGCATCATAATCCATTTTCACTAGTAATGAAGTTGATATACTAGGTCATATGAGGCTAAATGCAAATATATTCCCTCCTCTGCAAAGATTGATCCATCATATGTTGACCACAATTTTATATCCTAAAGGTGGAGGTAGAGAGTAAGTTACAGATGTTCATAAAATTTATTTTATTGTCTATTCAATGGAGAATACTTAAATCTACCAGAAATTATGTCACGGTTAATTTTGACTTGTCGAAGAAATTTACACAGAGCCTTGCCTTATGCAACTCTCTTAACTGCAATATTTACATATGTTGGTGTTGATCTTTTTGATGAAATGCATGAGAGGGTCCTTCATGTCATCTACAATATTAACAATATATAACATTACATGGGCAATGTGCTGACTAAGCAAGGGGTTAGCAAGACCTTGAGGTACCAATTTGATCCAATTGAAGATGATGAGGATGATTAGTAGGAATAGCATCACCCTACTATTGAGAAGAAAAAATCATTCCCAGCATAATATGGGACAACATAGTAATGAAGAAGTCACATTGCATCAATCAACTTCTAAAGTCATCTTTGGAAATTAGGACAAATAGTCTAATCATGTAGATCAGTAGTTGAGCAATCTAAGTACTTAGGTCTCTCAAATATATTCAATAGTTGAAGATTTGAGCAGAGACATGGCAACTATGTGGATTAGGTATTCTTACTTTCAAGCATCCTCCAACAAAATGGAAAGACATGGAATAGTAAACTACTTTGTTTAAAGAAATCAAAGAATATCTAGAGCTATCTTCATATTTTGCTTAAGAGTAGACTTTATTCTTTGCTCATGAAGTAGTTGTGTTAAGCTTTTCCTATCCTATCCCTCCCTACTTTTGAATATGTCAAAGATGGAGAATTAGTATAGTAGGTTACTAGTTTTATATGAGTGATTGCTAGCTTGCAAGACTGCATAGACACATTTTTTGTTTTTGAGTCAGTTGTTTGGTCAATTGTTTTAGTCTAGCTTAGGTTGGTAGAATAGGTTGGAGGTTGGCAAAACAAGTTGACAGAATTTTGGTTGGTCTAGCTTGTGAGAGTTATCATTTGTGTGTTGATCTGTGTTTGGTGAATGAATGGTTGGACATTGTTTTAGTTGTGTTCCACTGTACCTTATTGTTGAACTTAAAGAATGACATGTTTGCTTAAAATGGAAATTTCATGTTCTAAAATGAGAAAATGTTTGCATGACTTATTTGTTCAATCAAAATTATTATGAATGTTTCCACTATTGTCTAATGAGTATTTATGAAAATGTTTTGCAATCATTAAAAAGGGGGAAAACATTGTGCTGAATTCTTTTGATGATAACAAAAGATATTCAAGTGTTTGATTGATTGATTTTTCTAACATCTCTTTAAATTAACAAATAAAAGTCATACATCAAAAATAGGCAATATTTGTACTTTTGCATCAAGGTTGCAAAGATTTAAAGTAAATCAAAGTTGTAGTGTTATTCTTGTTAAAACTAAATTACTAGATATGCAAAGTCAACTTTTGAAAAATAAGAGCTGACATTTTGTGTCTCTAACTATATCAGGAAGTCATAGAGTCAAAGACTTGGAAAATCGATTCTATAACAAGTTCTTAAAGACTCAATTCTATGATAACAAATTTCAGATGTTTGTGGAAGGTCTAGAAGCATCGTCTACTACCTATATGTTGGTTAATGTTCCTTACATAATGGACTTTTGGTAAAAAGAAGAAGAATAGTGTTGTGTTTTTGTTTTTATATAATCTGAAAGGGAGAGGTTGAGGTTGTAAGATGAGTGGCTTTTTCTATTGATGTGTATCAATGTTTAGAGCATTTATTGATGCATTACATATCCAATTTATGTTGACTTGAGTACTAAAGATGTACCTAGTGTGTTCGTGCAAAACCAAATTGTTGAATGTTCAGAAGAAGTTGAAGTTTCTATGAAGATAACTTGAATCATGGAGAACCTGAGATCACATCGACAGGGGGAGATTTCATTCAGAATCATTTGTTTTCATATTTATGCTTAACCTATTCTATTTGTATGAAGAACAATCTGTGTGTATGTGTGTGTGTTTTGGCACTGCAGTGCAAAATGGGGTTGGCATATTCCAATGTGTGTGTACTGATCTCTCTACCTTCTTCATCACAGCATATATCTCAATGCCTCACATTGGCTTATTCAATTTGATATCAGAGTGTTCTATTTGCTATGTTAATTTGCTTGGAACTTGAGTTTGAATCTGCATAAGTGCTTGATAATCAAACTATTCTAAAGTCCCTTAAAAAAATAGTGCGCATTTGACTTTTTTCTAAAAAGTGTAAAATCTTAATAAAATCAATTCAACCCCCCTTCTTGTTTTGCCATTTCTTTGGAGCTAACATCAAGGAAATTATGTTGCCCAAGATGGCAAATCTATGAGATTATTTATTTCAAAGGGCTGCCATAGGAGATCAGGTAGCAATGGATGTCTTATCACATGTTGGGATTCCTTTTGAGATACCACCTCCTTCTCATGTACCACCTTCAGCACATATGCCAGCACATCTCACAGCAAGTAAGTGCAAGAGCAAAGTATTTGAGGAAGGGGGATCCAATACTTCTGATCAACCTTAGTCTTTGCCTCACACTTTTTTTAATGTTGTCTCTCCCATTGTGATTGACTTTATTCAACCTATTCTGTCACACCCCGATATTTAGCAGCAGAATAAATACCGAGGTGCGTGAACGATACAAATAGACGTATCACAGTGAATAGTGCACAGCAATTCATTAGTTCTTTTTTTATTTCACTTAAACTTTTGTTTACCTTTCTGTTTCATTTTAAGAAAGGTGTTAGATTTTTCTTGGTTCAGAAGTTTAGTTTAACTATTTTTATTTGTTTTTACTACTGTCTTATATTTATAAAGTTCATTGAAGGCATCTTCAAGGCTATCAGAATCGGATTCAGAACATGAAGTAAAGGAGGTTTCTGAGTTTACCTGCACTAGGTCTGCCATGAGGGCTAGATTTTCCTTCTCTTCTTCTCGGATTCTGAGCTGGAGGATTCTGAACTGGTTCCTTCTTCATTGTCCCATGTTGCTGCCATTACCTTCTCTTTGAACTTTCTGAACTTCTTTTCCTTGCCTTCTTCTTGTCGAATTTTTCTGCTTGATCCTTCTTCTTAAGCTTGCGACATTCAGATTTGTAATGTCCTAGTTGATTACACTCATAGAAAGTTGGCTCTTTCTTCTTATCTTTCTTGAAAAATCTTTTGAGCCAAACTTCTTCTTCTTTGCAAGATTCTCTGCAGTTTTCTTGAAATCATTTTTTTTCCTTTGAGACTTCTTATGAGGAGGAATCTGCAATCTTCAAAGCATTTGAAATTTTCTTTTTCGAGAAATTTCAGAAAATCTTTCCATATTAATTTCATGAGCCATAAGGGATCCTATTAATTTATCAATAGATGATTGTGTTAAGTCATGAGCTTCCTTTATGGCTGTAACTTTAGGGTCCATACATTAGTTAGAGATCTTAAATTTTTCTAACTGTTTCTTCATTATTTAGGACTTTTCCTAAAGAACTTAGACCGACAATTATGTTTGAAAATCTGTTATACATTTGAGTTTATTTTCATTAGGGAGCATTTTGAATTGTTCATATTAGGATACAAGTATATCTATTCTTGTTTGTTTCCCTATCTGTACCTTCATAGGTTACTTGAAGTTTATCCCACTTTCCTTAGCTGTTTTACATGTTGAAAGTCTGTTAAATCTCTTTTAGACAAAGCACAACAAAGATAATTTTTTGCCTTGTAATTTAAAGACATATTTCTTTATCTGCAATGGAAAGACCAGAGGAAGAACTTCACCAATGATTTGATAGTCACCTTGTTCTATTACCTGCCATAAGTCGAAGTCAGTACCTCTGATGAAGCACTCCATTCGCATCTTCCAGTATTGCTAATCTTCACCATCAAGAATGGTGGCCTTATGATAGATTGGCCTTCATAGTTGTGAGCTTCGGATGCCATTTCTTCTCAAATCTATTGGATTCTCGAGAAGACCACACTCTATACCATTTGTTGGATCGAAATGGCACTAGGAATGTCCTAGAGGGGGTGAATAGGAGTTCTTTGTTGAAAATTTTCTTCTGAAATTGCTAACACTAAGTAAATTGTTAGAGCTTAGTGTGGTGTGTGTGATTCAAGTGTAACAGGCGGAAACAATCACACAGAAATGCACAAGAATTTATCCTGGTTCGCCCTTCCACATGGAGTCCTACATCCAGTCCTCACGCCAACCACTTGAGATTTCAACTATCTGCCAATGATCGGCCTTCTCTCGCCCTTGAGAGGAATTACAAACCCCTTGCTCCCAAGCAAGTCTTCCCTAACCAGGGGTACAACAACTGCCTTTCACAAGGCCTTCCCTACACAGGAGGGGCAATGCAGAAATTACACAAGAGAAATAAAAAGACGTGTGTTTATCTGAACACAAACACAGACTTCAGAAGGATTCAAAGATCAGAGATGAGATACAAATCCTATCTGAAATCTAAGGGTGGACTAAAGAAAGTAAGCAATTACAATTGCCACCCAACACTACTAGGAGGGCTTCAGAGAAAGTCTTCTAAGGAAGAAAAGCTCTCAGACTTTAGCTTTCAGAAGAGCTTGTGAGAGATGAAGGAATTCGAATGAAGCTTGTATGCTCTCTTCTTTTGTTGCCTATTGCTGTGTGACTTTCTTCTTTAAACTTGAGCTCTTTTTATACACTTCAGAATATGGACGTTTAGAAAATAGCCATTGGAGTTTGTGGCCATTTGCAATTTGACCGTTTGGAGAGAGCTCTAGTTTCCTTTGGATCTTGATGAGCTTATTGTTCAGAAGTCCTTCAATTTTTGCATCTTTCCAAAGTCTTCAGAGGAGGACTAGTCATTCACAGCTAGAAGATAAGCTCTTGTCATCATAGACTGTGAATGAGTCATGCTAAAAACGTGCTCCAATAAATGTTTGTTGCAAAGATAAGACAAATGTATGTTACAAAGATAAGACAAAAGGAGAGAGAACTCCATACCTTTGAGGTAGGTAAGTCAGGTAAGTACAGAAAATAGGTATGGAAACCTCATATGCACAAGCTATCAGAAAGAAAAGTAGATAGATAGATATGCTAAAAAGGTGAAGTATGGGTCTGTCAGTGGTAGGTGAGTCCTGTCAGATGCCATGCGCCTGAGAACACATAAATGCATAGTGTCTAATGAATCCAGGAAAATCCGAAGCAAAGGCATTGAACAACTCAAGGATTATTTCTTAAAATATATTAGAAGTGTCATGTGCAGGATTTAAATGAAGAAATTAAGACTGATATGACTTGTTCTGAAATAATAAAATAATAGGATAATGACAGTTTTGATGAATCAATAAGATATTGAAGGGTCATTAAAAGATGTATGAAAAGAGATAAATTGCATTAGATGTTAAGACTAAAGGATCAGAAGAGAGTTTAGTGTAGAGTTAATCAGTGAAGTTGAAAGAATATGCAATTAGACTGGACAAAATAGTGATTCGACTTCAGTAGTCGAATACCATAGACATTGTTTACTGAAGCATTTGGCTGTGGCAGTCGAAGAAGATAGATGAATATAGAAAGGCATTCGACTGTAAAGTCGTAGTCATCAGTCGAATTAAGTAGAAGATTATATGAAGCATTCGACTGTACCAGTCGGAATTAAGTAGAGATTATATGAAGCATTCGACTGTACCAGTCCGGAGACATAAGTCAAATAGAAGATTATATGAAGCATTCGACTGTACCAGTCGAAGACATAAGTCGAATCAAGTATAAAGTGGTGACCTTAGAAAAATTGGAAGATTGTTTAACTTTTATTCTAAAGGAGTCGGATTTGACATTTGAAGTTAGAAATCAATTCAATAGGACAAAGAGAGAGTCCGTGGACTTAGAAATTTTGACGATGAAGTTTATCACACAGTTGTATGCAGATATATTTTGATATTCATTTATTTTGTAGATAGTCTATTTAAAGATTTTGTTATAGCAAAACATGATATATACTATATCTTCAATATTTTAGATTTAGGGGTAGTTGCTCAACATTCTTCCCCTTTTTGTTAATGACAAAATTCTTTAAATTGACAGTAAAAAGCATAAGTGAAGTGTGAAATGTGAATATTTGTGTCTCTCCCCCTTTGTGGCATTAACATAAAGGAAATCATCACAAAGATACACAATGTTGCATTCAGAAGTGGCAATCATTAAACACAAGATGTAAAATAGTGCATGACAAAGGGATCAGAAACATAGCAGAAATTGTTTATACATTACACAGTTCTAAAAAAATAAGAAAAGTTGATCAAGACCTAGACAATGAGCTAGGTAAGTACAAAGATCTGGGAATTTGAGCAAAAAATGGTTTGAGAAGGTCCCAGAGCTTTGCCTCATTTTCACAAAAGAAATTTTCAAACAAGGAGAGGTCAATGTTGTAGGAGGGATTAGTAGTAGGTAGTTTCTTATGAGATTTGATGTGACGCCTATGGAACCAGCCTATCTTGGAGTGGAATTTATCCCTGTTCAGACGATACTTAAGGGAAACAAACTTCTTAGAGGCTGCAAGAAAAAGAAACTCATGGACAGTGATGTTCTAGTGCAGGCCTCGGTCCACAGCTGCATCTTTGGCTTGATAATATACTAAGTACCTTTGAGTCCATTTCTGACCAATGCTCTTCCTCAGATCCTTAAGACTCTTGGACTGGAATTCATAAAGTGAGAGCTTCATCTTTTCACAGTCAGAGTGCTAAGAGGGATAGGCAGCTCCCCACTGAACTTCATTGAGTCTTTCAGATTCAGCAAAACATAATTGGAAATCCAACAGATGATGGGGGTTCTTGGAGATTTGAAGGAACATAAATCTTGGAAAGACAATTTGAGCTTGTATTTAATTTTGAACCCAGTGGCAATGCGGATGAATCTATTGAATACTACTTCAGCAAAATCCCTTCTAAAAGAAACTGCTCCTATAAAGGATGGATGCAGTCCAGAGGGTAAGGCCACAGTCATGGAGGGAGTGATTTCTCTTTGACCTCTTAGCAGATTGTCCCATTGGCCTTTAGAAACATTAGGCAATCCCAGTTTGAATCTGTCGAAATTGAAGGTCTTCATTCTGGTGTACTTGGCCTGAGAGTCCTGGATAAAATGTTCAAACATATCATGAAACCTCAAGGATAGGTGATGTTGGACAGTTAAAAATTGGTTTCTAGATTGGGTTTGCTGATATTAGGCTACTTCTCCTGGATAGAGATCAAGGAACTCCTTAGGAGTCAAGCTATGACTTTTCTGAGAGATGAATTGAAGTTCCTCAACTGAAATATGTAATGTTTAGAGAAGAATAGGAAGCCAATGTTCGAAGGTGAACCCTGGCATCTCATGAACTTCAAGGAAAGCACGAATAGATAGATGTTCTCTGAACAGATTCATGTGATGTTCAGAGTGGTAGATGAAGGCATACTAAAAGGGTGGAAGGAGTTTAGAAGGATTGTCTCCAAGTTTAGGTCCACTAGATGAGGAAAGCTGAATACTGGGAAGTATTTCAGCTAGATGGAGAAGTGTTTCTTGGAGTCTATTCTTGAGGCAGTGGAAAGACAAGAAAAATACTGAGGAGGTTGAGTGGAAAGAGTGAGAGTGAGAGGTTTGGGAGGTTTGAACCGGTATTTCATGGGTAGATTTTGAATTTGATATCCTGGTGGAATGGATCCATAGGAATAGTTGCAAGTGAGGAGGATCTGAAGAAGTGAATTGTGATGGAATTTCAGTGGTGAAGGAGTAGGTGCAGAGGGTGCAGTGGGTTGAGGCTCAGCTGGAGTTGGCTTTTTAGGCTCTGGAGGAGGCTTAACAGATGGAGCTGGAGTAGGATGAATTTGTCTAGAAGGAGGATGAGGGAAGACTGGGTCACCATTTTTGACCAGTCTGTGCTTCACTTTCCTCTTGAAGGTTTGCAAGTTAGGACTCGACTCCAGGGGTCTCTTAGTCGTAGATTCTATTTGGGAAGCCTGCCTGGGCTGGGAAACCACAGCTGCTGCCACTGCCTCTGACTGCTTTTCCAACACAGGCTGTCGTTGTTGCTCCACTTGAGGTTGAAATACTATCATGGCTAAGTCTGCTTCTTGCTCTAAATCTTTCAACTGCTCATGAGGCTTCTCCTCCACACTCTACTGCTTGTCCTGAGGCTTAGGCTCCTTGGATTGATCAACAACAAGTTCTTGAACTTGGGATTCTGGCTCCTGGTCCAGCTACTGCTCAGGTTGCTGCTCAACCTGCTGGTATAGATCTTCTGTGGACTGCTGTTCTTGAGCTGGCTTTTCAGGTTCTGGAGGCTCTTGAGATTGGACAGGTACTTTTTGCTGAGAGGATGAGGGCCTTGATGGCCGAGAAGTGCCTTGCTGGCACACTAACTGAAGCAACAAATCTTTCATTTGCTTAACCTCATCAGACAAACTATCCAACTTGACATCAATAAACTCTATCTGCATTTAAAGAACTGAAAGACTTTCCTGTTCTTACTTAATAAATCCAAAATGGAGTTTAGACTGTTGCTACTCACCCCCTGAGACCTTGGCCGGGTCTCAAACTGAGAAGGGGAGAAGAGATGCTCTCTCTCTTCAAATTCTACTTCTGCAGGAATGTTATCTGAAGCAATACCTTTGCCTCTGATGTCTTTTAATACTTCATTGATAGTTTCCTCAGGACCATCTGGTTCAGGAAAAGAGGAGGAAACAAGAACATGATCTTCTTGCTCTTGGGTCTGAACTGGTACTTTAGATCTATCTTGATCTAGAGGCTCTATCTCTTGTTGAACTATCTGAGGAACTGGAGGAACAAGAGGTTCATCAGAAAACACTTCATGATCACATTCTGGCACTGAGTCTTTTACCCAAAGATTTTGCTTCATATTAACCAAGGAGTAGTGACTCCTTCTCAAAGTAGTGATCCTATCTTCTCTTTTGTTCCAACAGATATTTCCCCTGACAGATCTACTAAGAATCTCTTGAATATCAGGGAGAGCAAAGGACCATAGAGAAAATATTCTTGGAGATTTTTAGCAGCAATCATTCTATCCAAGATAATTCTAGCCAAATTTACTTTGTGTCTCTGAATAGCCCAAAATAACAAGTTACTATCTCTAGAGGTGATAGATGAGTGGGTTCTTGCTCTAGGGGTCACAATGTTGGATATTACAGAATGAATCAATATCTTTTTGGCTGACAGTTCATTTACTGAAAGACCTTTCTTACTTATAGAGGCCAAACTCCCAATGATGCCTAGTTTTTGCTTTTCCAAAGGCATTACTTCATTAAGCTTATGCCCGGAGTTTGGACATTCCAAAATTTCAACCAATAGTTCCTCAGAAATAGATATCTTGGTTCCTTTGACATAACCGAACACTGTACTTCCAGATGAGATTTCCATGGTTACATACAATGTTCTAACGGCATTCTCTACAATGGGTTCTGAAATCTGGCACAACTTGGTCCACCCATGTACATGCAAGACTTCCAGTAAGACGAGAGAAATCTACAACCTTCTCAAATGGGGAATCTTAGCACACTTGGTCCACCATGGTCATTGGTGGATTCCGGAGCCCTAAACGAAGCCATCTAGAAAAGAGATGAACAGGACTCAGGAACTAGTAGAGGAGTGATAGAAATGAAAAGGAGAGTTCTAAGATCCAACCTTTCTTCGAGGAGGTCATTTGGGGTTCTTCAGAAGTCCTTCGCCGGAGAACAGTAAGGGCGCGAAGAAGCAGAAAAGACAAGATGAACAGACTGAAAGGGTGTCTCAAAAGGAGTCGGGATAAGGAAAGACAAGATAACTGCCCCTAGATTTCAGGATGAACGAACTGGATTAATGATTTGACCGTTTAAGACATGAAAGGATGCATCTTAAAGAAGTGTCAGTTACATAAGTTTAAATTATAAGCGCCTTTTCATGATTTCATGATAAGTCGAATCATGTATTCGACTGCATCAGTCGAATGCAAGAATTATAACATAATTCGAATGCATAAGTCGACTGTCTGGGACTTAGAATTTTCAGGATTGGTTTACACAGAGTTCATTCAACACAATCTTAACATACAATTCAAATGTCATTTTACTTTGGTAATTTAATCAGGATTACACATACCTATTTCTCTTCTAATTGATGTGAATCTATCCTCAGGAAGAGGTTTTGTAAAAATATCAGCAAGTTGGTTTTCTGTAGAAACAAATTCAAGTAAAATATTGCCATTACTTACATGATCCCTGGTGAAGTGATGTCTAACCTCAATATGCTTGGTTCTTGAGTGCTGGATAGGATTCTTGGTCAAATTTATTGCGCTTGTATTGTCACATAGCATTGGGATTTCTTGGAGTTGATGACCATAGTCTTCCAGTTGGTGCTTGACCCACAAGAGTTGAGTACAGCAACTTCCAGCTGCAATGTATTCAGCTTCTGTGGTGGATAAAGCTACTGAGTTCTACTTTCTGGAGGACCAAGATATCAGACACCCTGCGAGAATTTGACAAGTGCCACTAGAGCTTTTCCTATCTATTTTGCATCCAGCATAGTCAGCATCACTATATCCAATAAGCTTGAAATCTGAACATCTGGGATACCATAAGCCTAACTTACTGGTATTTATAAGATATCTAAATATTCTTTTAATAGCATGAACATGAGATTGTTTTGGATCAGCTTGGAATCTTGCGCACAAACAAACACTAAACATTATATCTGGTCTACTGGCAGTAAGATAGAGCAGTGATCCAATCATTCCTCTATAGATTTTTTTATCTACCTTTTTACCAAGAGGATCACCATCTAACTTAATGCTTGAGCTCATGGGTGTTCCTAATGGCTTACACTTGTCAAAACCATACTTAGAAAGTAAGTCTGAAATATACTTGGTTTGACAAATGTGAGTTCCTTCCTTGGTTTGCTTAATTTGCAACCCAAGAAAATAATTGAGCTCACCCATCATGCTCATTTCAAATTCACTTTGCATCAAATTTTCAAAGAACTTACAAAGTGATTCATTAGTAGAACCAAAGATAATGTCATCGACATAGATTTGCACAATTAAGATTCCATCTGAAAATTTCTTTATAAATAATGTGCTATCTACTTTACCTCTCGTAAAATCATGTAATATAAGATAAGCACTTAATCTTTATACCAAGCTCTTGGAGCTTGTTTCAGGCCATACAGTGCTTTCTTTAAACAGAAAACATGATTGGGATAAGTAGTATCTTCAAAACTAGGTGGTTGCTCAACATATACTTCTTCTTTAATAAAACCATTCAGAAATGCACTATTAACATCCATTTGGAACAAATTAATATTAAGAGAACAAGCATAGGCTAATAAAATTTTGATTGCCTCTAATCTAGCTACTGGAGCCTAGGTTTCATCAAAGTCTATGCCTTCCTCTTGAGAATATCCTTGAGCAACAAGTCTGGCCTTGTTTCTAGTAAACACCACTGATTCATCCATCTTGTTTCTGAAAACCCATTTGGTTCCAATAATTGGATGGTCAGTAGGTCTAGGTACAAAAGTCCTGTAACGCCCCGAAAATTTTACTTGCTAGGAAAATATAATTAATGGGTTTATTATACATTAGTATGGTCATTAAATTGAAATAATTAGAATGTGAGTTTAATTAATGGTAACATACGTTACCCCAGTGTTGTACACAGAGGTGCGCGCTCCCACAGGGCGACACCAGAAAACGACAATGAAATAAAAATCGAGAGCACCATAATTTTCAGAAAAATGTGGAGATCTCATAAATATAAATGTCTGAATTTTTCGGCATACGGACTTTAAGGATAAGCTGATGCGACTATTTTTCGGGTGATTTTTCACCCACTGTAAAATAAATCTAAAAATTAAACTAAAATCATCATAATTTGTAAAACTATCACATTAACTTATGGTTGAAATTTCAATACAAATAGACACTGTTTGGATTGGTTTATATAAGGATCAAATGACCTGCTGATTTAAGGGCGAATTACGGAAGGGATTTCTGTAGATTATTTGCTATGCCCACATGTGAGGCATTAGAGAGGCCAGCACACCTAAGTGAGAAGTTAACACGTTTGTTACTAACATGTAAGCATGGGAAGACTCACATGGGCTACGTGTTGTGGTAAAAACCAAATGGTTTTTACCATGACACCTCAAAGGCCGATGTGCCATTTGCATGAGGAACCTGCTGGGTTTATAAAAACCCTCCCACAGCCATCGCACACACCTTTCCACTCCTGCCTGTGTGTGTGTGTGTGTGTGTGTGTGTGTTATTGCTGAAGCTACTTCTTTCTTTTGCTGCTGTGGTGCGGCTATCATTGCCGGGAGAAGCTGCAACTGCTGCCCTGCTGTAGTGCTGCACTACCCCTGCACCAGCTGCACTTGTTCCTTTCTGTTGCAACCAACCTCCACGTTGAGGAGAAGAAGAACTTGTTCTCCCTCATGTAGGATTCATTCCCTCCTTTCTCACTCCTGTCTTTTATACATGCTAAAGAGGCTTCTGCTAAGTGTTTAAGTTCACCGGCTCCTCCTCGGTTGTTGTAAATTTTATGTTGGGAAGAAGAAGAGTCTTGTTCTATTTCTTCTTCTTCCATTCTTAGTTCTGGAGTCTATTTTGAAGTCACAAACATCTTTAGTGCAGTGAGTTTGTTTCCCGTTTAAAGGTGTATATCTTTCATTTTCAGATTTGAATCCTTAAGTACTCCTGGAATTGAGTGTCTATATTGTAGGATTTTCTCTATTCTCTTTCCTTCTTTGTTCGAATCCCCAAGTATGAGTGTATACTATATCCACGTCTTGATTTGTGTTCTGAAAAGATCAATAGGTTAGCTCTTCTTTCCATTGTGTTCATAATTTAACTAATGCTCATGTTTTGGGCAAAATATACTTGTGAAGAAATTATTGTTAGATGCAAGGAAAAATCTCTTAGAAGGGTTGTATATACTTTAATCTTCATTTCATAAGTTTTTTCATACCATCCATGTTGAAGAAATCTTCTTCTTCCTCTTCTTCCTTTGTTCTGACAGTTTGCTGGAAACCAGAACTAGTGTCGACACACTCCTGGACTGTGTCGACACCACAACTTCCTTTGTTCTGACTGTTTGCTGGAAACCAGAACTAGTGTCGACACACTCTTGGATTGTGTCGACACCACAGCTTCCTTTGTTCTGACTGTTTGCTGGAAACCAGAACTAGTGTCGACACACTCCTGGACTATGTCGACACCACATATTTCTTTGTTCTGACTATTTTTTGGAAAGCAGCACTAGTGTCGACACCACCCCTGGACTGTGTCGACACACCCCTGGACTATGTCAACACCACAGTGAACTGTGTTGACACCACAGTGACTTGTGTTGACATAGCAGTAACTTGTCTATCCAGTAGTGTCAACTTGTCTTCAGTACAACATGTACCAATGTGAGGGATCATTCTTTTAGCCATGGATTATTCCTAAACATCCCAAGTTTGATTGTTCCTATATGGCTACAACCTTTTGGAATCATTGATATTAATCTTTAAACCTTTGTTTTGTGTGAAATCTTGAGTACTTGTGTACCCCAACTGAACCATTACAAGAGTGAGTGTGTTATGATGACAAAGTTGTGGGTCTTTGGACTCAATGAGAAATTATGCCTGTGCAAATAGGGCTGGTTCAGTCCTGGGAGGAGCACCCGAATTCGTTAGTGGCCGGGCGGGAACGATAAGGACAAGTGGATGTTGGCATACATCATTATGTGCTTGATTAGTCATCATGTCATACATATGTGTGTGAATATGTACCTGAACTAGAACTTAAGTGTTATCTTAAATGAGTGATTGTACTTCTACATTTCTATTGCTCTACATGTGAAAATCAGTGAACACGTTCGTCCATCCATTTAATACTCAGTGTTAGTAATGATTCAAATTCTTGTCTTGAGATTATACATTTGAATCCTGTCTATTTCATGGAATTGAATTCTACTGGGCTAGTTAGATCATTCTTTCTACCTTTTTCAGGAAATCAAGATGGGAATGAAGTCTAAGGGGGATATGTGTGCTGAGTGGACTACCCGTCGTCCAGTGATTCATCATCTTTTATTTCTCTTATAGTTAGTTGGAATGTAATGATGTTATAGTCAACTTCTATCTGCTCCTCATTTAGACTATAGTAAGGAGTATCATGTAAAAAAAAAAAAAAGCTTCCTCTAAGAGAGTTATGTATAATAAACTTTTATGTTAATTCTCGTGCTTAATATCTGCCATTTTCAGTAAATAGACTTTTACTGGGACGTGACAGATAAATTGGTATCAGAGCTTAGTTCGATAAACCTAGGGATAACCAGTGAGTTGGGGTAGAAACTTGGGATTAGATAGCACGATTTTTGTAACTATAAAACAAAAAAATGCTTAACTTGTGAATTATTTCAGCATGGACATGAGTGCTCAACAAAGGTTGGTAGCAGCCATGGAAATGCTACGTCAGGACCTAGAATTATATGCTCAAGCATAGAGAGAAACGCACGTACAGATCAAAGAGGTAGTATTAAATCTGACGGCAGGCGCTTTGTTGGCGGGAAATCCACACGTTTCATTGGATATTATGAACCAGATCATGAATGATCTGGATGGTCTGAAGCTGGGGTAAGAGATGCTGCTCCATCAGATCGAGGGGTATTGGGAGGTGATGACCGATGCCGCGAGGGAGCTGCATTATGGGGCGGCAGAAGAACAGCAACCACCGCCCGCAGAACCGGTTATAGACTTGACCAGAGATTAAAAATCGTGGATAGACAACTCACTTTTTGTAACCTCTCCTTTTGTTTAAATGTTGAATGTATATATGACTTCTATGTATTTGTGGAATGAGAGGTTATGGTTTTGTACATATGGAAAAGTTGGAAGTAGGAGACTGTGGTAACTTAGTTGGGGGCTGTGGTAACATGTTTTGATGTAAATATTTGACTAGTGAATAGAAATGGTGTATTAGGTGGATTTGAATTGTGTATGTGATGAATGTGAGTTTGGGATGATTGAGGAATTAATGTATATCTTATTGGATGTTTCAGCTACTATCTCCATTTAGTGATGGACGGAGGTGACGCTAGTTGGAGGAAGATGGAGAGTTCTATGCATGATTTGACTCGAGTAATGAAGACAGTAGCCAGAAATAGCAACCATAATGGAACAAGTTTATTTAAAGATTTTCGAAGCCTGGACCCTCCAAGATTTGCATGAACTACCGATCCCGACGAAGCTGAGAATTGGCTAAAAGACATTGAAAGGATATTCAGAATGATTAAGTGTACAGAAGAAGAAAAGGTTCGGCTGACTACGTTCCAGTTAGATCGGGATGCACGTGCTTGGTGGGAGATTGTGGAAGCTACCCTGGAGGATTCCAACCAGGTTAGTTGGGAAGAGTTTGTGGAACTGTTCAATGATCAATATTTCTCCGAGGTGGTTCAGGAGAAGAAAGCAAATGAGTTTGCTAGTCTAAAGCAGCTAAGGATGTCAATATCGGAGTATGAGGCCCAATTTGCCCGGTTGTCAAAATATGCTCCACATCTTATAGCCACAGAGAAATTGAAGGCTAAGAGGTTTTTGAATGGACTACGTCCTAATTTCATCATGCAGTTAACTCCTCATCTAATCACTACTTATTCAGAAATGGTTAAGAGAGCCTTGGCATTGGAAGCTGTGAATGATACTGTGGACAAGATTAGAGGGAAATTTGGAGAAGGATCTTCAGATCGAAAAAGGAAGTATGAGTCGGGGAATGCCCCGAAGGTTCAGCAAACTGCTAAGATGGCAGGCAAAGCTCGATAGGGAGTAAGAATGTTTGTAAGCATTGTCATCTCAGTGGACATCAGGCTGAAAATTGTTGGCGTGGGTTGGGTGCATGTCTCAAATGTGGGAGTGCTCAACATAGAATTCCAGATTGTCCGATGATTAAGAATGCACCAGCCAACCCAAATCCCCGAGCAAAGCAAGGAAGACTGCAAGCCATTCAAGAAGTGGAACCTAAATCCCCACAAGAGGGCGGATTGATTGAAGGTACATTGTTAGTAAACTCAAACCTGCATTTGTGTTGTTTGATTCTGGAGCTACACACTCTTTCATTAGTTATGAGTTTGCTAAATCTCTGGAAATACAATCAGTTCCATTACCCACACAACTCGAGGTTGCAACTCCTTTGAGTGAGGGTAAGAAACTTAAAGAATATTACCCTGCTAGCTCAATCATAATTCAAGGACATGATTTACCCGGTGACTTGATATGTTTAGAAATGTGGGATTACGATGTAATTCTTGGGGTTAATTGGCTATCTAAATATCATGCAAACCTAGATTGCCAACTCAGAGAAGTGACTTTCCTAGGAAAGGAAATTTATTCGATGATCTTTGATAAACCCCACAGGAGAATACCAATAATTTCAGCAGTTAAGGCTTGTAAACTAGTACAGAAAGGTTGTCAAGGGTATTTAGCTTCTGTGACCCTATTAAATCAAAACATTACTGGATTGGAAGATATTGTGGTAGTAAGGGAATTTCTTGATGTTTTCCCTGAGGAGCTACCTGGCGTACCACCTAATAGAGAGGTGAATTTTTCAATTGAATTGGTACCAGGAGCAACACCAGTATCAAGAACACCATACAGAATGTCGATGGAAGAATTGAAAGAGCTAAAAAGGCAATTGTTGGAATTGTTAGAAAAGGGATTTATTAGACCTAGTACCTCACCTTGGGGTGCTCCTGTATTGTTTGTGAAGAAGAAGGATGGGTCTATGCGATTGTGCATAGATTATCGACAATTGAATCAAATGACTATAAAGAACAAGTACCCACTTCCAAGAATTGATGATTTATTTGATCAATTGTCTGGGGCTCAGTGTTTCTCCAAGATTGACTTAAGATCTGGTTATCATCAGCTCAGGATCCAAGAGCAAGACATTCATAAAACGGCTTTTCGAACAAGATATGGACACTATGAGTTCGTAGTAATGCCGTTTGGATTAACTAATACACCTGCTGCATTTATGCGACTGATGACTGACGTATTTAGGTCTTATTTGAATCAGTTTGTAGTTGTATTTATTGATGATATACTGATCTATTCTAAAAGTATGGAAGAGCATGAAGCACATTTACGGATTACTCTGCAATTGTTACGAGATCATAAGTTATATGTAAAATTCAGTAAATGTGAATTCTGGTTGAAGCAAGTGATGTTCTTAGGACACATTATTTCTAAGGAAGGTTTATCTGTAGACTCCTCAAAGATTGAAACTATACAGAAATGGGAACAACCTAAGAATATCACTGAGATTAGAAGTTTTCTGGGCATGGCCAGTTACTACCAGCGGTTTGTCAAGGATTTTTCTAGAATTGCCTCACCTCTCACACAACTGACTAGGAAAGGAATTGCATTTATATGGAATGAGAGTTGTGAACAAGCATTCCAATTATTGAAAGAATGTTTATCTACTGCACCAATTTTAGCCTTGCTGGTAGAAGGAAAAATATTTGAGGTTTATACTGATGCTTTCAATATTGGACTGGGATGTGTATTAATGCAAGATGGAAGAGTTATTGCCTATGCATCAAGATAGCTAAAGACTCACAAGAAAAACTACCCAGTGCATGATTTGGAACTGGCAGCAGTAGTTTTTGCCCTCAAACTGTGGAGGCACTATCTATATGATAATCAATTCATAGTGTACTCCGATCATAAGAGTCTCAAGTATTTATTTTCACAGAAAGAACTGAACATGAGACAAACAAGATGGGTGGAATATATCAAAGACTATGACTTCAAGATTGAGTACCATCCGGGTAAAGGCAACACTGTGGCTGATGCACTTAGCAGGAATCCTATAGCCAAGATATTTCAATTGCAAGTAATGGAATGGAAGTTGTTGGAAGAATTTTCCACACTCAGTTTGAAGGCTGATCCACAAGAGGAAAAGATTGTAATTAATAATTTAGCCGTACAATCAGATTTACTAAAGCAGATTAGGGAGCAACAGGACAACAATCTTATGTTGGTAGAAATTAGAGAAAAGATGGCTTCTAGACTTGATTTTCATGAAGATATAGATTGTGTGTGCCGGATAATCCTGAGATCAAGAAGCAAATTTTAGAAGAAGCTCACCGGTCACATAACACTATTCATCCAGGAGCTGTCAAGATGTATCAGGACTTGAAGGAACATTTTTGGTGGTGCAATATGAAGAAAGATATCGTGGAATTCGTAGCTAAATGCTTGACATGTCAGAAAATCAAGGCCGAACATCAGAAACTGGCAGGAAAGTTAAAGCCACTTGAAATACCAGAATGGAAATGGGACAGTGTCGGTATGGATTTTATAGTAGGACTACCCAAAACACGAAGTGGATTCGATGCTATATGGGTAATCATTGACAGACTTACCAAATCAGCTCATTTCTTAGCAATCAAGACAAGATGGTCTATTAATATTTTAGCGGCACTATACATGAAGGAAATTGTGCGGTTGCATGGAATTCCAAAAGATATTTTCTCCGACAGAGATGCAAGATTTACTTCACATTTTTGGAGAGAACTGCAAGGGGCTTTGGGGACTAAATTGAAGTTTAGCACAACATTTCATCCTCAAACCGATGGACAGACTGAACGAGTGAACCAGATTATTGAGGATATGTGTCGTGCTTGTGTACTAGAATTTGGAAATGACTGGAACACTCATTTAGGAATCATGGAATTTGCCTATAATAATAGTTATCAGTCTACCATTCAAATGGAACCATTTGAAGTCTTATACGGTCGTCAATGTAGATCACCACTGTGTTGGGTGGAACTAAAAGAATCACATATTCTTGGACTCGAAATGATCCAAGAAACCACATAAATTATCAAATTAGTACAAGACAGAATGAAAGCTGCCCAAGACCGACAGAAAAGCTATGCTGATCGTCGAAGAAGGGAACTGGAATTTCAACAAGGAGAGCATGTGTTTCTTAAAGTATCACCCCGAAGAGGAATCAAGAGATTTGGAATCAAGGGAAAATTAAGTCCAAGGTATATTGGACCATTTGAAATACTAAAAAGAGTTGGGGAAATGACGTATCAATTGGCACTACCACCACAACTATCTAATGTACATGATATTTTTCATGTGTCAATGCTGAGAAAGTACGTATATGACCCAAAACACATTATTGAATACCAAGGTTTGGAGGTACAAGAAAATTTGGTGTACGAAGACAGACCAGTACAGATCCTTGATCGAAAAATCAAGCAACTTCGGAACAAGAAAGTTCCCTTACTAAAGATTCAGTGGAATAAGCAAGGACAAGAAGAGGCAACGTGGGAACTAGAAGACGCCATCAAGATCAAATATCCGGAATTGTTCATAGGTAAGTATCCATACTTGGGTGTTATTAAATTTGGAGGACCAAATTTCTTTTAGTGGGGAGAGTTGTAACGCCCCGAAAATTTTACTTGCTAGGAAAATATAATTAATGTGGTTATTATACATTAGTATGGTCATTAAATTGAAATAATTAGAATGTGAGTTTAATTAATGGTAACATACGTTACCCCAGTGTCATACACAGAGGTGCACGCTCCCACAGGACGACACTGGAAAACGACAATGAAATAAAAATCTTAGAACACCATAATTTCCAGAAAAATGTGGAGATCTCAGAAATATAAATGTCTGAATGTTTCGGCGTACGGACTTCAAGGATAAGCTGACGCGACTATTTTTCAGGTGATTTTTCACCTAGTGTAAAATGAAATCTAAAAATTAAACTAAAATCATCATAATTTGTAAAACTATCACATTAGCTTATGGTTGAAATTTCAATACAAATAGACACTGTTTGGATTGGTTTATATAAGGATCAAATGACCTACTGATTTAAGGGTGAATTACGGAAGGGATTTTTGTAGATTATTTGCTATGCCCATGTGTGAGGCATTAGAGAGGCCAGTACACCTAAGTGAGAAGTTAACACGTTTGTTACTAACCTGTAAGCATGGGAAGACTCACATGGGCTACGTGTTGTGGTAAAAACCAAATGGTTTTTACCATGACACCTCAAAGGCCGATGTGCCATTTGCATGAGGAACCTGCTGGGTTTATAAAAACCCTCCCACAGCCATCGCACACACCTTTCCACTCCTGCTTGTGTGTGTGTGTGTTATTGCTGAAGCTACTTCTTTCTTTTGCTGCTGTGGTGCGGCTATCATTGCCGGGAGAAGCTGTAACTGCTGCCCTGCTGTAGTGCTGCACTACCCCTGCACCAGCTGCACTTGTTCCTTTCTGTTGCAACCAACATCCACGTTGAGGAGAAGAAGAACTTGTTCTCCCTCATGTAGGATTCATTCCCTCCTTTCTCACTCCTGTCTTTTATACATGCTAAAGAGGCTTCTGCTAAGTGTTTAAGTTCACCGGCTCCTCCTCCGGTTGTTGTAAATTTTATGTTGGGAAGAAGAAGAGTCTTGTTCTATTTCTTCTTCTTCCATTCTTAGTTCTGGAGTCTTATTTTGAAGTCACAAACATCTTTAGTGCAGTGAGTTTGTTCCCTGTTTAAAGGTGTATATCTTTCAATTTCAGATTTGAATCCTTAAGTACTCCTGGAATTGAGTGTCCATATTGTAGGATTTTCTCTATTCTCTTTCCTTCTTTGTTGGAATCCCCAAGTATGAGTGTATACTATATCCACATCTTGATTTGTGTTCAGAAAAGATCAATAGGTTCGCTCTTCTTTCCATTGTGTTCATACTTTAACTAATGCTCATGTTTTGGGCAAAATATACTTATGAAGAAATTATTGTTAGATGTAAGGAAAAATCTCTTAGAAGGGTTGTATATACTTTAATCTTGATTTCATAAGTTTTTTCATACCATCCATGTTGTAGAAATCTTCTTCTTCCTCTTCTTCCTTTGTTCTGACTGTTTGCTGGAAACCAGAACTAGTGTCGACACACTCCTGGACTGTGTCGACACCACAGCTTCCTTTGTTCTGACTGTTTGCTAGAAACCAGAACTAGTGTCGACACACTCCTGGACTGTGTCGACACCACAGCTTCCTTTGTTCTGACTGTTTGCTAGAAACCAGAACTAGTGTCGACACACTCCTGGACTGTGTCGACACCACAGATTTCTTTATTCTGACTGTTTTTTGGAAAGCAGCACTATTGTCGACACCACCCCTGGACTGTGTCGACACACCCTGGTCTGTGTCAACACCACAGTGAACTGTGTTGACACCACAGTGACTTGTGTTGACATAGCAGTAACTTGTCTATCCAGTAGTGCCAACTTGTCTTCAGTACAACATGTACCAATGTGAGGGATCATTCTTTTAGCCAAGGATTATTCCTAAACATCCCAAGTTTGATTGTTCCTACATGGCTACAACCTTTTGGAATCATTGATATTAATCTTTAAACCTTTGTTTCGTGTGAAATCTTGAGTACTTGTGTACCCCAACTGAACCATTACAAGAGTGAGTGTGTTATGATGACAAAGTTGTGGGTCTTTGGACTCAATGAGAAATTATGCTTGTGCAAATAGGGCTGGTTCAGTCCTGGGAGGAGCACCCGAATTCGTTAGTGGCCGCGCGGGAACGATAAGGACAAGTGGATGTTGGCATACATCATTATGTGCTTGATTAGTCATCATGTCATACATATGTGTGTGAATATGTACCTGAACTAGAACTAAAGTGTTATCTTAAATGAGTGATTGTACTTCTACATTTCTATTGCTCTACATGTGAAAATCAGTGAACACGTTCGTCCATCCATTTAATACTCAGTGTTAGTAATGATTCAAATTCTTGTCTTGAGATTATACATTTGAATCCTGTTTATTTCATAGAATTGAATTCTACTGGGCTAGTTAGCTCATTCTTTCTACCTTTTTCAGGAAATCAAGATGGGAATGAAGTCTAAGGGGGATATGTGTGCTGAGTGGACTACCCATCGTCCAGCGATTCATCATCTTTTATTTCTCTTATAGTTAGTTGGAATCAATGATGTTACAGTCAACTTCTATCTGCTCCACATTTAGACTATAGTAAGGAGTATCATTTTTAAAAAAAAAAAGCTTCAGCTAAGAGAGTTATGTATAAATAAACTTTTATGTTAATTCTCGTGCTTAATATCTGCCATTTTCAGTAAATAGACTTTTACTGGGACGTGACAAGTCCAAACCTCACTGCGTTGGAACTGATTAAGTTCCTCTTGCATCGCAAGAATCTACGATTCATCTCCCAGAGCATCATTGATTGTCTTAGGCTCTATTTGAGAAACTAAAGCAGAAAAGTCACAAGAAATTTGCATACCTCTTGTTCTTACCCTATCTTGAGGATCACCTATAATGTTTTCTTTTGGATGATCTTGGTGATACCTTAAGTTTCTAGGTAGCCCTTCTTGTGGTTCTTCTAGTTGTTGAAGATCTTCTAATGGGGGATCTTCCATTTCTTCATCTTTACTTTCTTCTTCAAGAGAAGTCTTTTCTAAATCCCTGCAAAGATCATCAACACATTCTTCTTCTTCTTCTATCCTTTTGATAGAAGGGTTAGTTTCATCAAATAATATATGCACAGATTGTTCTATAATTAATGTTCTTCTATTGAATACCTTATAACCTCTAGGTTTTGAAATGTATCCTAATAGAAAATCTTCATCACTTTTAGCATCTAATTTCCCTAGATTATCCTTACCATTATTTAAGATAAAGCACTTACAGCCAAAAGGTCGAAGATGACTAATGTTGGGCTTCTTTTCCTTGTAGAGTTCATAAGGAGTCTTCTTTAAAATTGGTCTAATCATGCACCTGTTGATGATGTAGCAGGTTGTATTGACTGCCTCTGCCCAGAAATATTTTGGCAAGTTATACGCATTCAACATTGTTCTGGTCATATCCAACAGTGTCCTATTCTTTCTTTCTGCTACTCCATTCTGCTGAGGTGTTGTTGGTGCTGAGAAGTTATTCTCAATCCCATTTTCTTCACAGAACTTCATGAATTCTTCATTTTTGAATTCGCCTCCATGATCAGATCTAATGCTTGTAATCTGATATTTTTGATTTTTCTGAACTATTTTGCTGAACTTCAGAAATGCTTGAAATGCTTCTGATTTTGCTTCTAGAAAAGATACCCAAGTGTACCTTGAGTAGTCATCAACTAATACATAGCCATATATTTTTCCTCCAAGACTAACTGTCCTCATAGGTCCAAATAGATCCATGTGAATTAACTCCAAAAGCTTGGAAGTTGTAACAATTGTTTTAGATTGAAATGAGGTCTTGGTCTATTTTCCTTTTGCACAAGCTGAACAAATTCCAGATTTCTTAAGTTTCATCTTTGGAAGCCCCTCAACCAGATCATGCTTTATTAATTTCTTGATAACTGAAGTGCTTGCATGACCAAGTCTTCTATGCCACAAATCAGACTCTTCACTTTTGGTGGTAGCAAGACATAAGTTCACTTCTTTTAATTCTGCTAGTTGCAATGTGTATAAATTCTTCACTCTTTGAGCTTCGAATACAATCTTGTTATCTTTCTGGATGATACACTTACTATTCTGAAAATTTACTGAATGCCCTTTATCACATAACTGACTAATACTTATCAGATTATGCTTCAGACCTTGTACATACATGACATCTTCAATTAGGTTCTTTTCTTTAGTACCAACTGTTCCACATCCTAGTACTTTTCCTTTTCCATTATCACCATATGTGACTTGACCACTTTCTTCTCTAAAACTTGTGAATAACTTCCTATCCCCTGTCATATACCTTGAGCATCCACTGTCCTGCCCTCAGCCGACCCTGCAAACAAAATCAGGTTGTAACTTTTGGTACCCAAATTTTCTTGGGTCCTTGAAGGTTAGTTTTAGGAATCCATCTTAAATGTCTAGTGGTGCATGTGCTTACGGTGTGTCCTAATTGATACAGGTTGATTTTTCTTCATTTTGTGGAGGTGTGTATCCTAATCCATATTTCTTCTTTTCTATTCTAGAACCTTTTATATTAACAAATAAAGAGGTTTTACAATTTGAAATCTTTTTTATAGTAGCTTTTAGATAATTATTTTCTTCTAGCAATTTTTCTTCAACTTTAAGTTCCTTACGGTTTGATTCAATTTCCAAGATTTTGTTGTTTTTATTTTTAAGTCTTCGCACAACAATTCAATAGTTCTTTTTATTTCACTTAAACTTTTGTTTAACCTTTCTGTTTCATTTTTAAGAAAGGTGTTAGCTTTTTCTTAGTTCAGAAGATTTAGTTTAACTATTTTTATTTGTTTTACTAATGTCTTGTTTTTTTCATAAAGTTCATTGAAGGCATCTTCAAGGCTATCAGAATCGGATTCAGAACATGAAGTAAAGGAGGTTTTTGAGTTTACCTGCTCTAGTCCTGCCATGAGGGCTAGATTTGCATTCTCTTCTTCTTCGGATTCTGAGCTGGAGGATTCTGAACTGGTTCCTTCTTCATTGTCCCATGTTGCTGCCATTGCCTTCTTTTTGAACTTTCTGAACTTCTTTTCAATGCCTTTCTTCTTGTCGAATTTTTCTGCTTGATCCTTCTTCTTAAGCTTGGGACATTCAAATTTGTAATGTCCTGGCTGATTACACTCATGGAATGTTGGCTCTTTCTTCTTATCTTTCTTGAAAAATCATTTTGAGCTAAACTTCTTCTTCTTTGCAAGAATTCTCTGTAGTTTTCTTGAAAGCATAGCCTCATCATCACTATCATCTGATTTTTCCTTTGAATCTTCAGATGAGGAGGAATCTGCAATCTTCAAAGCATTTGAAATTTTCTTTTTCGAGGAATTTTCAGAAAACCTTTCCATATTAATTTCATGAGCCATAAGGGATCCTATTGATTTATCAATAGATAATTGTGTTAAGTCATGAGCTTCCTCAATGGCTGTAACTTTAGGGGTCCATACATTAGTTAGAGATCTTAGGATTTTTCTAACTGTTTCTTCATTAGTTAGGACTTTTCCTAAAGAACTTAGACCGACAATTATGTTTGAAAATATGTTATACATTTGAGTTATATTTTCATTAGGGAGCATTTTGAATTGTTCATATTGGGATACAAGTATATCTATTCTTGTTTGTTTAACCCTATCTGTACCTTCAAAAGTTACTTGAAGTTTATCCCACATTTCCTTAGTTGTTTTACATACAGAAAGTCTGTTAAATTCTCTTTTAGACAAAGGATAGCAAAGATAATTTTTTTCCTTGTAATTTAAAGACATATTTCTTTTATCTGCAATGGAAAGACCAGAGGAAGAAGCTTCACCAATGATTTGATAGTCACCTTGTTCTATTACCTGCCATAAGTCGAAGTTAGTACCTCTGATGAAGCACTCCATTCGCATCTTCCAGTATTGGTAATCTTCACCATCAAAGAATGGTGGCCTTGTGATAGATTGGCCTTCATAGTTGTGAGCTTTGGATGCCATTTCTTCTCAAAACTCTTGGATTCTTCTAAGAAGACCACGCTCTAATACCACTTGTTGGATCGAAATGGCACTAAGAATGTCCTAGAGGGGGGGGGGGGGGTGAATAGGACTTCTATGTTTTAAAATTTTCTTCTGAAATTGCACAACACTAAGTAAATTGTTAGATCTTAGTGTGGTGTGTGTGATTCATGTGTAAACAAGGCGAAAACAATCACATAGAAATGCACAAGAATTTATCCTGGTTCGGCCCTTCCACATAGAAGTCCTACATCCAGTCCTCAAGCCAACCACGTAAGATTTCAACTATCTGTCAATGAATTGGCCTTCTCTCACCCTTGAGAGGAATTACAAACCCACTTGCTCCAAAGCAAGTCTTCCCTAACCAGGGGTACAACAACTGCCTTTCACAAGGCCTTCCCTACACAGGAGGGGCAATGCAGAAATTACACAAGAGAAATAAAAAGACTTGTGTGATTATCTGAACACAAACACAGACTTCAGAAGGATTCAAAGATCGGAGATGAGATACAAATCCTATATGAAATCTAAGGGTGGACTAAAGAAAGTAAGCAATTACAATTGCCACCCAACACTACTAGGAGGGCTTCAGAGAAAGTCTTTTAATGAAGAAAAGCTCTCAGACTTTAGCTTTTAGAAGAGCTTGTGAGAGATGAAGGAATTCGAATGAAGCTTGTATGCTCTCTTCTTTTGTTGCCTATTGTTGTGTGTCTTTCTTCTTTAAACTTGAGCTCTTTTTATACACTTCAGAATATGGCCGTTTAGAAAATAGCCGTTGGAGTTTGTGGTCGTTTGCAATTTGACCGTTCGGAGAGAGCTCTAGTTTCCTTTGGATCTTGATGAGCTTATTGCTTAGAAGTCCTTCAATTTTTGCATCTTTCCAAAGTCTTCAGAGGAGGACTAGTCGTTCATAGCTAGAAGATAAGCTCTTGTCATCATAGACGTGAATGAGTCATGCTAAAAACGTGCTCCAATAAATGTCTGTTACAAAGACAAGACAAAAGGAAGAGAGAACTCCATACCTTTGAGGTAGGTAAGTCAGGTAAGTACAGAAAATAGGTATGGAAACCTCGTATGCACAAGCTATCAGAAAGAAAAAGTAGACAGTCATATATGCTAAAAAGGTGAAGTATGGGTCTGTCAGTGGTAGGTAAGTCCTGTCAGATGCCATGCGCCTGAGAACACATAAATACATAGTGTCTAATGAATCCAGCAAATCCGGAGCAAAGGCATTGAACAACTCAAGGATTATTTCTTAAAATACATCAGAAGTGTCATGTGCAGGATTTAAATGAAGAAATTAAGTCTGATATGACTTGTTCTGAAAATAATAAAATAATAGGATAATGACAGTTTTGATGAATCAATAAGATATTAAAGGGTCATTAAAAAGATGTATGAAAAGAGATAAATTTGCATTAGATGTTAAGACTAAAAGGATCAGAAGAGAGTTTAAGTGTAGAGTTAATCAGTGAAGTTGAAAGAATATGCAATTAGACTGGACAAATAAGAGTGATTCGACTTCAGTAGCCGAATACCATAGAGATTGTTTACTGAAGCATTTGACCGTGGCAGTCGAAGAAGACAGATGGATATAAAAAGTCATTCGACTATAACAGTCGGAGTCATTAGTTGAATTAAGTAGAAGATTATATGAAGCATTCGATTGTACCAGTCAGAGACATAAGTCAAATCAAGTAGAAGATTATATGAAGCATTCGACTGTACCAGTCAGAGACATAAGTCGAATCAAGTATAAAGTTGTGACCTTAGAAAAATTGGAAGATTGTTTAACTTCGATTCTGAAGGAGTCAGATTTGACATTCGAAGTTAGCAGTCGAATTCAGTAGGACAAAGAGAGAGTCCGTGGACTTAGGAAATTTTGACGATGAAGTTTATCACACAGTTGTATGCAGATATATTTTGATATTCATTTATTTTGTAGATAGTCTATTTAAAGATTTTGTTATAGCAAAACATGATATATACTATATCTTCAATATTTTAGATTTAGGGGTAGTTGCTCAACATAAAATACATGATTAACATTTTAAATAGGCAGATATGCACATGAACATGATGACAATGCATGCTTTTCTAACAAGTTGAATAGCGGAAAAGAACAGATGTCATATCAAATCAAATATCGAGTTGCATATACAATGGACAAGTAATTCAATAGTAGAATCATATCAAAAGGAATTGGCCATATTCATACAGATATCATGTATTCACATGAACAGACGTATCATATCAAATCTTATCATATCATATCAAATGAAGGCACATTCACACAAATCTTGCGTATTCATTATGCTATGCCAAGCACCAAAAGTCCATACTCCTGTGGTTAATAAGTACGTTGGGGCGCTCCTCCCCAGGACCAGACAGGACCCCTATTGCACAGGCATTGGTCAAATGAACCGAAGTCCCATATTGTGCCGAACAAACATATTCATATTATGGCCACGGAGTTTCAATAATAAGCTCAATGTAATAAGAACATGATCATCATAGAGTCAAGGTGTGACAATAGCTCAAGAGAACAAATGGGCAGTATAACGACGTATCTTATGTTTTATAATTCGTTAATGTCTTGACATGAGGATAACTAATGATAGATCGTAGGTGGAATATGTGCTCTCTATCTCTAGGGTACTTCATGGTACAACCAACTCAGTCTCTATGTGGGAATCCACAGAGGACGGAGACTTAAGGAGGTCTTAAGGAAAAGATTGCTAGTCTGCCAATTCGGAATGACCGGCAGAGAGCTCCCAATTCCCCAAGAAGGGTGTGCTTAAACGTGTAAATGTGTAAGTGACGTGTCATGGATCTTTCCTAATATGTATGCAATTGACAAATAACAATTGAAACATCGGAAAGCGTATAACTATCGAAACTCATATGCAAATCATGATAGAAACTTAACTAACAAGTCCATACTAACATGTATTCATCCCCACATTCATATCATATTCTTACCATATCAAATTGACAATAAGTGAGATCATAAGATATTTAATCAAATGAACATAAGGTCAATCACAATTACACATTAGAATCAAATTCATATCATTACCATTTTTCAATGGGTTGATTGCTTTTAGGTCCATCCATACTATATAACACCATGCACATGCTGATAGACCAAGAAAACTAACAAGCAAACTGACTGGCCAAAAAGTACAGTCTCGGGTCGGTCTGTGAATCGCGTCCTACACAGTGGACATTTTTCAGAGCATGGTGTACAGGTAAACAGACCAAACGTGAAGACAAGGAAATCGCGTCGGCCTCGTAGGCCGCCTTTCAATGTGAATTGCGTCGGGTCATCCCGACGCGTTCAAGAATAATCATTAAATAAAAACGTTGGGCAGGAAACCCGCATGAATCGCATCGGGGGATCCCGCTACGGTTCACACCAGGCACAAACTCCCACGCGGCGCGAAGTCTCACGCGGTCGTTGATCGGTCAGCGCAAGAATCGCGTCGTACCTGATGGACACCTTTTACTTAATCATGTCAGACCAGGCAGACGTGATACCAAGCGCTGGAATCGCGTCGCCTGGTCCAGACGCGATTCTTAGCTTAACCCAAAAATGCAGGAAAACCAACCGATCCTCTTACCATGCCTATATCTCCCTATCTAATGACATTTAGACAAAACATTTAACATGAAAGATGACCAGGCCAACTAGAATAAGAACTTTGATGTTGGTAGTTTGACCTAATGCAGTCTCAAATCTCATAAAAAACATGAAGAACGTAGAAGACAAGTGTAACCCGAAAATGCAGTATCATGCAGTGGCTCTCTTACCATGCTTATAACTCTCTAACTAATGACATTTAGACAAACTATTTAACATGAAACATGACGAGGACTACTAGTAGCATAACGTTCATGATGGGGTTTAGTCTAATTCGGTCTTGAATCATGTGCATAATAAGAGGAACGTAAAAAGCCCTAACTGTGCGCGACTTAGGGAAAACGACAAATACTCATTGTATACTCCATGAAAATTAGGCAAATCAAGTGCAAATGAACCTAGACTCGCAGCTCTACAAGATGGTATTGTTTTATTTAATCTTGGCCCAAGAACACCTACCTTTGAATGCTAAGAACCCCCTGCAGGTTTCTGGGTCGATGTAGAATGAGGTTGAGAAAGGTCACGTTTTCCCCAGCCGTTCTCCTCTCCTCTAGTGCCCTAGGCTTGCTGCTCACGACCCCAACTTGTTGCTAAACCTTCCCTAAATGTTTTGTGATGAACTCTTATAGTCTTACAGTTCTATTGCATGTCCTAATGGGACTAGGAAAGGGGTATGCGGGTTCTGCATTCTACCTTCCAAAATTATAGATTCTCTCACCCAAAAAGAGGTAGCTACACCATGGGAAGGTGTCATACAGGGTTGGCCACGATTTGTCTTGCCATGCATGGACATTACTACTAATTTTAACCCTAATTTTCCCTCTCTAAACACCACCTATTTACATGTACGAATTTGGGGGTAATTTCTTGTTCCAATTTTATTTTCGGCCAAAAGTAATCCATTGGACCAATTTCATTAATGGGTCTCTAATACAAGATGTTAGAAGTCTTTCAACATATTTATTTTATTTATGGTTGTGACATTTTTTCGCGTTAACAATTTTCCGACTTGGTTTCCTAATTTGGGTAGTTAGTCACGTGTGACGTACACTCGGCTAATCGGATTTTTTGTTGCACGAATTTCTTCGCAGAACATTTAGGAATAATGTTTGGGGTTGATTTATAATTTATACAAAATTTTCCGGTGTGCTTCTCACGTACGATAGTGGAACGTATGTTCTACCATTCCGATAATACGGAAATTATTTATTTACTATTTTCATACTTGAATTTGTTCATGGGTCATAAGTTATCCATTGGTCCAATTTCTTTTATGGACTATCCCCACATATTGTTTGGAGTCAACCATAAATTTTTAATTTAGTTATGATCTCATTTTATACACATGATAATGAATTTTCCAACTTATTTCCTAATTACGATAATAAGTCACAATAACTCTTAAATATACACCAAATGAATTTTATTAACCCAAATTTCTTGATGGATCATTAGAGGATGTTATTTGAAGTCCATCTATGATTTTTATTTAATTTTCTGGCTCCTCTAAGTATGTGTGATAATGATTTCCCGACTTATTCCCTGATTGCGATACTCAGTCGGAAAACGCCTTATACTTGGACTATCCGATTTTCCTTTGCACGAATTTCTCTGTGGGTCATTAGGGAGTATTATTTAGAGTTTAACTATGGTTTTTATGAAATTTTCTAATGGGTTTTTGTATGTATGATAATGGCACGTGCATTTTTTTACTATTTCACTAATATTGAATTTATCATTTTCAATTTATTTCTAATTTTCTAATTACCAAATTTTCGGGGTGTTACATATTCCATTTCATCCCCCAACCATCTATGAGAAGCTATTCATAGTGTTAAGATGAATTTTTATGCATATTTAGCCCATTGTCACACTTTTCATGATAATATCAATTTTGAAGCATATGTCACTAAGTTGGCCTCCACTTCTCCTATTCATTAGACCATTATTGGATTTTTTTTCATCAATATCGGCAATCTCACAAGCCCTAGTATTAGTTTTTAATCTATATTCAACCCCTATTTTGTTGACTTCCAAAAAGGGGAGAAAGATGTATGGTCATCAAACATTTCTGTAATATGTATAAATTTATCATGCAAGGGAAGACCCATGTGTTTTACTGATATATTGTGTATTTAAAATGACTTTTGAGCTTTTCATAGTCAAGCACCATTCAACTCATTATGAAATGTTTGCTTGAACAACATAGTGACAACTAGTTCATCAGTAGATTAAGCCCCAAATTGCTATCACTTAATTCACAATCTTTTTCTTGTTTATACTAACATATTCTAGGTCTTTCCCCTCGGTGAGAATTTTTTTACTACCTCTCCAGCTCCATACTTCCCTTAACCACTAGAGAGCATCCCAAAATTTCTCATGCCATTTTTTAAATGTATCATTGATTCAATCTATCTCACCTTTCCCTTTTTACTAATTTCCAAAAAGGGGGAGAAAAATATTCATCAAACATTCTCAAAATAATCAAGTAAATTTATATTTATCATATTTTAATTTTGAAACACGTACAATTACACTACTTTCCACTTCATGTTCCTTCCATGATTAGTTTAGATATGAATGTTTGATTAAATATGAAAAATATAATCACATGAATATTTAATTTTGTCATCACTAAAAAGGGGAAGATTGATGAATGGGGTCCATATAATTAGCTCTATCTCTCTAATTTATTCGAGTTTTAGTGATAATAAAATTCTTAATGATAGTTTTCATGTTAACAAAAAAAAGATCATTTGGTAAATAAGCGAAGTCATATTTAGTTATAATAGCTAAATTAGAACTATCATGATAAAAGTCAATGACAAAATTAAATGAGCAAAAAAAATCATATACATTGACAAAATGAAAAGAATTATTATTGGGAAAACATCATCTATATGTTAGTCATAAAATTAAGTCTTAGACTCAACTTTAAAAAGTGAGTCCTAGACTCTTTTTGAGAAATCAAGTCTTAGGACATAAGTCCAAAGCTAGTCTCCATGAAAGGACAAATCAAGTCTCATACTCTAAACCAAAACGAGTCTTAAACTTAAGACTAAATGGAGTCTCAGACTCATCAAAATCAAGTCTTAATTTTAACTTTAAAATCGAGTCTTGAGAAGAACAAATCCTAGACTTATGTGAAAAAATGAGTTTCAAGCACATTATAAGAAATCAAGTCTAAGGAAACAAATGATAGTAAATGTGTCTCAAACTCATATTAGAAAACAAGTCCTAGGCAAATCATAAAAATCAAGTCTTAGACTAAAGACCAAAAACAAGTCTCAAAGTAAGGACAAAATGAGTCTCAGACATTAACACGAAAAACAAGTCTTAGGCACAAAACAAAAGAATTCCTAGACTTAATTAGAAAATGAGTCTCAGACACAAATATGAAAATTAAGTATCAGACACAAAAAAAATAAGTCCTCGACTTAATAAAAAAACAAGTCTCTAAGTCAAGGAAAACGAGTCTTAGAATTTGAGAAAAATATGACTTAGAAAGAACAAAACAAGTCTTACTCATAGACTCAAAAACAAATCTCACTTAAAAACGAGTCTTACTCAAAAGGAGAAGACAAATCTCACACTAAAATTAAAATAAGTCTATAGAAAATGAGTCTTAGTTTTAAAGGACTAAAATGAGTCCTTCTCTGAGATCTAGAAAATGAGTCTCATGTTGAGACTAAAATAATCTCTCTTATAGAAGTAGAAAACGAGTCTTACTCTGAAAACAAAAATGAGTCTCACTCATATTCTAAGAAATGAGTTTCAAAATAAAGATAAGACCAATGAAAACTACTCAATAGAAAACAACAAAAACTTTATAGATTCTAGTTAAGACTCAAAATCGAGCCTTACTCACAGGGAAGAAACGAGTCTCACTGAGAGATACAAAACAAGTCTCAAACTCTCAAAAACACGACAAATTCATAGAACAAGTCTTACAAGGATCAAAAGAATCTACAATCAGAAGGAAAGTGACTAACTCAGTAATATGAAATCAAATCTCTTTTTAAGACACTGAAAATCTAGTCTTACACTCGTGAACTTGAAAATTGATTTTCACTCAAAATCTCATAGAATATTATTTAAAGTATCATCTCACTTTATATTTTCATGATGAAAACAAATCTCTATAATCTTGCCTTACTCTTAAAGAATATTTGCATGATGAACAAGTCTCTAAGATCTCATAGAATATTTGCATGATGAACAAGTCTCTAAGATCTCATAGAATATTTGCATGATGAACAAGTCTTACAAGGATCAAAAGAATCTACACTTAGAAGGAAAGTGACTGACTCAGTAATATGAAATCAAGTTTCTTTTTAAGACACTGAAAATCTAGTCTTACACTCTTGAACTTGAAAATTGATTCTCACTCAAAATGTCATAGAATATTATTTAAAGTATCATCTCACTTTATATTTGCATGATGAAAACAAATCTCTATAATCTTGCTTTACTCTTAAATATTTGTTTATCAAGTTAAATATTTTTGAACTTAACAGAAAAACTTATTTAATTCAGAAACATTTGTTATTCTTGTTTGAACTCAAAGTATATTTTTGTGATGAATGAAACAAATATTTTATCTGCCAAAGCATTCTGACTACTGAGAAGAAAACACGAACATCTTAGAACTCTAACAATGATATTCTGAAAAAGAGATATTGTTCATGTCACTTGCTATATTTTTCTTAAACAATGTTGACTTTAGTCAAAAGACCTGACTGAAAGATAACTTTTTCAAGTATGTACGACTAACAGAAAGATAGTTTAAGATATAGACAACCTGCAGAACATTAAAAGGACGACATACAAGTATGGAAGATATTCATGAGCCGATAACAAAAGATCTAAAATACATTTATTGTCCAAGACAAGAAGAAGTGACAAGTCAAAGGAGGAGCTCAAGACATTCTAATGGATGGCAGCCAAGACACAACTAATACCAAGTTTTATCTAACGGATGGCAATGCAAATCACAATAGATAGATTATTCAAATTATTCTAAAGACAAGATGAAGAGAAAAACAAGACGTCTGAAGATATAAATATTAGTAGTGTTTCAAAGAATAAAAGGACAAGGAGCTGAGCATACACACACACTAAAAATGCACACACTGTGAGAAGAAAGAAAAGAGCAAAGTAGAAAATCCTTTTGAGTAAAAGAGAGAAAGAAAAGAGATAGCAAAAGAGAATTGAGCTGAGAAGATAGTTTCCTCATCTTCTCCAAGAGTATTCAAAGCTCTCATCATTCTCCTCCTCTCCTTCAACATGTTGACGAGCATTTAAGTGGAGATCAAGTCTTCAGTGATAAAAAAACTCATCATCATCTAGCTGAAGTCAGACACATGATCAACCACTTCTACACCTTCATTTATTTCTAATATGTGTGTTGAAAATTTAGTGCACTCATTGTAGCCTTTCATCCGCCAAATATAGAGGCACTCTATATTAGCAAAGAACCTTATAAGGGTGACTGGTACCAGTGAGTATCCATCCTAACTCGTAATAAGAAGGCCCCACCAGAGTTGTCAGTGAGTGTGCTTCTCTCTTGCAAAAGAAATGAGATTCTTTCTTGCTCAAAAACAAAAGAAGATATGTTGGGGTGTGTGTCCAGTAAGTGTGTTTCTCACTCATAAGAGAAATGAGCTACATCTAGCTCGTAATAGAAGAAGATCAATAGTTGTTGGTGTTAGTGGAAATCCTATAATAGGTGGTTCTAGGGAGTGGATGTAGGGCTGAATTGTTCAACACTGAACTAGGATAAATCATTGTCTCCTTGTGTGTGTTTACATTAATTCTTTCATACATTGTTGGCATACTTTGAGAGTCCAAGGACTCTAACATTTTCGTTGTGAAGTATACACACTGTAAGATCCGGCTCCTTTGGGCCTTGGCCCTGTCCTCAGAGTCACGGTAGACCTGCTAGTCAGGATAGTGTCGTAACAGAAGGGTCGGTCGCGACATACTTCTTGTCGTGGCACCATTGGGCGTCATGCTCTTGACGTGTCATTGGGAGGCATCGTGTTCTGGTCGCACCATCTGGAGACGATGCGACTCTGGTTCCTGACCATTCTGATGTCATCCTTTCTGGTCAAAAGAGTGTAGTCTTGTCAGATGTCAGGGTGCGTACGACTGCTGACGTGACAAGGTCAGCTGTTACATTCTGGGTTGCCCAGTCTTTAAGGTTTGACCTGATTTTGGGGTCGCACCAGGGTTGGCGGCCTCGACATGGTGTTGCGACCGGCCTGGTAGTCGCAACAGCATTGGTGTCGCGATGGGCCAAACCGTCGCGTTTCGGGGCCGTCGGTTCAAAACCGAGCAGGCGCCCCATTTCCCCCTTCTCCTTCCTCTTTCTTCTTTCCTTCTTCTTCTTCCTTCCTCATCCTCCTCCGAGCCTCTTGTGCTTCTCCGGTGATCTTTGGGTGTTCTTGGTGTGGAGGTGACACCCTCTTCATGTAGGCGGCGTCTGTGTGGTGCTTGGAGCGAGGAGGTGGCAGCCATTCCTACGAGAAGGCCCTAACAGGTTGGCTCTACTCTTTGAGGTAGGGACTCCTCTTCTCCTTCTAGTTCTACCATGCTCCCCTCCCCTTGAGATTCTCATGTTTTCCTTGGTGTTTGGGGTTTGGGGGAGAGAGAACCATGCTCTGTCATTGAGAGGTTTTCCTTGAGTGCAGAACTCCTTGTTTAATGCATGATTCATGGGGTTTGAGGGTGGTTTGCCTTGTTTACAAGCTTTCCTAGAGTCTACCATGCTCCCCTCCCCCAGTTGGACAGGTTTTGGGTGATTTTGGGGTGATCCTTGGGAGGACTGTCCCGGGACCCCCTCTATCTAGTGTAGTGACTGGTCTAAGGGTTGTGATGGTGTTGCGATAGGTCTAAGGGTCGTGATGGTGTCACGATGCAAGCACTGACCACAACAGGCTTTGTGCTATCACGACAGGCATAGGCGTCGTGATAGCTTAGGGCACCGCAATATGGTCGCGGTGGGCATGGGCATCACGATAGCATCGTGACATCTTAGGGCGCCGCGACATGGTCGCATCGAGTTTAGGCATCGCGACAAGGGCAGACATAGGTGAGTTTCATGCAAAGTTCGTTTCTCGTCGCGTCTTCGCCTGTTCTCGATTTTTTCTGTACTCGTGGCACTAGTACTAGTTCCTAGTACGGTTCTACACTAGTCTTTCGCCCGGTGCTCGACACTGAGGGCTTATCCCACGAGAGGTTGTTACTGTTTACCTAGGACCCCCATCCCCGTGCGGCCATTGAGGGAGTGCTCTAGGCGACGGGCGTGCTCGGGTTGCAGACTCTGAAGCGGAGGAGGAAATGGTGGTAGGACAGCGGCGTCGAGTCATTTGTAGAGCTCTCGTAGTTGGTCTGGGATGCCGAGGTCGTTCGGAGTTCTTCTCGGCGCAGGCCAGCTAGTCCTTTTCTCACTGCCTCGCTCTTTGTGGCCCCGAAACCACCTAGAGAGGCCAGGCATGGGATCGTAATTGGGAATGACTATGGTGGTTACTGTGTGGTTAATTTGTGTTCCTCGGCTCCACTCTGAAGAGATGTGGAGGCCAAGGCTGTGGTCGAGGACAAGATGTCAGTGGACGCATCTGACCGATTGACTAGTGGTAGTTGCTTCCATAGCTAGTGTCGTTTGTCCAGACAGGGTTCTCCCTATCTGTGTTACAGTCGTGTGGTGATCATGACGTGCAGATCGTATGGTGTTTCTGTCTACGTTACAGTCACCGTACCGTTGCTAGTTGTAGACATGTTTTATTTCAAAACACCTCCCACAAAGAGATGATTAAAAAAAAGAGAAAAATTAAATGAAAAATAAGATGGCATACGAGGGGAAAGAAAAGAAAAAAACGTGCATGTGTGCACAAGAAAGGTGGTGTGATCGCCAGGTACACGAGGGTAACGAAGGAGATGGGCGAAAAGGAAGACGGGTAGTTACCTTCACCCGAAGATCGCAGAAGTGTGGTGTGCGAGTTCACTTCTACTTCTTCCACCGGCCGGCTGGCGAAGAAGATATAGCTCCGATGGTTACCTTGCAAAAAGGAAAAGATAAAAAAAAACAAGTGAAAGAATGATTAGACTTTAAGGTGCAGTACCAAACTCAAAGGAGATGAAATAAAAAAGCGACAGCATGGGCATTAACACACCTCGTGGGGTGGTGTTAAACCCCTAAAAATGTGGGTGTGGAGAAAAATGATGTGTGTGTGTGTGTTGTGATGTGATGTATGCAATAAAAAGGGGAAATAAAAAGAATGAAATGAGGAGAGGAAAAGAGATGGTGAGGTGTAGCCTGCTGTGGAGATGGACAAAGTGGAAGAAGGCTCCTCCCGCCTTGCGCTGATGAAATGAGAGGACGATGGCTCCGAACTCCAAGAGAAAAGATGAATGGCTTGAGGTGAGAGTCCTCCTTAGTTCGAAATCGAGTCTCCGGTGCGGCAGGACTTCGCTGTAATGCTTGGGTTATGCTCAAAATAGTGGCCTCAGGGATCTATTTATAGAGGGGAAAATGCTGAAATCGTGTCGGACACAGTGGACGCCTATCTCATAGAACCACATCTGACTAAGCTGTCGTGCTTTTCAAGATCGTCTTGCTCTGATTTGCCTTTCCAAACATCGGTTATAGCCATTTTAAGAATCATGTCGGCTTAATCCACCACGTTTCCAACCCTTCCTGTTTGAAACGATTCTATTCAAATATTAATAAATGGAAATAGTGAATAGCGTCGGCAAAAGCCACCGCGTATTTGAAGATAATCATTCTTTGATAGAAATCGATCTTTATTCAAAGGAAGGTTAAAAACGCGTTGACTGATATGGATGCAATTCTAATTAGCAACAAAATCTTTCCAAAAATAATTTTGGAAATTGCCATAATTCGAAAATGGAAACACTCAATCGTGGCGGCTTTAGAGGAAGCGATTCTAAACAAAGTAAGTGCCAGAAAAGGAAGTGTGATATGCGTCGGCTTTACCCGTCATGGATCAAACACCCTAAAAGGCATCTACTGTGTTAGACGCGAATCAGTTAAGCTCAACACACCCCTTTGGACCCCTTAGAAAAATTCCTAAAAATCCTCGAAAAATCTAAAAAATAAGAAAATTACTCAGGAGGTTAATTGAAGAGAGCCACTTGAGGCATCACGGTATAATATGAAATTTGCTCGATATGTTGCCAAAATGGCATGTCTACGGCTGCCTCACCTTGGCATCTGCTTTGCAAGGAAATGGAGCGAGATGACACGAAATGAGGGCAATAAAATGGGATGAATGTAGTGGGATGAACTGGAGTGACTGAAAAGTAGACACCAAGGTGTGACGGGACACGCCTTCAACAACATATGACAGGAGCGGTTCCTCAATTGAAAATGAAGCGGCTTGTAGAAAATCTCAAGAGATAACTCAAAGTTTGGACGAAAGGAGAACGGTGTGCACGTGGGCATGAAGAGGAGAAAGATCAACTTCCAGCGTCGGGGAAGTACCTAAGGACACAATCCGTTAGGTTTCACCATTGGGGGCATCTGCCACTGCCAAGGTGGATCTTAGGGAAAAATAGATGAATTGAAACAAGAATCCAAAATAGAGAGTGTCTCAAGAAATGATCTCCAAACATCGACAAAATGAATTGAGTTCTTGACTCGAAATGGAATATTTCATATTAATTGGATTTAAGGAATGAGTGGTTTTCTTCAATTAAGCACGAGAGTGATTTTCTGCAATTATGCTTAAGATCCTACATGATGCATGCTGGGCTAAAAAAAAGATTAAAACAAAAGAAAATATAAAATAATCAAAGATAATATTGCTACGATGCTGAAGTCAAGAGACCGGATGGAATCCATCGTCCTTCTTGCAACGTAACGGCCTATCCTCAAGTCATAAGAGTCCTCTGGAATTATCATTGTTTTTTACGGAGGAGGAGAACTCAAATTCCAGATTCATCAGAGCCTCGAGGTCCTTGATATGATCTAATAGAGTATAACATATAGTAGAATGCAATATATACAATACTAGACCGGGGATCACTGAAGATGACCATGAATTGTACGGTGAGAAGTGTGTCCAAAACTTGCACTCAAAGATAGATCAGTACTGACAAGCAAATAAATAGATGCAAATGCAAGAATAATATTGCTTGAAAATCACGGCAGGATAAATGGACGTGCAACGACCCGACCTCTTAGACCCCTCGCCGGGGAACCCGAGGGTCATGCTGCCACCCACAGATCCGGAGACCAGGAAGGGTTATATGAAAAACTCTAGTGAGATATGTACTGAGTTCAAATAACTGTAATAATCTATACATTATACAAAAAGGTTGTACAACGCGTCCCAAGCAAAAGCAAAGGTGCAAGAAGAAAGGTGCAGTCCTTAAGGGGCATACCCCGAGGACTTGCAAAACACAGCTCTCAGCTCACTCAGGCTACAAGAGCTCACAACGCTCGCTCTCACTGCTGCTGACAACACACGGCGCCACGGCCGCCTCTGCAAGCCGTCCGACACCGAGCTCGCGCGACAACGAGCCCCTAGCTGAAGGAAGTAGGGGGTGGGGTGAGCCTCGCGAACAAGGTCTAGTAGGGATTCCTAGTCCCTCACCGGCCAGAGCAGCAGGAACTCCGAAAATAGGAAACTACACTAGAAAGCTGTAAAGTGAGGAACACCTACAGCATGGTACTACTAAGCAGCGGAAGAGAACAGTACAACGCCACAACCACCAACCAAGGTTGTGGCACACACACGACTCCCACAGAAACCAACAGAGTCGGGCACAAAGCGGAAGCAGTGCTCAGCACACCTGCCGAGACCACGGAACAACCAAGTGAGAACGACGTCTCACCGCAAGCACGGTCACCTCAGACCTCTACAAGGTGGAGGGCCTACAAGCAGAACCACCCCAGACCTCGGACATACCGTCAAGTCGGGAAGATACACACGCCGGTGCCATCACGGTCTGGCACCCAAGAATGGGACCACGGAACCGAGATAACATCGAAGCGGGAACCACTAGAAGCACGGGTCTGCCCAAGGCCAGACCAACGACGCCCACGGGAGCTAAGCACAGTCAAACTAAAACCGTCGTGCAAGCTAGGGCAACGACGAACACTCGGAAACGTCGTGAGGAAAACGCCATCACAACAACAGCAACCAAGCCACCGCCACTAGCAGCCAAGAGGGGGACCCGCAGTCCGCACGCTCTGCTCGCTAGCCTAGCTCCTGCCTCCATCCCCGCGCAAGGGCGAGACAGAGCCGCCACAGAAACACACAACACACACAACACCGCAGCCTGGCCAAGCTGCGGCCTCCCGCCTGACACCACTACATGGCTCCAGAACCAACGCAGAGAGAGGCAGTGAGACAAGGGACTGTCTGGTCTATGCCAGGAAAGCACTCCGAACCCTCGGCGTCTCAGACCTAGACAAGAGAGCTCTACAAACGACTCAGCGCCGCTGTCAAAACCTCATTTTCCCCTCAGCTCCAGAGTCCGCTCACATGGGCTGCCAACTCGAGTACGCTTGTAGCCCGGAGTACTCCCTCAATAGGCTCCCGAGGATGGGTGTCCCAGGAAATGGAGACAACCTCTGAACGAGACAAGCCCTCAAGTGCCAAGCACCGGGCGAACAGGCGGAACAGCACAACAAAACCACGCTGAACTGCTGGCTTGTAACACATGACAAGCCCAGCAAGCGAGAGGCACGCACGGACCCTCAAAAGGGCCGTCGGCCAAGCAAACACGCAAGAGCGAGCCAAAACCTTGGAGCACTACCAGAAGTACAGAAAGCTCGTCGCTCTGCTAACAATCGATTGACCGCCAGTCAATCGATTGTTAGACAGACGCGACCCTCCTGGCACCATTGCCAGGACACGGCCACGAAGGTGTCACCTTTGGTCACTGAATGCAGGGAGGCAACCAGCCGCGTTCCCTACCTTAAGGTCCTGAGGGCACAGCCTGCCCTGGGGCACATGCCAACTCACAAACCGGCCACGGAAACCACCCGAGGCAGCACAGGCACTGTCGCGCCCCCACAGGCCATCGCGATGCCATCGCGACGAGGAAGGGCGCCGCGACAATAGCCTTGATGCGACGGGGCAGCGCGTCGTGACAGCCCCCCTATCGCGACAGGAAACTAGGTCACAATAGCAACCCTTATCGCGACTGCCAACCGCGCCGCGATAAGGTCGCGCCCGACCGGGGTGACGCCTCTACTAATGTCGCAGCGCGCACCGCGGCCGTGACATCAGTCGGGAGGTAGACCAAGGGATGCTCCATCTCGGGCTGCCCCGAACCATACAAACATGCACACACGGGGAGGGAGCATGGGGAAAGCTGTAAAGCTAACTACAAAACCCCGAGGACTCCCGATCCACTGGATTGGGAAGGGCACAAGAAATCCCTACCTTTCACGAAGAACGAACCCACGAGGGGCCCTTCACGACCCACGGCCACCTCCTCCTCGCTCCACGCAAGGTCCACGATGCCACAGCACCACGCACGACCCTCCTCCTCGCCTGAAACACACAAAGTGGAGAGGGGGAGGAGAAGCACCGCCGGAGGGAGAGAGAGGGGGATCGCCGGCCAAGGTTTTTAACCTTCGGCAACCAAAATGCGACGGACCGCCCTGTCGCGTTAACAACCTTAACATGACAGGTCAATGGACCGTGACAAGAACGCGGCCCCCACAGGGGCCAGGACAACGCGACAAGCCGTACTGACACACCTGCCACCCTGACAGGCGTCAATGATCGGATAGCGCAACATGATAAAACACTGTCGCGGCCCGTTGACCGGGTGCGACAGCAGATGCGACGGAGAACCAGGGCGCGACCAACACGCGACCCACAAGCTCGCCACGACACGGATGACTGTCACGTCGGGCACCCACGATGCGACACCAACGCATCACCCAACCTGGACGCATCAGTGACCAGTCATCCCAGACCGAGGACAGAAGCCGGGAAACTGGGTCTTACAGGACGCCTTTCACTTACCTGAATCGTGTCGACTTTGTCGGTCGCAATTTAACTTTACCTGTCACAATGGAAGTCGGAGTAGGTGCTTTGAATCGCGTCGGCTGCGTCGGACATGATTTCGACTGTCCACCCAAGGCTTGATTTTCTTGCTTGTTTTGCATTCTTTCTCTCTTTTGATGCTTGCTTCCGGGCTTGAGCGAACCAAGGGGATATAAAACACCCCTCAACATGCTTTCTTCATGCTCTTATCCTCCATAAAGTGCAGAAATCAAGTGTTTGAAGCAAGGAGAAGAAGGAGAGAAGGAGAGGAAGCAATGGAGCATGATGGAGCTCTCTCATCCAAGAAGCCAAGAATTGAAGGATTTCAAATGCTTAGTAAGGTGGAGGGACACATTTGCAAGCTTGTTCAGGCTAAATTGGTAAGTATATTGATTTCTTTCATTGAATTTTACTTGTTCTTAGTGTGTGTTCTTCATGTTCTTAATGTTTTCTTGCTATGTTTTTCTTCTCTCTCTCTCTCTCTCTCTTTTCTATTTTCTTTTTATTTTTTCCCTCTTTTTCTATGGCCGAATTCCGCATCTCCCATCCAAACCATCCCCCTGTTGGGTTATAATGTGTATGATGATGATGGTGCTTAAATGTTTTTGATAATTAACATGGGTGACATAATTGTTGTTGTAAACATGATAAATACATGATCGAGACATGTAAGATACAAAAAGACTTTATAACCATCTATGCATTCATGATGTCTCACTTTGAATGTCTTTCATGTAGGTGTGAATGAACACACAAGACAAGCAACAAAATCCAAGTGCAAAAAACTGGAAATACACATCAAGTGCTCACCTGTTGATAGCCAAGATGTCATGTGTCGACAGATAGACAAGATAGTAACAATCAAGCTACTGGAAGCACTTAAAAAGCAGTAGCTGTCGACATATAAAGTGTACCTGTCGACAGATCATACTTGCCTGTCGACAGCCAGAGGTCATCTGTCAACAGCCCAGGGTTCCAGTGACCAACATGGTTCTGGAAGCCAATTTCCAGCAGTACCTGTCGACAGTTATGATGCACCTGTCGACAGCCGCAGGATTAGTTGCAACATGTGATCGCCATGTGATCTGTATTTGGGTGTTCCCATGTAACACGACTCTCCACATTAGAACACCACTATATATAGATCATATAGAGCTATTTTCACAGCAAGAAGCCTCCACACAAAAGCCCTAAGCAAGGATCAAGAAGAAGGTCTACTCTGCTCTGCTCTGCTTCAACCCTCCTGCATGTTCCTGGAAGATCCATCTCGTGTGAGGAGTTGAAGCCGGTTCATCCACAAGTCAAGCTTCATCTACATCATCTGATTGTCATCAACTGATAGAAAAAGAAATGCAAAAAGTAAAACTCCATCATGCAATTATTGTAAAAAACTTGGCCACACTGAAACACAATGTTGGAATAATTTGAACAAGTTGTAATGTAAATAAGTGTGGATTCCAAAGCATTTACTTTTAGGCATGAATGAAAGAATGGGACCCAAAGTAATTTGGGTACCAAAACCTCTTGTCTAATCCATCTATGCAAGAATGCCTAGCAGCCCAAAATCAAAACAAATAGTACTTGGACAGTGGCTGCTCGAGGCACATGACGGGCGATAAAGACAAATTTTATTTGCTGGTGGAAAAAGATGGAGGTCAAGTTGTGTTTGGAGGTAACAATAAGGGCTAAATAATTGGCATAGGTAAAGTAGGTAAGTATGCCTCTAACTCAATAGATAATGTGCTTCTAGTTTATGGTCTGAATCACGATCTCCTGAGCATCAGTCAATTATGTGATAAAGGCCATAAAGTCATTTTTGAGTCAGATGCATGCCAAATCCAAGAGTCAATAAAATGTGACCTTTTGTGATGCATGTGCATAGGGAAAACAAACTAGAAAGTCATTCAAATCCAATGCACCCCTAATCACTTAAAAACCTTTTGAACTATTACACATGGACCTTTTTGGACCTACTAGAACACTTAGTCTCAATGGTAAATGTTTTGGGTTTGTCATTGTAGATGATTTCTCTAGGTTCACTTGGGTTAAATTCCTAGCTCATAAAAATGAAGTTCTGAAAAATTTTGAAGAGTTCTTTAACAAGATTGAGCATGGGAACATAAACAAAATATGCTCAATCCGCATTGATTATGGGGGAGAGTTTGACAATAATTCATTTTCTGATTTCTGCATGAACCAAGGTATTGATCATAAGTTTTCCTCTCCAAGGACTCTGGAACAAAATGGAGTAGTGGAGAGAAAGAATAGAACCTTGGTGGAGATGGTTTACACACTTCTGGTTGAAAGTGAACTCTCAAGGACCTTTTGGGCAGAAGTTGTTAAGACATCATGCTACATCCTAAATCGAGCCATGGTAAGACCCGTGATGAAGAAAACCCCTTATGAGCTCTTGAAAGGTAAGAAACCCAGTATTGGGTACTTCAAGATCTTTGGCTCCAAAGTCTTTATCCATAACAATGACAAGGTTGATTTAGATAAATTTGAAGCCAAAAGTGATCCAGGTATTTTTCTAGGCTACTCAGAACACTCTAGAGCTTATAGAGTGTTTAACAATAAAAACAGAACTGTGGAAGAGACTCCACATGTTGTTTTTGATGAGTCTCATGCAAAAACTAACAGTTTAAATGCTTCCAGGTATGATGATGAAGAAGGAAAAATCCTTGAAGAACAAGATGAGAAGCCTCTGTCGACAGACCAAGAAGAGGCTGTCGACAAGCCTGAAGAAGCTAATCCAAATGATCAAAATCCTCAAGAACAAATCCCTTAAGAGCAATATCCTCAAGAACAAGATCAACCGGGTCCATCTATAATAAGAAATGTCAGGTACTCAAAAGATCACCCACTTGAAAATGTTATTGGAAATGTAAATGATAGAGTTCACAATAGGTCTCACTTTAGACACATTGTTGAACAAGATCATTTAGCATTTGTCTCTCAAGTGGAACCTAAAAATGTTGAAGAAGCTCTAAGAGAAAATTCTTGGATAGATGCTATGTATGAGGAACTTGGGCAATTTCAAAGGAACAATGTTTGGAGCTTAGTTCCTAGGACCCCCGAAATCTCAGTAATAGGAACAAGATGGGTATTTAGGAATAAGCTGAATAAAGAGGGTAAAGTGGTGATAAACAAAGCTAGACTGGTAGCAAAAGGGTATAATCAAGAATTTGGGGTAGACTTTGAAGAATCCTTTGCACCAGTAGCTAGGCTTGAGGCAGTTACAATATTGTTAGCTTATGCATGCTCTAACAAATTCAAACTTTTTCAAATGGACATTAAAACTACCTTCTTGAACGAGTACATAAAGAAGAAGTGTATGTTTCTCAACCACCTGGATTGAGGAACATGATAAGCCTAATCATGTCTATAAATTGCACAATGCTCTCTATGGTTTGAAACAGGCACCCCAAGCTTGGTAGGATAGATTAAGAAATTTCTTGGTGACTAAAAACTACTCCAGAGGTAAAGTGGACCAAAATCTCTTTACTAAATGTGTTCACAATCATATAATTGTTGTTCAAGTCTATGTGGACGACATTATTTTTGGTTCCACTAACCCCTCACTGTGTGAAGAATTCTCAAAACACATGCACAGTGAATTTGAGATGAGTTTAATGGGGGAGCTTCAATTCTTTCTTGGCTTGCAGGTAAAAACAATATGAAGATGGGTTCTCATCAATCAAGAGAAATATGTCAAGAGAGTTACTGAAAAGATTTCAGTTCGAACAAGCCAAGCCAGCCTCTACACCAATGAGCACAAGTGTAAAACTAGAAAATGATGAAAAAGGTAAAATGGTAGATACAAAGCAATACCGAGGTATGATTGGCTCTCTCCTTTACCTTACTACAAGTAGGCCGGATATACAGTTTAGTGTTTGCCTTTGTACTAGATATCAATCTAGTCCAAAGGAAAGCCATTTGATTGCAGTCAAAAGGATTTTCAGATATCTCTCAGGAACATATGACTTGGGTTTATGGTATCCAGTAGGTAGCAGTTTTGATTTGGTCTCATATTCTGATGCTGACTATGCTGGGTGTAAAATGGATAGAAAAAGTACTAGTGGGTATTGTCAATTCCTAGGGGGTTGCATGGTTTCGTGGGCATCCAAGAATCAACACACAGTTGCACTCTCCACTGTAGAGGCAGAATATGTTACTACAGGGAGCTGTGCAGCTCAAGTGTTGTGGATCAAAAGTCAATTGTGTGATTACAACATTGACATTGGATGCACACTTATCCTATATGACAACACTAATGCTATCAATCTTTCAAAAAACCCAATTCAACACTCAAGGACAAAACACATTGAAATAAGACACCACTTTTTGAGAGATAAGGTAGCCAATAAGAACCTGGAACTTGACTTCATTCCAACTAAAAAACAATTGGCTGATATTTTCACCAAACCATTGTCAGAAGATAGGTTCACATCACTAAGAAGAGAATTGGGTTTATGCAAAATACAATGAAACTCATGCCAATTTCAAGAATAAATGACCTTCTTGTGTAATGGCTATGTGGTATATCAAATGGTGAAATGTGGAAGAACAAGTCAGGCTTGTTTGGAACTATCATTATGCGTGAGTAAAAATACTCCGCCAAGTATCCATAGTCTTCTTATACATAAAGGTTATCAATTTCAGTCTTGGCACATTTATCTCTGTAAAAGAATGAATTTTGGTGTTCACTTGTTCATGGATGGTTCTTCTTTATGCAAATGTTTGGCATGAATGTGTGTAAAACAACTTGAATTGCTTGAACTTTGCTTTACACACATGCACACGTCATGGGGGAGTAAGTCAAGGTTGTTTTGGAGTGAGATACTTGAGGGATACCTATCATATTCATTGTGTCATTATTTCTCTATCAAATGGTCCACATGTCCCTCAATTCGAAGTCTAAACACTGCTTTTTCAAGTAGCCGTCGACAGCCAGAACACTAGCTGTCGACAGACCATCTCTCCCAGAACTGAGTTTCTAATGTAATTCAGTAGCTGTCGATAGCCCCATCTTTGCTGTCAACAGATGCCCTTCTTTTGTGAATTCTTCTTCATTCCTCATCATTTCTCAATGAGTATGTTCATAGTTTTTTCATATAATTTTTTTAAGGGGAGACTTGGGCATTTATATTAAGTTACAACCTTTCATACTCACATAGTACCAAAGACATTGACTTAATCACAGTGATTTTGAAATAATATTTTGTGCATGAGTCTAGGTTGTATCATCTAGAACACATTGAACAAATCCAAAGGCCTTAACATAACTCACTTGAATAACTCCTTTGTGGATGATCATTTTTCTGAATTGGATTGCCAAGTAAGAAGGTTCTTGAACTTAATGTTTTTCATTGGCTTTTGACCTTAAATAACCTTTTGAACTTGATCCATCAATTAAAAAAAAAAGGGAGAAAAGGTACCTATTTCTAATTTCATGAAAATTCAAACAAACTATATATGAAATGGGACAAAGGCAAAGCAATGATGAGCATCACTGAGTAATCGGGCACATGGGCATCACAAATGTCTGTCTTCGCGTCAAAAAGTCCATGTATTATCTCTGCACAATGGTATGATGGTCACTTACACTGAGTAGCTGGGGGTACGGGCATCACAAATGTCTACCTCCACGTCAAAAGGTGAAAGTGAACCTAATTACCACTTTTCCCACATCAACTTGACAAAATTGTACAATTCATGAAATAGAGTGAAGCCTCCATGTTTTAAAATCAAGGACAACTGGTTATTTATTATCAATTGCTCATGTAAACATTACCTTCACATACCGACTGAACATCACCTACCAAGGAATATGTTTTTCTACAACCGTTTTATTCAAAGGGGTTATCTTATATTCATATGCTTTTGAACGGAGTCTTCTAAATGCTAAAACTTAAGATTCCTGGAGTATTATCTCTTAACCATTGTAGAACATTTATATGTCTTAACACTAGTGAGTATGACACTTTGTAATTGGTATATACCAGTTCTCAACCTTAAAATGCCATTTGAACACTCATTCCCCATTCATTTCGGTGAAAATCCTGTTCTGGAACATTTCTGGACAGTAGCTGTCGACAGATGCCTTGCGCCTGTCGACAGTCGGATTTCTGGGCCATCCAGAAGCCCAACCGGTTCCACTTCTGACTGGATTTTATGGGTCCCCTCTATTTCAAACTCTTCCTAAATAGACCTAAAGGGAAACCATGACTCTTCACCCCCTCACCTTCCTCTACAAGGTGATTCCTTCCCTACTTCAACCCAAACACCTCTTTTTCAGAACCACCTTCTCCAAACCTCCTTCCGTTCTTCCCTCTCCTTCCTCCTATCTTCCTTCTCTTCTTGGATCATCTCCACTCCATGCATCTCCTCTACCATGGCACCAAGGAGCAAGCTTCGTGCCATACGTCAGTGCCCCACTTCACCCGAAGCCGGCGAGGGTTCCAGGGCTCCCGCAGAGTGCTAGAGCAAACATCGGGATGATCTTCTACCCGGAACTCTGTGTTCCCCCTGATTTGCAACTCACAAGGGTTAGGGGAGTCTTCCAGAAATTTGTCCAGCTACGATATGTGGACTTCATCTTCCTAGAAGACATGTTCGACGGTCTGCAGCCCCTTCTTTGACACCCAAGGATGGACTATCTTCCATTACTCCCACAAGCGGTATTCTCCGATCGTTGTGACGGAGTTCTTCAACAACCTGGGGATGTCTATGGATGAGCAGCTCTATACCATGGTCAAAGGTATATCTTTCCAGATCACTCCTAACCTCCTCAGTCGTGCATTGCAAGTTCCCAACTCCGGGGCTGACGTTCTTGTCAACCATCCTCCCGCCTCGGAGTATTACAATCTCATCACCCAACAGCCATATGATTCTACCAAGGATCATGTCAAACTCAATGCCAATTCCTTTCCCCCACTTCACCGCATTATCCACCACATCTTCACCACCCTGATTGCTCCTAAAGATGGTAGTAGGGAGCTTGTGACTGAGGTTCACAAGTCCCTTTTCTTCTTCTTCCTCAAGCGCCAGCAGATCAATCTGCCTCAACTCATGCTTGACCTCATCAAGCAATGCTTTCTCAACCCCAAGAGGTCAATGCCTTATGCATGCCCTCTTACTTCCCTTCTGACTTTTCTTGGCATCTGCATTCCCAAAGGTGAGTTTGTCCAACTCAAGACCCACAGTGCATTTAATCTCACTACTGCCCATCGGATGGATTACAAGCTGGTTGATGGGAGAGTCACCAGGACTCTTAAGGGTCAGGGGCCGGATGTAGAAGAAGAGTCTTCTGAAGATGAGGCTAGTGATGAAGACTCCAATTCGGAGCCAATGGATGTTCAGGAAGAAGCTGAAGATGTTCCAGATGCGCCCGCCCCATAGGCTGCCGCTCAGGATATTCAGGCATTCATGGCAGATCAGATGGCACAGATGACTCAGCTATTTACTGCTCGTTTTGATCAGCTCAACACTAGGATGGACATACTTTCTAATTCTCATGTTCAAATTCAGCAGCAGCTTGATCACCTCACTAAAGAGTTTCATGACTTCCGTCATCCCGCTGCTCCCGGGAATGACGATGCTTAGGTTGTCTAGGATCACTGTAGGGTCATGTAGTTCTCTTTTTCCTACTTTGGGTCATGGGTGTGTCATGTACTGGATATCTTTTTGAACTGTGTGTAATTTCCGCTCAATCAATGAACTCACAGTTACTTGTTTACTTCTATCCCTTTGTGCATGAGGTATCTTTTTGAATGTTGTCAAAAGGGGGAGAACATCAATTATAATTTTGTCATCATCAAAAAGGGGGAGAATGTTGGGTTATAATGTGTATGATGATGATGGTGCTTAAATGTTTTTGATGATTGACATGAGTGACATAATTGTTGTTGCAAACATGATAAATACATGATCAAGACATGCAAGATACAAAAAGACTTTATAACCATCTATGCATTCATGATGTCTCACTTTGAATGTCTTTCAAGCAGGTGAGAATGAACACACAAGACAAGCAACAAAATCCAAGTGCAAAAAAATGGAAATACACATCAAGTGCTCCTCTGTCGACAGCCAAGATGCCATGTGTCGACAGATAGACAAGACAGTAACAATCAAGCTACTAGAAGAACTTAAAAAGTAGTAGTTGTCGATAGATAAAGTGTACGTGTCGACAGATCAGACTTGCCTGTCGACAGCCAGAGGTCGTCTGTCGACAGCCCAGGGTTCCAGTGACCAACATGGTTCTGGAAGCCAGTTTCCAGCAGTACCTGTCGACAGTTATGATGCACCTGTCGACAGCTGCAGGATTAGTTGCAACATGTGATCGCTAAGTGATCTGTATTAGGGTGTTCCCATGTAACACGACTCTCCACATTAGAACACCACTATATATAGATCATATAGAGCTATTTTCACAGTAAGAAGCCTCCACACAAAAACCCTAAGCAAGGATCAAGAAGAAGGTCTTCTCTGCTCTGCTCTGCTTCAACCCTCCTGCATGTTCCTGGAAGATCCATCTCGTGTGAGGAGTTGAAGCCGGTTCGTCCACAAGTCAAGCTTCATCTACATCATCTGATTATCATTAACTCGAAGCTTGAAGTTCTTCAGGACGACCACATCGAGGAGTTCATCTTTGGATTTGATCTTCAACTCAAAACTCCTTTTTCTTTCTACTTTTCATTACTCTGTGTGTGTGGTAGTGGTTTGAGCATTCCTTGTGCTAGATCCACATGTGTGTGGCTGTTCTGAGTGCGTGTTTGCCTCAGACACCGTGCGTGTGTGATTGTTGGGTTGAACTCGCTTTATAGGCAGTCTTTTCCGTGTGTGTGTGTGTGTGGATGGTGGACATAGGATACATGAGTTGTGTACTCCGAACAACCTTAAATCTTCGTGTCTTGTGGTTTGGACGTTTTTACGTTAGATGTATGGTAGGCACAAATATTTGTTCACTTGCTTGATAGATTGCTAATTTCCCAATCACGATTTGCACACATCAAAGTCCAAATGTGATTCATTTATGTTTAAGATTTCATCAAGTCAGTGTCAACATCGAAAAGAAGGGTAAATTGTTTTTAATCGGTGATAATCTATTCAACCCCCCTTCTAGATTACTGTCTTAGGTGATTCCGCACACCTTTCAGCCCCATGTGCCATGCTATGATGACCACACCATGCTCATGCCATGACCCATGCGCCAAACACATCATGTCCAACCCATCCATGCACATACTATCTATGGCCCTATCCACCCATGTACATGTCAATCCATGCATACCTCAACTATGCACATACCTATCCATGACCCCTATAGGATTATCCTCTTTTTCCGGGTAATCGTAGATACATGAGGCTCCCATGGCTCCAAAAATTGACTTCATCCATTTGCCTTGACATAACTACCATCCTCTCCAAATGGATCATTAATAACCTAGCCATCCATGCCAAAAGCTACCATGAGATTCACCTAGATTAGGCGGCTATGGGCGCATTGGTAGAACTTTGGCACCCTCAAACCCACACTTTCCTCTTTAAGACCTTTGAGGCCGCCATCCTATTGGAAGAGGTTGAACTATTGCTAGGCTTGAAGCGGATGAAAAGAGGTGAGGAAGACGAGATGGCAATCATCCCGAGAAGCTATACAAGCAAGACGGTGCTTGAGAGCTTCATGGATGCGAGGGTGGCCTAAGATATCCGGACTGAAAAAGGAATTAACCTACAAACATTGGCGGCCTTGACCACAAGGGAAATACCAAGAGCGGAAGATGACGAGAGGCTGGAAAAGGTGATGAGAGGGTTCGCCGTCTGCGTGGCGGGTGCACTCCTCTTTCCATCGATTGACAACATCTTGGAGGAGGTTCAATTGAGTGCGGTGTGAGGTATATGGGAGGGCGAGAGACTGGGACCGGCGGTGCTAGCCTTTCTCTACAACGGACTCATGGAAATGAGCTTGGGTAGGCCTCCTTATGGATCCATGTTGTTATTCACTTGCTGGGCTGACCTGCACTTCAAGTTTGATTTGAGCAATGAAGTCCCTAGCTCGTCCCGGATCTTCTCCAAAAGTCCGCTCCGACATATGGACAATCTGGTAGGCTTGGAAGGGCGCGTGGCTAACTGGGTGCCACAACTTAAGACGCGGGCAGATTGGCGTGATCACTTCCGATGCATGCCCAGGAAATGCTCAGGAATGCGTTCACTTGTACTCTGGCGCCACTTCTAACCAGGGACCTACGGACGCGGCTAGCACCCGATGTGGACTTGCGTCTAATCGGGGCGTCTAAGTTCGTACTTTACATCCACATTGCTGCCTCTCTGAACTCGGGCTTCCACGGCGGAACTTCGAGGGGCCGTCCCACCTTTCGCCAATCAAGAGACGGGAAATCGGAACAAATAACGATGGCGAAGAGGAGGACACTATTAAAGCATTGTGGAAGGTCTGCTCTTTTAGAAGGCTGGTCCCGCATGTGGAGGAGGTGGAGGATGACTTGATGGCATATGTAAGGGAGCTCAGGAAAATCTGGCCCAAAGTGGCCATTTGTAAACGCCAGAATTATTACTCAATAAGAAATAAATTGCATCATTTACACGGCCAAATTGCACCCTTATATGTGATTGTATCATCCAAACAGATCTGATTTCCTCCTCAAAATTGGTCCTCGGGTGAGCATTCGGAATCGTGACGGATACAGACATCGTGTTTTACCTCTGAATCTGTGTCCACTAAAACCGCCGGGTTTAAAATTAATCGCGCCCACTGGCCCCGACGCATTTCAATTGTACTTCAAAAATTCAAAATCGCGCACCTCAAACTCAATGACGGGGCAATGATGACTCCTAGAATCACATCAACGGCCTCCGACGTAATTAATATGGATGCTCCAAATTCGCATCGGCTGTAATGGACGCGATTTCAACTCGTTCTGAAGCGTTAAAATGCCCGAGGGCATGACCTTTGCACTCTTTTCTCCCTTCTCCCACTCGACTCTCTCCCATCTCCGATCTTGCTCTCTCAACTCTCTACTCTCCCTCCCTCTTGTTCCCTTTCACGATGACCTAACAAATGGCCTCGAAGCATCGCCGGGGTAAAGAGTTGCCCGAGGAGGAGACGGCGACGTCGATGACAGCGGAAACGTCAGGGACGGAGGCGAGTGCAATGGTGGCAGAGCTATAGGCCGCTCTCGGAGAGCTCACAATGGTGACGGAGGAAGAGGAAAATGTGTCGGCAGTGGAAGAGGGTGAAATGGCGGTGATGGAGGAAGAAGAGGAAGGAACGGCAGAGAGATGGCATCAAGACCCCCTCGGGCGTGAAGCACCCCCACGGCTGGATTCGGTAAGCACCCCTGAACCCTTAGCCTTTGGTTGGAGGTAGAAGGCGAGGGGGGTAGAGCCACTGGCGTCGGAGATGGTGAGTGTGAATCGTGACGACTACAGTTGTCGTGATTCAAGAGGTTGAATCGCGACGACATAAGCCGTCACGTTTCAAAAGTGAAACGTGACTACCATAGCGGTCGCGATTCAGGTAGAACCGCAACCACTGCATCAGTCGCGATTCACAAGGGCTGTCCGAGAGGGATGAAAATGTCCTGATTTGTTCACAGCTTTTTCTTATACATGCTTATGTGATTGTGTACTGACTTGTGTGTGCCTTTTGATGTGCAGGGAGTGTTGAGGCCATGGTTGCAGTGGCCGCTAGTACTGGTGGCGTACCAGGGGCTCCCGGACTTCCAGAGGGAGAGAGTCCGAGAGATGGGATTTGGGCCGATCTTGGAGATCGAGCTCTTCTACTTGGACAGTCCCCTAGTACAGGCTCTGAGGGAGCGATGGGACCGGATGAGCAGGGCATTTCTTCTGCCATGGGGGCACATGGTGCTGAGTCTAGAGGATGTGGCCCAGATCATGGGGCTCAGGGTGGATGGAGAGGCGGTGACAGGAGTCACCTATGCGGACTACACAGAGCACACCCATGATTTGCTGGGCTTGGAGCCCATGGGTGAGGACGAGCTCACAGACCGGAGGATGGTCGACCGAGTTGTTTTGTTGGAGAGTTTGGGCCTATGAGGGATGAGGCAGAGGGGTGAGGAGATGCTGCAGGAGTTTGTGCAGCGAGCAGCGGGGCTGGCCAGGGCAGTGTACGGCCAGGACCCCGAGGATAGGGAGAGGGTGGACCGGGACCTGAGGAGATTTCTGGTGTTCTTTTTAGGCAAGATGCTGCTGGGCATAAAGGGGGACAGCATCCATTGCTGATTTCTGGAGATACTGGAGGATCTGGAGAGAGTCGGCCAGTACGCATGGGGTGCGGCCTTCCTAGCGCACACATTTGTGGACCTCTCCAGCGGCACCAGATGGGAGACTACAGTGGGTGGATTTGCGCCCTTTCTTCAGGTACACATCCTTGCTTTTGAACTCCTTTGATTTCTTGCATTTAAATTGTTAGTCAAACTAATCAATGTTTATGCATGCAGGTCTGGAGTTATTACTACATCCCCCTGGGGAGAGTGACCGAGGTGCGCCCCGACGCACTACCCTTGGCGAGGAGGTGGTTGTCAGTCGTGACAGTGGCATCCTTCTCACTCCAACTCGACACCCTCTGTCGAGACATCTGAGACTTCCCGGCACTGCTATTATGTGCCTACCTCATTTCTTCATACATTTAATATGATTATGACATATGACTAATGTATGCATGTATGCAGGTTGTGTGGCAGCCCTTTGCAGGCATGGGTGATGACGGCCATCCGTGGGTGGAGAGCGGCCGACCTCGTTTCAGGCGGGACCTGTGGGTCCATTGCCTGAACGAGATTGAGCCACTCCACCTCTGGCTCGCTGCGCACACCCTCGGGCCGCACCAGGTGTGGCATGATGAGGTCCAGCTAAAGGGGATTGGGAGGAGGATGAGTGGGAAGGCAAAGAGAGTGGACTGGTGTCTGTGCCTCCCCGACCAGTTCGCCAACTGGCAGTGAGGTGGATACCCAGTGGAGTCGGATGCTGCCGACAGCTTTGCGTACCTCCAGCGGTTCCAAGAGGAGTACGGGGAGCGGAACTTCATGAGGCTAGTGAGGGTATGCACTTCTAAACTTTGGCTTGTTCAATGTGATTTGCATAATATTCTAACAAGTATGTGCATATGCAGGATGCTCGTAATGGCCTTATTGACACGCTGCGGGCCCAGCTGGCGAGTACAGAGGCCCAGCTGGCGGAGGCTTGAGAGGCGTTGGATGCTCTGGTAAGTTTACAAGATCATACCTTCACTTTATTTACCTTACCATGCGCTAACCTGATCTTCAATGTGTGCAGCGTGCGGCGCAGGGGACCGTGGACCGCACTGATGTGGTGGGTGCCTCCACAAGTCGGAGTGTGCCCGACCCGGAGGTGACTTCACTCCGAGAGTAGCTGACGGCAGCGGTGACTAGGGCGGAGGCGGAGGAGCGCGACCTCAGTGCACGGGTAAGTAAATTGATTAGATATATATGTGAATTGAATTGCCTTATACTTACTTATGCGTCATTGTTTGTAGTCTGCTGAGCTTTAGAGCACCATCACACAGGCGACGTTTGCTGGTGCTGAGGTTACTGAGTTGACACAGTAGTTGTCCGAGCTGTGCACTCAGACCTCCCAACACGACGCAGACCATCCTCGTGAGGCTGCGGAGTTGCGGATCACGCTTTCTGTGGAGCGTAGGGAGCGCGAGCGGGAGCGCGAGCGGGAGCGTGATCAGGAGGGTGGAGGTGCGCAGACACGAGCGCAGTTGTTGGGCTGAGAAGTGCAGCCGCTGAGAGGAGGAGAGCATTTGGTGGTCGGAGGAGCGAGAGCGCTTGACCCAGCAGACCGTGGACGCTCGTGCGAGCCTGGGCGTTTCCGAGCGCTTGCTGCGGGAGGCAGAGGAGCGATACCGGCACGGACGGGAGTGCGCCGTGAGGGAGGGGCGAGCCAGTGCCTACTCCGGGAGCTACTTGGTGACTTCCTCCCAGTATCAGAGGAACGTCCAGAAGGCACGCGCCGCCTAGGGGTCTTCCAGTTCTCATGCCTCCATGAGACCTCCAAACGCACACTCGATAGTAGATTTTGTCGAGGCCGAGAGCATCCGACACCCCCGGCCAGCAGAGAGCGGTGGCGAGAGTTAGGCCACCTTTCATGACTTATACTCTTTTTTATTTTATGATGATGTGTACCCAGAGGGGTACTTATGATGTACCTTTTGGGATTGGCCCCTCTTTTGGCCATGGTATATATATACATGTACATCTTCGCCTTATCTCTTTGTTGTGCTTGAAAAACACTCGAGCAAACAAGTTAAATGTCTATCCCGGCTCAACCCCTTGCACATTAGGCGGATTAGGCTTCAAGATCTTGTCAAGGGGCTAAGCCTTTATTAAATAAGACGAAAATAAAAGAACTCAATAATTAAAATGCAGCACGCAAGCAGGCATATGCTAACATGAAATTAAAAAATGAGCATGCGTTTGATGCATTCAAGCAGATGGAGTATGATTTTTTTTCGATTTTGAAGTATTTGATTTTTTTGCTTTTGAAAATATGTGATTTTTTTGGAGTTTGAAATATTCAATTTTTTTTGTTTTGAAATATGTAATTTTTTAGATTTTGAAATATTCAATTTTTTTGGTTTTGAAATATGTAATTTTTTTAGATTTTGAAATATTCAATTTTTTTATTTGAAATATGTATTTTTTTTTGAATTTTGAAATATTCAATTTTTTGGCTTTGAAATATGTAAAATTTTTTATTTTGAAATATTCAATTTTTTTGGGTTTTGAAATGTTCTATTTATTTTGGGTTTTTTGTTTTTTTTAATAAGGGCCGCAACTCAACATAGTCCCTTCTTAAAAAAGACGCCCGGAATGAAGGGGATCCGCTCCAATGGAAAAGCTTGGTACTTGGACCCTTCAATTATTCGGCCATTTTTAAGAGTTCATTAACAATTCTTGGGTGTGCCAGACAGAGGTTGGACGTGCTTAAGTGGTGCCTTCACCCAAGGTGGCTTCTGGCGACATCCTCCTTAGCTGATCGTTGCCTTTCCTTAACCCTAAGACATACCCGTGGGAAAGAAGGGAAGAAGAAGTTTTGGAAGTCTGCCAATAGTTTGGGCAACCGGGGAGACACTTATTCCTCTACCTTACGCTCAATGAGGTTCGGTCTTTTTTGGCTTGTGGGGTTTTGGCACGCTTACGACTAGGTCCATTTGGATCTCCGCAGGGACTTTACCGCTATTGACGTGCTCTTTTATATTTGATTTGCCTGGTTTTGGCTCTTTTTGCTTTGATTTGGCATTGTTTTCTTGCTTTTTCCCCTTATTGGACCTTGACCTACACCCTTTTTTAGCTTTGGGTGGATTCAAAGGTCTATCCCTCAGGTTTCCCTATCTATTGGCGGGCCGAGTGGGGAAGAAGCGGGTAATGTCCTAGACTCTTAGTTTGGCATTGATCTTCCTTAGATTCCGTGCCTCTAGCTTTCAAGGGTGGGTGTGTAAGTGTGTGGGTGTCGACACCTCAGGCTAGCTCACCAAGAATAGGAAATGAATTAAAATGATAGCTTTCCCTTTTGGGGTCTACGCACCACATAATTCCAAACACCTAGCTAAGGGTAGTACTTCTTAAGATAGAGCCCATTCCAAGGATGAGAGAGCTCCTCACCCTCCGCATTCACTAGCCTGTACGCGTTGCTTGGATATGTCTCTTTGACTACGTACGGCCTTTCCCAGTTTGGTTGGAGTTTAGATCGAGGACCACCAGGTTTTACTAAAATTCTTTTGACTACCATTTCACCGACTTTGAATTTCCTCTCAATTACCTTCTTTTGATGAAAACGAGTGAGTCTATTTTGATATGATCATGTTTGTTCTGCGGTGACCAGACGCTTCTCATCGAGGAGTTCCAGTTGTGCTAGGAGAAATTCACGCCGCTCATCGATTGACAAGTCCTTCTCAAGATAGACCCTTGGTGAGGGGATAAGAATCTCGTATGGTACTACAGCCTCCATTCCATAAGTGAGGGTGAACGGTGTCTGCCCCGTGGGAGTACGGATTGAAGTGCGGTAGGCCCATAGAGCTTCTATAAGCTTTTCTGGCCAATCCGAGAACTTGTTAGCCTCACATGTTTTCTTGATGATTTTGATTAAGGTTTTGTATGTGGCCTTTGCTTGGCCATTGCCTTGCGGATAGTATGGAGATGAATGATGCAATGCAATTTTATACCTGTTGCAGAAGTCATGTAGTTCTTGAGAGATAAACTATGGTCCATTGTCGGTGATGATGGTACTTGGGGTGCTGAACCTGGTGATGATATTCTTCATGATGAATTTGCAGACAGTTGTTGCCTTGACCTCTGTGTATGCTTTAGCTTCTGCCCACTTGGTGAAGTACTCCGTTGCAGCGAGGATGTATGACTTGGTTTTGTTCTGGGAGTTGGGATCACAAAGGGGTCCAATGATGTTGAAAGCCACACAGCGAAAGGCCATGGGGAGGATATTGGGTGGAGTGTAGAGGATGGAGAATGGATTTTGTCGACGTGCAGTTGGCACTTGACACACTGATGGACAAAGATAGAACAATCCTCCTTTAGAGTGGGCCAGTAAAAGCCTTGCCTAAGGATCTTCTTGGCAAGCATTTGGTTGTTCCCATGGCCACCACACACACCTGAATGAGCCTCCTCAACAACCTTCAATACTTCATCATCATCTAGGCATCTGAGCAAAACTCTGGTAAGTCTCCTTCTATAGAGAGTGTTCCCAACCAAAGTACACTTCTGGGACAGTCTCCTTATAGCTTTCTTCTCATCAGCTGTAGCTTCTTCAGGGTACGTCTAATTCCTGCAGTACCTTGCCATGGCTTCTCCTCATCCTCCAACTCCTCTTCTAGCTCTAATAGAATAATTTCAGTCTTGCCCTTCCTTTCTAACTTCTTCAACATCTCTTCCTTGATCTAGAGAAAGATGGGGTCCTGAACAGTAGGTGTACAGTGGCGTGCAATTTGAATGCTGTCAAAATCCCCGGGGTAACACATGTTGAGAGTTGAAGCGATGGTAGCAAGAGCGTCGGCTAGAAGATTCTGATGATGAGCGACATGGACAAAGATCAGTTTAGAGAATAGCTTGGCATAGGCTGAGGCAAGTTCTTGGTATGGCTTGAGCTTTGGGTCTCGAGTGAGGTACTTGGTGAGCACTTGGCGCAAAACCAGTTGACTATCACCTACAATTCGTAGATGGGTGACACCATAGAAATGAGTGAGCTCCAGACCAGCCAACAAAGCTTCATATTCAGCTATGTTGTTGGTAGCCGGGAACTCTAATTTGTAGGCTTGTGGAATGGTGACACCCTCAAGTGATAGTAGAGCAATCTCGATACCCTTTCCGTGAGAATTCAAAGCTCCATCGAAATATAACGTCCACATAAGATCAGATTGGCTAAGGGACATTAATTCTTCATCTGGGAACTCCGAACGAACATGATCGAATTGTGGAAAAGGGTGATGAGCAAGATGTTCTGCTATGGCATAGCCTTTGATGGATTTCTTCTGAATGTAGATGATGTCAAACTGGAAAAGGAAGCTCTGCCAACATGCTAACCTATCAATTAAAATAGATTTTTCGAGAAGGAACTTGATAGGATTCATGCGGGTGATTAGATGGACCTCATGAGCAATAAAGTAGTGCTTCAGTTTCTGCACTGCCCATACGAGCGCAGCACATGTCTTCTCCATTGCTGTGTACCTTTGCTCGCAGGGGTTGAGAAGCTTTGACAAGTAGTATGCTGCCCTCTTCTTGCCTTCTTCATCCACTTGTGCAAGGACATCTCCTATAGAGTCTTCCAGGACAGATACATAGAGAATGAGTGGTTTGCCTGGAGTCGGTGGCCTCAGGATAGGGGGATTAGCCAAATACTCCTTGAGTCCGTCAAAAGACGTCTGACACTTCCCGTCCCAATGAAATTCGACTCCTGGCTTGGTGAGGTCGTAGAAGGGTCTACACCTCTGCGAATGTTGGGAGATGAACTGGCAAATAAACTGCAGCCTCTTGATCAGTCCTCAAACTTCCTTCAAATTCTTGGGAGGGGGGCATATCTCTTGTCGCCTTTGCCTTGTTGGGATCAATCTCTATACCCCTCTTGCTCACAATGAAACCTAACAATTTGCCCGATGATACACCAAACACACACTTCTTGGGGTTCATCTTCAACTGGTGCTCTCTTGACATTTGCAGGACCTTTGTTAGAACCCCAAGATGCTCAGCCATCGTCTTCGATTTCACCACCAGGTCATCCACGTACACCTCAATAAAAATGTGGATCATATCATGAAAAATAGCCATCATAGCTCTTTGGTAAATAGCTTCAGCATTCTTAAGTCCAAATGGCATGACCACATAGCAATAGGTTACCAATGGTGTAGTGAACGAAGTCTTCTCCTAGTCTTCCTCAGCCAACTTGATCTGATTGTACCCTGAGAAGCCATCCATGAAGGAGAGGGTTTCATACCCAGCCATGTTCTCTATGAGCACATCGAGATGAGGCAATGGAAAATCATCTTTTAGGACACGCGCGGTTGAGGTCCCGGAAATCAATGCAAATTCTTACTATTCCATCCTTCTTCATGACTGGGATGATGTTTGCCACCCAATTCGGATAAAGTACGACTCTAATAAATCTGGCTTTGTGGAGCTTGTCAACCTCATCCTTCATTTTCAAAGCCATCTGTGGGTGGAAATGTCTCAACCGCTGCTTAATGGCGATGGACCCCGGCTTAAGGGTAAGACGGTGTTCAACAAGCGCGGTATCCAAGCTCGGCTTATCTTTGTAACTCCATGCAAATGTGTCCTTGTATTCTCTGAGAACCTCGATAATTGCCTCCTCTTCAGATGATGATAAATTACTGCTTATGAGGACGGTCCTAGGGTCTTCCTCAGCTCCCAAGTTGATTTCCTTGGTGGTTTCTTCTACAGCAGTTGACGGTTCATCAAATCTCTTTACTCCACTTGCAAACGCGTCAGCCTCGTCCTCAAATTCTTCATCACTTTCCTCAATTGGGTCATCATCATCCATGATTTCATAGACTCCGAACCTGTCATCAATTAAACACAGTGACTCCTCATATTCTATATCCGGCAACTGCAAAGGCTCCTCTATGAATTCCAGAATTGCTAGACATGCCTTGCACCTACGGGCAAGATCAGTGAGGAATCGGTGTGGAACCCTCCTATCCTTGAACTTTTTCTCTGAGACTATCCTTAGCTTTCCACTAACCTGACCTACACTCTTTCTACAACTACTAGAATCTACAGTAAGGGGTAGAGGAGAAGGAAAAGCAGTAAAAGTATAATCTCGCGTGGGGGAAGATGGAGGAGGAGTGAAAGCAGTAAAAATACCCTACGTTGAGGGGGAAGGAGGTCCCTACGTGGAGGGAAATAAAAGGTCAGTCATGGGACTGGGGATGAGTGGCCCGTAGGTTGGGGCACACTCGGAGGCAAGGTACGAAGTCTCCTCAATGGAGACAATGAAGTCAGCCATTGGAAAATTGGCATTTTCTTTTAGGCCTCTCAGTGTTATTATTTTTCAGCATGCACAGAGAAAAAGGGCGAGGAAAGATAGCCACTCTAGACAAGTGAGAAATGAGCGTGCGCTCAAGAGGGGGGAGATTGGGAGGAAGAGGGAGTTAGAGGATGAGCGTCTGCTCGGAAGAGTGGAGGGAGATTGCAAAGCGGGGCGTCGGTGCCCGAGGAATGCTTAAGGAAACAAATGAGGGCCATGTGATGGCCTAAAGGAGAGAAGACGCGATGCCTGGGGAGAAACGGAAAGTAGGCACGTTGCCCGGAAGGGAAAGGAGAGTGGGCACGTTGCCCAGAGAGGAGAGAAAAGTGGGCGCAATGCCCGGAGAGAGAAGGAGAGTAGAAGCATTGCCCGGAGAAGAGAGTGACGTTGGCACGATGCCCGGAGAAGAGAGGGACGTGGGCGTGTGATAGCCCACGAATGCGTCGTTAAACACGTGACTAACAATCTCAAAATTATCGGCCTACACTAAATATTTTGACAATAGTTAAGTGGTGAGTGCCGAGTCGAATCCACGGGGAAAAAGATTATCAACTTTGAAAACCTTGAGTTTCTTTGGTTAGAAAAGTGTGTAGAGGATTTTAAAACTAACTCCTAAGATTAATTCAATCAAAATAAATCTAATCTATGAAGAGAAATTAGAAGAGAGAAGTAGAGACAGAGAGAAACTAAATTAACAAAGATTAAATTGAAATTCCACTAACTAGAAAAAGAGCTTAACAAAAGAGTGCTCAAAAATTACAATTAAATCAACAATAAAGATCGAGAGAGATGAGAGAGAATAGAAGAGAGAGAGACCAAGAGACGAGAGAGAGAAAAGAGAGCGAGAGATGTGAGAGAGAGAAGAGAGAACCGCGCGGAGAGAGAGAGAGAGAGAAGAGAGAAGCGCGAGAGAGAGGAGAGAGCACTGAGAGAGATGAGAGAAACGTGAGAGAGAGCGGCGAGAGAGAGACGAGAGGAGAGAGAGGGCAGCGATAGAGGAGAGAGAAAGAGGAACGAGAGGGGGGAGAGAGAGAGAAACGAGAGAGGAGAGAGGAGAGAGGCGCGAGAGCGGCCCACGTTGCATGCATGCAACGTGGGTAGGGCGCGGGCGGCAGCGCGAGGCGGGTGCGGGCGCAGGGGCCTGGCTGCGCGCGGGGCGCGCGGTTGCAAGCGTGCGGCTGGGGCGGGGCGTGCGGCGCTGGCGGCAGGTGCGAGCAGGCGAGCACTGGCGCGGGCTGGCAGGCCTACGCGCAAGCAGGGCTTTGCTGCCGCTGCTTCTGCGTTCCTCTGCAGAAAAGAGAGAGACCTGGGGGAGAGGAATAGAAGGGGAAGATTAGGAGAAAGAAGAAGGGAGGAAGGGGTATTGTGCGTAGGAAAGGGAGAGAGAGAGAAGTATGAAAAAGAATAGCATGAGAAAGAGAGGGGGAGAGTTTATAAAGTGTTAGAGAAAAGAGAGGAAGGGGGAGAGATTAAAGGAAAGAGAGATTTTTTCGAAAATAGGAGAGGGGATTTTAAAAGTGAGAAAGTGTTTTTGAAAGAAAGAGAGATAGGGAATATTTAAAAAACATAGAATCTCTCATTATTCTCTCTTGATCCAATCAAATTTATTGGCCCATTTGACACTTCATTTCTTAGCCCATTAATCTTGCAAATACAACACATCAGAGATTTAATCAATTATGTAATCCAATGATAATAGAGATTTATGAATTTATCAAGTATTTGTCAATAAAATGGCATGATTATTCATAATAATTATGAGATTATCACATCCCCCAACTTACTCATTGCTAGTCCCTTAGCAATGCACACAAGTGAATAATTGGGACTAACAGGAACTCAAAACATCAATTTTCATGTCAAGAAAGCAGAGATGTGACTGATCAACACTAAGTATTTGCAGTTCTAGTAGCAAGTGTCAATGATAAACATGTCAGTTCATGTTATTAGACAGTTCCTCAAGATACAGTTGAAATTATCATTTCCTTCGTGAATGCACTTGTGATCAATAAGCATTACCAAGATAGTGCATGAGCTTTTTACCCATTACTTAGAGATGATATCAACTCTACACTCCTTAAATCCAATCCTCGAATTACAGGTAGCTTTCACTCTACCTTTTCATTTTCATCCTTCATAATTTTTTTTTTAACTTGGATATCCTTTCACTGTTTGACGCGAACTTCTACACTTCTTGAGGTGCCGAAGCCCGGTTACTAAGCTAGGGATTTCCTTCTTCATTTTGTCATCATTTTTTTTTTCATAACTTGTAGGCAGGTAGCTTTTTCCCCACGATTAGTTTTCAATAAGAGTGTAGAATGTCAATCCTCAATATGAGTATTAGGTAAAACTCATCACCCTCATGAATGACACTTATTCATCATCTAATTCATGTGTGTAGGTTCCATAAAATTTCAAATGTAGTTTGAGGAAAATGCTAAGAACATAACTACAAAATTCATCCTTTAATGTACCACTAGCACAAGTATATACTTAGAGTAAAATCATTCTAGAATGAGGTATTCTTTTCATGAAAAGTGATACATGAAGTATAATGTTTAGGATGTTTATTAGCAGGATTTTAAAATTTGAAAGATTTCCCTCCCCCAACTTGAATGACATTGCCCTCAATGGCAAATAGATAACACAACCATCAGAAGTTTGGAAAGGAGAGATACAACCTGCTGGAAGCGTTTTGCTCAATTCATTCATCAAGGATAATGGGCCTCCAAAAACCTACAGCATAATAGAAAAGAAGAAATAAGTAAAATATCCTAGAAATTTTGGGTTGCCTCCCAACAAGCGCTAAGTTTAACGTCTTCAGCCAGACACCATAAAGCTCCATAACCAACGAGTTGCATTAAGAATGAGCCACCATGTGATCTTATCCTCCTTTAAGTGCCAGCTCTTGTACCATTGGAGGAAAAGACTGTATCTATACATACGTGAGCCAACCTGTTGCCAAAGAGAGTCAGAAAATGATAGAGGAAGAATCATGTCTTCAATTATAAAATATTCCTCTACACACTTAAGGTCTTCAAATGTATTGAACACTTCAATTCGGACCTTAATTTTTCCCAAATTCTTTTCTTCAACCTCTATTTTAGGATTCATATTCATATTGTTGAGGTGAGAAAGGGTTTGGGTATCATGGATCCTTGGAGATTCCACTATATGCCTAGTGTCAAGGAGACCATAATTGTCGGGAATTGGATGTGTAGGCTCTCTAACACAAAGCTTTTCATCAATTCCAAGTGGATTTGACCAGTTGGCTAATTGAATAATGTTCAAATTGACTTTAGCTTTGCCTATGTCAATGATGGGTGTTAGATCCACATCATCCCCTAAATCATGAAAGTCCCCATTAGAGTTACTGCCAGGCAAAATTTTCAACTCTTCCCCTATCCAAGTAGAATGGTTTATGACTTGACTCCATTCCATCTCCAAACTCATCTTTTCTTCATCCCCTCCTTGGGTTAAGGTCACATCAGACCTAGGAAGGGCAAGAAATAAAGTTTTATCATCATCTAGCTTGTCCACTTCCTCTTGTTCTCCCTCCAACTTGAGTTCAACTAACTCCCTAGAGTATTCTTCACAGGTGACATCATGGCTGGGCTCTTCTTGGCAGTCAAATTCAAGTTGGGTAAAAATCATGGATTGATTTGTAGTACTACCCATCTCCTCTTGATCTGACTTATTAAAATTACACTCAGTTTGCCAAGTGGACATGTCCATAATCACATTAGGCTGTGAAGTTTCAAGTGAAAGTTGTGGGTCAAATTGCTGATCAAAATCATGATATTGATTTTCATAATTGTCAATTGATTGAGTTGGTAATTGAATATTTTGCCTCTTTCTGATTTCTATCAATTGATCAATTAGAATGTCAGTTTTGGTAAAAGAGTTTTCCAATTCTTGTTGTTGGTGGGCGAATGTTTGCTCAAAGACTTGTTGAGCATCATAGATCTTTTGTATAGATTGCCCAAATTGATCATCAAATAGGCCTGATGGTGGGGGAGAAGTATAAATGGAATGTGGATCTGCATGTTGTCCCCCATCATGGCCTTGATCATGAATATTATTTTGAAATTGGACCCAAGGATGAAAGTTGTTTTTAGGAGGACTTTGGGCTTGGGCCACAATCGGTTGATCGCTCTTATCAAATGTGGCATTATCTTTCCAAGTGGTTGGAAAGGTGTACCTTTTGGAGCATTTGATAAACATACATGCAGATCAGTACAAATGAATCCTTCATTGAACCATGAGATGATTTCAGCACCAAGAAAGGGTCCTTGAATTTCCCCTTGAGGATCTTGATAGAGTAAACTCAACTTTTTAGAGGAGACACATTGGTCAACTTTTGAGTAAGGAGTGGGTGTGCATAACACTTGAAAGGTTTGGGTCTGTTCTTGGGTTGAGGGAGGTGATGAGATGTAAAGTGGGTCAACATATTTCCTCCACCCTGAATCATACATGTGATCTTTAATTGGGTGACCATGAATCAGATGGGCTTGAGTCCATTTGGAGTCATTGGACTGGTAAGTAGAGGTTGATGGATAAAGTGGGTGAGGTTGAGAGTGAATACCATAATGGGCTGATCCAATTTGCCCAATTGATGTGCCAATTTCATAACCATGATTGTCAACCCACATAAATCCTTTTTTATTTTTATTTTTATTTTATTTTGAAATATTGATTTTTTTTATTTTCAAATAAGTTAGCAAACAATTAATCCTATGACACCTAAGGTTCCCTAGGACATAAGCATTTGATTTCTCACTAATCAACTGAGGCCTAGCTCAAATCCACTCTCAAGCCCGTTAACTGGCCAGGTAAGAGGTGGGAAAGTGGGAGGTTCCCCCTGCTCTCGCAGGGACCTAATTAAATAACCACTTGTCCACTTAGGCGTTTGCCTTTGAACCTCTAGCCTTAGACACCAGTTTCCAACTTGATAGTGGGCTCAAGTGGGCCTAAGTCTCAAAGCGAACCCTAGGCCAAGTTTCTACTTTCTTTTATTGGGCTTGGGAATGCAAAAGGTGCAGGAAGTTGTGGTTTGTGGGCTAAGGATGGGTGATCAAATCCCCACCTTATCTTGTTAAGGAAATTACCCTTAAATTATTTTAGAAATGATGTGTACACCACAAAATCAAACAAGGGGTTCTATGCAAGCATGGCAATGCATGATCATGCTTTTTAAAGAAGTTGAGATTCTCACCTTGCCTCCTGCAATCTTCGACAAGAAAGGAAACTTTTCAAAGAAAAGAAATTACCTAAAGATGGAAGTCAAAATGATGCATGTCCTAAAGATGGAAGGTTTCTAATCTTGACATGACATCTTTTATTGGATTCAAGTGATTGATTTTTTGGATTTTTTGATTTTTTTTTCTTTTTTTTTTATTATTATCTAAACATGGTAACTAAGAAAATGAAACTAAATCAAGAGGGTTTTAATGGTACTTACCTCCAACGCAATCCCTCGTGCTTTTGGAAATGAAAACAAATGGAAAGAGTGAGAGAAGGAAACTCACCTCACTTACGCCTTTTTTTCTGATTTTTCGTGCAATTTTCGGATTTTTCATCCCAAAACAGCCCCTTTTACTTACAGATCTCCCTTTCAGTGACAAATTTCTAACAGATTCTTCAATCTTGCAATTTTCAAGATTTTTCACTTTTTATTTGATACCTACAAAAAGAAAGAAAATGTTAGCCTGAATATATATATAAAAAATCAATACTATCAAAATTAAAAATCTAATTCCCCGGCAACGGCGCCAAAAATTGATAGCCCACGAATGCGTCGTTAAACACGTGACTAACAATCTCAAAATTATCGGCCTACACTAAATATTTTGACAATAGTTAAGTGGTGAGTGCCGAGTCGAATCCACGGGGAAAAAGATTATCAACTTTGAAAACCTTGAGTTTCTTTGGTTAGAAAAGTGTGTAGAGGATTTTAAAACTAACTCCTTATAGGGTGTTTGGTTACAATTTTTTACCTCTTTTTTTCTTAAAATTTAAAAAAGAGAGAGAGTACAGACACACAGACCCATTTGGTAAGTAATTTTTTTTTGAGAGAAGAATTTTTACTCTTTGTAAATCTCTCCAGAAAAAAAAACAACTCTGACCCTGTTTTTTTTTGAAAGCGCACAACCGGTTCCCTCCCACCCCCTCCTCCTTCCTCCCCCCCCCCACCCACCCACCACCGCGCCCCGCCCCTCCTCCTTCCCTCCCCCCCCCCCCCCTACCAGTTCGCTGGCGTCCCCCCTCCTCCTTCCCGTCTCTCCCCCCCCCCCCCCCGCCGGCATGCGGGCGTCCCCCCCAACCGCCGCCTCCCCCCCCCCCCCCCGGCGCCGGCGCCCCTCCTCCCTCCCTCGCCCCTGCACACCCCTCCTCCCTTCCCCTCCAGCCCCAGCGCCCTCGCCCCTGCACACCCCCCGTCCCCCCGGCCCCGGTGCCCCCCCTCCCTCGCCCCTGCACACCCCCCCTTCCCCCCGGCCCCGGTGCCCCCCCTCCCTCGCCCCTGCGCACCCCTCCCCCCACTCGGCCCCGACGCCCCCCTCCCTCGCCCCTACGCACCCCTCCCCCCACTCGGCCCCGGCGCCCCCCCCCCCCCCTTCCCTCTCCCTGCACGCACCTCCCCCCACCTCGGCCCCGGCTGTGAGACCCCGAATTTTGTGCATTTAATATCATTTAATTGGTGCATGTTATAAGAAATTCTTACTTATATACATGATTTTAAAGTATGTTATTGTTGTGTGTATGTTATATTAATGTGCATGGTGTATTTGAATAATATAATGTGATTATTATGTAATCATTGTTGTATATCTTGTAAGTACGCATAAGGTTATTTTGTACATGTAATATATATTTAATGTGCACGCATTATCAATTGTTGTAGTACATAGTATATACATTTAAATCTATGCATGTGTTATGTAATTATGTTGTGTACATATACGAATATATGTTTAACTTTGTGTATATAATATCTACTTATTTTAGTACCATTAAATGTTTATGATGTGTTATTACATCTATTTTAATGAATAGTTGTTTATGGCCGAGATGCACAGTTGGAGGCAGCATCATGTGCCGCTGACTGCATAACCTGATTTGTAAACGTCCAGATCGATGGACGCCTATACCTATGTAGACGGCACCATATGTGGACGCCGAGTTCCCAGCTGTCTGACGGTTTTCAGATTTGGTAACGTCCGCATTTGCCCGGTTCCAGTTTAGGAAACCCTCCTAAACCCATAGGAAACCTACCCTAGAGCGTACCCAGAACCCTAGAGTTTATATAAACCCATCCTGCGGCCGGATTAAGCCTTTTGCATTGGTGAAACCCTAGCATTCGCAATGGAGAAAAGCTGATCTTTGGAGGGTCGGATTCGTCGACTGGAGGTGTTCCCCGAGGAGCTACAACGACTGGGAGATAGCTCATTCATAGAGGAAGCTTTCTCACCCCGAGGACCCATCTACATCGACTGGAGAACCAGATCAGAAGAGTTTCTGAGTACCTTCTTGGCTTGCCCGAGGAGGGCTTCACCGGCAGATTTAGATCTTGTTAGATTTATTCTCAGGCAAGTAGCTTAAGATCCCAACCCGTAGACTTGTCATCTAGGGTTTTATGAATTTTACGAATTTTAAATCGAGTCCTGGAACCCCTTAAATTCACATGTTTCTGCATTAGTTCTGCACTGTGTGCAGACAGGAAGTTGACGGCCAATATGTTGCCACCTAGTTCTTGTCTAGACGGCCACAGATCCCGTCGTTAATTTCTTCTGACGGCCAGGCTATGCCGTCAAGTTCGCCTGTTTATAAAGAAATACTGTTTGATCCTTGTAATGAGATTTTGGTTGTTCGGTGGTTTGCATGTTGTGTTGTGAGGAAGTTGACGGCAGCATCTGTTGCAGTCAATATCCTGAGTTGACGGCAATGGATTGCGCCGTTAACTGGTGACGGCGACATCTATTGTAGTCAAGTTCTTCAGGGTTTACGGAAATGCTATTTGATCTATTTAATGTGTTTAATGGGCTTTTGAATTTATGTAAATTGTTGTGAATTTTGGTACGAAGTCCAAGGTGACCATTAGGTCATATCATGAGGATTCACTAAATTTCTCAGTATGGTGATAATTAAAAGAATTTCTGTTAGTTGAGAATAATTAGGTTTGATTGTGATAAATTGAGATTAAATGATTTGTTCCATGTTATGGATTGATAAACTTATAGTGATCGTGGAATGATATATTTAAATATAGAATGAGTATGTGTTTGAAGGATGTTATTTTCAGAAACTGTATGGAAGTAGAAGCTCTGTATGCATATTTTATACCTGTGAAAATGAATTAATTACTGTTTATCATGTTCAAATTAAAGTGCCTTGCAAATTATCTGAAATCTTAATGTAATGGTAAAAATAGTTTTACTGTTTATAAAATTCAGAAAAATTAGAGATATGTTCCTTATGTTATGTCAATCTTGTGGTTAAATTTTGATATCATTATGAGCACTGTACATATTACTATGGTTTTCTGAACAATAAATGAATATAGAAATCAATAGACATGATAATGTTTATGCATGTTGAATTTTGGATAAACATAGTACCATGATAGGTTGTCGTTTTATAGTAGGATTTGATTTCAGAACTGAAGATATGATATGTGATAGTTTCATCATTTCATGATTGCATTAATATATATATGTTATTGCATTTCTAAAATAAATTGGCCTATAAGACATTGCTACTATAGAGATTCCTACAGGGAACTACACCATGGATGCCCCTATGGTAATGGTTCAACTATATGACTATATGAATCCGTGGGCAACGGATAGAAATCCTGGAAGTAGACAAGTTCTACCTGAAAGGTGGGAAGGGCTTTCCCCCAGTTTTGCGCAATTACCATGACTTCATCACTGCATTGCCTAGGTGATAAGCGAATGTCTATATGCTATATGATCTCTATAATAGTGCGGGCTATGTCTTGGCAACTAAATGTTAAATGACTACATGAGTATATGCTACATGACTAGATGACCTACATGCTACATGTTTACATGAAAATCGACTACAAGATCTACATGGTATATGACTACACGCTGCATGCCTACATGTTACATAATCACATGCCATATGAACTATATGTCTTTTGTTATAGGTAATACTCATTGCATGTTTGAATAATCACTTGCTACAAGATAACCCATTGAATGTTGCATAATATAGGTTGGGAATTACTTGAATTTGTTTATATGCAACATGTCATGAAAGGTATATGTATGTTTTAAACATAATCCATGTAAAATGATGAATATGACATTTGTTTAAAACCATGTGTAGGATTTTGTGAATTATCCATGTGATAGTAATTACTTGATAAGCATATGTTAGCCTTATGTGAATTCATAGGAAATGAAAGCATAAGTACCCATGTATACATCGTTGATTTACATGTATTAGTATAGTTTGTTTAAAAGATTTCATGTTTAATTCTTATGTCATAGCATGAACATATAGGAGTTTAAATGTGAAAGTTTGGTAGGGAATAAAATGTTAAACTGTTAGAAAGCATGCGTGATAAGTGTATGGTTTGTGACTTTTACGTTGCTTGCTGAGTCTATTATGTAGACTCATCCTTGCTTAACATTTCAGGAGATTTAGAAGTTGAGAACGTGACAAGATCCAGCGAGGAATCTGAAGATTAGATTGAGGATTTGTGTTTCATTTTCTAGTATGTAAGGAGTTTTGTAATGTGACTTGGGCAGTATTGTAATTGGAAACTGGCTATGTAGATGTATTAAGTTATTTCATTCTGGACTATATAGACTGTGGTATGTGAAATTTTCGAATGTTGATGGAGTAAGAGTTATTAATTTCAGTTGCATATTCCATTTCTATTCGTGTATATCTCAGCTCTTTGTATATCGTTGGGGTTTTCTCCCTGTAGCGGTTTGCTCTCATCTGACGTGCGTTGGTATAACCGTACCGGGTGGAAGTGGGGCGTTACACCGGCGCCCCCCTCCCTCGCCCCTGCGCACCCCCCCCCCACTCGGCCCCGACACCCCCCTCCCTCCCCCTGCGCACCCCTCCGCCCACCGGCGGCCCGCCCCCCCCCCCCCCTCCCTCGCCCCTGCGCGCACCTCCCCCCCCCCCCCGGCCCCAGCACCCCCTCCCTCGCTCCTCCTGCACGCACCCCTCCCCCCCCGCCCCAGATTAAATTGAAATTCCACTAACTAGAAAAAGAGCTTAACAAAAGAGTGCTAAAAAATTATAATTAAATCAACAATTAAGATCGAGAGATATGAAGAGAATAGAAGAGAGAGAGAACAAGAGACGAGAGAGAGAAAAGAGAGCGAGAGATGTGTGAGAGAGAAGAGAGAACCACGAGAGAGAGAGGAGAGAGAGAAGAGAGAAGCGCGAGAGAGAGGAGAGAGCGCTGAGAGAGATGAGAGAGAAGAGAGAAACGTGAGAGAGAGAGATGAGAGTAGAGAGAGGGCAGCGATAGAGGAGAGAGAAAGAGGAACGAGAGGGGGAGAGAGAGAAACGAGAGAGGAGAGAGGAGAGAGGCGTGAGAGCGGCCCACGTTGCATGCATGCAACATGGGTAGGGCGCGGGCGGCAGCGCGGGGCAGGCACAGGGGCCTGGCTGCGTGCGGGGTGCGCGGTTGCACGTGCGCGCTGGGGCTGGGCGTGCGGCGCTGGCGGCAGGCGCGCGGGCGCAGGTGCGGGCAGGCGATCTCTGGCACAGGCTGGCAGCCTGCGCGCAGGCAAGGCTTTGCTGCCGCTGCTTCTGCGTTCCTCTGCAGAAAAGAGAGAGACCCGGGGGAGAGGAATAGAAGGGGAATAATAGAGAAAGAAGAAGGGAGGAAGGGGTATTGTGTGCAGGAAAGGGAGAGAGAGAGAAGTAGGAAAAAGAATAGCATGAGAAAGAGAGGGGGAGAGTTTATAAAGTGTTAGAGAAAAGAGAGGAAGGGGGAGAGATTAAAGGAAAGAGAGATTTTTTGGAAAATAGGAAGGGATTTTAAAAGTGAGAAAGTGTTTTTGAAAAGAAAGAGAGAGAGTGAATATTTAAAAAAACATAGAATCTCTCATTATTCTCTCTTGATCCAATCAAATTTATTGGCCCATTTGACACTTCATTTCTTGGCTCATTAATCCTGCAAATACAACACATCAGAGATTTAATCAATTATCGTCTATGTAATCCAATGATAATAGAGATTTATGAATTTATCAAGTATTTGTCAATAAAATGGCATGATTATTCATAATAATTATGAGATTATCAGCGTGATGTCCGGAGAGGAGGGGAGGGTGGGCGCAATGCCCGGAGAGGATAGGCCCGCCCTGAGCCTGGTTGTTGTCGGAGCTTCTTTGGTCTGTGTACTCTGCTCAGCTTCGTCTGCCTGCTGTCTCTTACCTGTGGCCACTACCAGCTGCTCAACTTCTACTGGTGTAAAAAGTTGACTCAAGGATGCAACGACATTACTCATATCAAACCACCGGCTCCATTCAGGCTCGAACTCGCCCCTCTTTACTTGTTTTGGGGGCCTGTGACTGTCTACAACTTTGTATGTGCCCAAGGGTGAACAGTGAACATGTTCAGCAGTGATGGTGGACGTTTGTTCACTTCCTGGTTGCAACGGCCCTCTCTTTAAAATGCTCATACAGGGTCCAGGTGAGTGGCTGCCCCAATTGTTGATTTGCCCTACCTGCCTTGTACCCCAGTCCTGCCTTGGGTCTCATTTTACTGTCCTTCACAGCTTCGGTCCTCCCCTGCAGATGTGCTCCTAGCCCTTTGCCTGGCTGGTACCCCATTCGCATCATAATGTGCCAACCCTTCTCAGTAATGATCTTGCTTCTCTTGGCAGCACTAACAAATGATGAACTGACTGGGCCCGGATTCATGCTAAGTGTGTCTAATACGGACATCAACGACTGGTTGCTCGGCCTCGTGGAAGGGACTGAATTGTCAGTCATGGAGTCCACTTCCAGAACCGTTGGTCAGTTGGCAACTTTGACGACCCGCCCCTTGTAAGGATACTTGAGGCATTGCTGTACAGTTGATATAACAGCACCCAGTGCCTAGATAAATGGCCTACCCAGAATCATTCAGAAACTTGGATCCATGTCTAAAATATGGAAGTCCATCTCAGTGACTGACGGACCCAGTCCTACCTTCAAAGTGACCACTCCTTTTGGCGGCCTACTAGTATTGTCGTAGTGACAGTGATGGCGGTGGGTCATAACGTCTGCAGTGTATCCCCACAAAGATTCAACATGTCCATTGACAAGACATTGATTGATGCTCTGGAGTCCACTAAGCATTGAGATATGCAGACCCCATTGACGTTGACGGTCAAGCATAGGGCGTACCATTAAGACTCCATAGGTGCTAACTCAGATTCGTGGAACTCGACGGTTGGATGCTGGCTAGTGGGGGCCAAGACTACACTGATCTGGTTCACTGGCAAGTCTTCATTCACCATTACCTTCTGAAAATACTACATGAGTGATTCTTGGTGTACCGGTGATCTTTTGATCAGTTCTAGAATGGATACATGGCCAGTGTCTTGTCTAGATGCTTAAGCAGGTCATATTGAGTCCCTAGGATGGACTCCTTTGTTGGGGCTTCTTCTTCCTGGGGCAAAGGTGCCTGTTCTTGGTACTGTGGGAATATGCGGTTGAAAATATGCCCGCTTCGGAGCACCATTGTTTCCTCGGAGCTATCTCTCTCTAAATTTGTCGTGGCCGGCGGAACGGGAGGTAGGTGAGAGGTAGAAGGTCGAGGGGTAAACATTTGGTGCGGCAGTTGAATACCAGCCGCACTTAGGGGTGGAAGGGAGGTACGGAGGAAGGGAGCTTGGGAATTAGGGGTAATGAGGAGCGCGGTTAGTGGAGTGCGGAGGAGAGGTGGGTTAGGTGATTGTGGCTGTGGGGATGTGGTGGTAGGGCGGTTTGGTTGTGGCGATATGGTGGAAGGGTTCGCAGAAAGGGAGCTTGTGGGTTAGGGGGGGTAGCGTTGTGGTGATAGGGGGTTGGCGGATGAGTGGTGGGTTGGAGGGTTGGATGGAGGGTGGGGGATGATGTGTGGCGGTTGTTGGGATGCGTAGAAAGGAGGGTAGTGGGTTAGAGGGAGTGGGCATACGAAATGAGGGGTGTAGGGTGAAAGAGGATTGGGAGGTGGAGGTGGAGGCGGAGGAGACCTCCATCGACCGGCCATGGGTTCCTTGGGTGTGGCGAGATGTCCTGAGAGCATTCACTTGCTGGTTCGGAACCTGGTGCTCCGGGAGGGGGTTCTGGACAATGCCCATGTTGGGCTACTGCGGGGGTGCCTGGGGCTGCTGCTGTTGTTGGTGTTGCTGCTGTTGCTAGTCCTGCCTGGGTGGCCTTCTCGCCTTCATTTCTAATATGTATTTCCTCTTCTCTTCCCAGTCTATGCCTCCATTATCATTCAGGTCATAGATGTAGTCCTTCAAATGGAAACACTCCTCCAAGGTGTGACCCGGTCCCCGATGGAATGCACAGTAACATGAAGTATCAACATTAGGAGGCCATTGAAGCCTTTCCCTTGGCAAGGTGAGTGCATTGGCGGCCACAAGAGTGTTGAGGATATCGGGTAGAGTCTCCAGCAAGGGAGGATAGTGGGCTCTTCTTGGGCCAGGGGGACGTCTAGGTTGTTGAGGCTCATAGGTGCCTAGAGGGGGAACCTGGTTGTATTGTGGAGGAGGAGGAGGTTGTTGTTGCTGGTACTGGGGAGGGGCCGATTGGCGGTATTGAGGCTGCTGAGGCTGGCGGTATTGTGGAGGTGGTGGGGGAGCTTGATAGTATTGGTTGGGAGGCGGTTGTTGGTATTGGGGTTTCTGAGATTCCTGAGGTTGCTGGGGTGGCTGAGGTTGTTGGGGTGATGCCCTAAATATTGGAGGGTTGTTCGGCTTGAAGGCTAGCTGTTGAGTCTTGGTGTTGGTGTTAGGACAGTAGGTGGAGGGACTAGGGTTGCCCAAAGCACTCACCTGCTCATTCTGCATAACCCCTTCAGTCTTGGGACCGCCAGTAGGGGGAGCACCATTATTCTTCTTAAATGTCTGAGCCTTCGACTCAAACATAGCCAGGATCAGAGAGTCCTTCAGTTGTGTCTGGATATAGTGGGCTCTCTCATACAATTCCTCCATGGTCGTTAGTTTATTCATTGCGAGGATATGTCGGAACTGCGGTGTGGCATTCACCGTGATCATCTTGACCTGTATTGGTTCGGACAGTGGGTCCCTCAACCTTTCAGCCATTGCCCTCCATATGTTAGCATAATGCACAAAGTCCTCATCTGCTTTCATCCTTTCAACCATCAGATCAGTTATTCATAATGCCAGACCAAGTCGATCTCTATACCTCTACAAGAACTTCCTCTGAACTGCCTCAAAGTCTTCGGCATTCACGGGCTCCAGAGAATAGAACCACTCAAGGGTGGGCCCAACTAATGATCGGCAGAAGAGAAATGCGAGGGCACGATTATCATTCTGCCAGAAGAAGGATTCATACATGAATTCTTTAATGTGCATGAATGGGTTGCCGGTGCCATTGTAACGGCAGTAGACTGGCAGTTCAGAAGGGGGGAGGTGGAAGACTGGCATAGACGGAAGGGCCAGTTCAAAAGAATCCTTAGGTGTGGACACCCTCTTCAAGTCCTGCTCCAAACGACTCACCTTCTCCAGGGGGGCTTGGATGAGTTCGATCGGAGGATGGTTTATGGGGCACTCTGGAAGAATGATGTTTGGGGTGCACTCACCTAAATAGAATAGTAGTGGGGAAGTGCGGTAGCGAGCACGGCAATGGGCCAGAGCCCGAGGAAGATAATTGGGCCTTGCCGCAGTGGGGCATGGCCAGACATGAGAAGGCCTCCCAACAGGCTATGGGGGCGAGAATGAGTGACAGAGTTGGTCCGTGAGGGGGCAGGGGAAGCTCAGACTGTCGGGTCACGAGCGGGTTCAGTGTAAACACCCGCATTTGGGTGGAGAGATTGGAGGGGTTCGGGGATGGATTTCACCTTGAGTGCGGTTTGTACCTCCTAGAGTTAGGAGGCTTGGAGGCCTTGGAGAATGTCCACTAACTGGGACAGATCAATGGAAGCAGAGGCATTTGCAGTGGCATACCTCGGGGAAAAGTGAAGAGACTGTGAATCCACCGCATGAACATGCGAAGTGGATGGATCAATGTGGGGTTGATTGTGAATTTGTGCAAGGGGTGTAGTGGAGTCATAAATCTCATCATACACATCCTCTTGGTAGCCCATGTTCTCATAGTCGGCCATTCCCAATTTTTTGCCTGAACAAAGTAGCATGAAACTTAAGCAAACAAGTTGATTAGCAATCAACTACCAAACAACTACTCAAAAAGGTTTGAGAGGAGAGGTTAATGGCTTTTAATCAAAGACTTGGGGATGCTTACATCCAATTAAATGTTCAATAAAGTTCAAGGTGAATTTTAATTGCAATGTCACTCCAGATGGGTATGGGCCTAAGTGGGTAGGATGAGAACTTCGAGTCCACTAAGCAACACTCCCTCTCACGCAATGGGTGCTCTAACTCGGGTCTCTGGGGTGATACAACTGCTCGCACCACCATGAGGGAATCCACGGGGTACGGGACGGAGAGGAGGTTGGTTTGCAAAGGTCCCTAGTTCAATGAGACGGAATGCCTAAAGGAGAGGTCGCCTTTACCAAGAAGGGTGTTTAGATCCTGGGGTAATGACAGAACCCCTGCTCACTTTGACAGACTGAATCGCGACAAGTTCAGTCGCCGCGCTTCAATGTGAATCATGTCCATTCAGTCGGTCACGGATCTGACACCTCACCGAAGTTGTAAGAGCAGCAACAACTCCCTCCGGAGTATGTCATAGAACCACGTCGGGGTAAGCTGCTGCACAACACCACAAATCGTGACATCTGAACACGTCGCGAATTCAAAGTAACCGAGAGCCATTATGAAAGAAGTAAATCAAGACAGCATGATCTCAACCAATGAAGATGATGGAACTAAAAATTGCATGGAGATGCTTTCTTCGGATGAAGGTAAGTAAATGGGGAGGGGAACAAGATGATTTTTTTTAACCTCGTGGGGTGTGAAAGGAGGGGGGTGTCATGCCCCGATGTGGAATATCGGAACACGAGCCAGTTGCAAGTAAACGGGTACAGAGCGAGTACTAGACATCAACCATTGGACAAGAATAAATATTAAAACAAATGCATCTCATTAATAATTCTTCAAATGCCTAGTTATAACCACTAATATCAGATCCATTCTATAGGGCCCAATTATTGAATAAAGCAAAAGGACTAAACTCAAACTCTAACATAATACTACGATGCTAGGGTACTCTTGACTTCACTCTTGGTCATTCCTATCCTCTTGAGTGTAGGTGTCGTCCTCGGTCTCACATGAGAACACATAACCAATTGCAGGGTGAGCGATAACGCCCAGTAGGACTTAAATCTCAGGATCAAGCATGCTTTAAATGATTAATGTATTAAAAAGGCAGAGTAACTAATGATAAAGCAAGAGTTATATTGTTATATTGTTTATCTTTAGACAATCAGTCAATGGCCAACACAGAGTACCAAGAAATATATGAGAGCACTAGATGAATAGGCGAGATAGTAGAGAGAGTGTGAATAGATGAGCGAGTAGAGTATAGGTGAGAACTAAGGGACATTGCACATAAAACATCGAGTAAATGGGCGATAGTAATAGTTGCACAACACACGCAATTGGTGTTGGCAGTCAGGTGGAATTCACTACCCTTCCACTGGCCATGCTATGCACAGGTCAAGAGGTTCGGCGTGATTCAAGATAAGAGCGAACTACTAATAGCCGTTTGGATCATATCGATCCCTAAAGGGTTTCATAGGTATTAGGGTACAACCAGCTCGTCGACCATGTGGAAATCCATGGACAGAGGAGACTTACGGAGGCCTTGAACAAGGATTCACTAGTCCGACAGAAGGAGTATCTGATGGAGTGTTCGTCCAAGTCAAGAGAAAGTGTGTATATAGAAACAAGTACTCAACGTTCTAGAGGAATTCTAGAACAGTGGAGCATCGGTAACAGTATTCCCAAACATCGTGAGAAAACGAAGACAAGTCCATTTAAAAATAGGGAAATTTATGATTGAAATAAATTACCAAATATATTATGAATTATTTGCATGTCAATTCAAGTCTTATTGGATGGTTACAAGTAAGTGCATGTTATAAGGAGATCAGAGGTGGAAAGAGATCATGTGTGTGTCTTTTTAATCATTCAACACATGCTCATATTTATAACAGCTTTATTTACTACATTCAGGACTGTTAACAAAGAGTATAGTTACTATAGAAGGATAGAACACCAAAAATCATGGGTTTTCATGCAAAATAACAGAACGCGACAAACCCCTGTAAGGATCGCGACGGGGGAAAGTCAGAACGCGACAGGGTCAATCAAGGGTCGCGACAGGTCGGTCAGGTCAGGTTGTCAGAATGCGACGCCGAGGCCCGTCACGTTCAGAACATGACGGGTGGCGCTGGTGTGATCAGCCCTGAGAATGCGGCCTATCGGGTCGTCGCGTTCTCAGGTCCTGCGCCTGAGTCCGAGCGGGAAAAGGATAGGCCTTGGATTGTGGTCCAAGCCTTCCCTGTTTTGACATATGATCATTCAAAAATCAAGAACTAATTACACAGACGATGAAAATTCGTGAAACTAGTTTTAAACGACTCTAGACATGCAAGAGTATTCACAGTAAATAGGAATTTGAAAGTGGACATGGTCTCGGCATGTTTCAATCAAGTTATTCATGAAGAACATGGAACAGTGTACAGTTGAGATAAAAGAATTAATTCGAGCAATAGGATGGATGAAAATTAGAGCTTTTAGAGGCAAACAATGCCTAACTATCATCAGTATCTCCAGTTAAAATTTCATGGCATAGGACGAGTATACATGGAGATCTAGAATTAAGATGAAGGTTCGGGTCATGATAGTTGGAGAACTTCAAAAATCAAGAAAAAAGATTGACTAGATGAAAAATTATGAAACAAGAGGGTTTTGTTCCTTATGTATGAAACAATCTACAGACGAAATTAATTGATTTTGCTCGTGAGAATACCTACCTTTGACTCATTTGATCTTCTAGGGTTTAGAACTCGAAGTGCAGAGGCTGGAGCTCGGTTCAGCCTTTTCCCCACGAGTTCCTATTCTCCTTAGCCTCTTCTCCACGTCCAGCAAGCCCCAGCAACGAGTTAGGGCCGGCCATGGAGGGTTTAAGGAGTATTTAAGCTCCTTGGGTTGCTATTTCCTAATGGGACTCTAATTCCCCCTTAATTCTGAGATTTCCATATTTCTCTCCTCCTTCTAAGCTTGCCAACTCCTATTAGGGTTATGTTGGGATGCAATTTCGTGGCCAACTAATTAGGGTAGGGTTAGGAATGCAATTCCCACCCAAATCACTTATTTTAATGCTTTAATACGCATTTTCTATTTAGGTAATATTTAAGATACGAATTTAGGGTATTTTCCTATTATTCCTCTTTTAAAAATCCCTATTTTGGCCCAATAAATTCTAGAGGGTTCATTTAACAAAGCTCATTACTTCTTTTTGTTTAACGGGTTTTAATTAATTCTCTTTTCTTTGATTTTCCAATTGACTTAATTTTTAATATTATTAAAGTTTTATTTTTGAAAAAACTCAGGTTGTTACATCCTCCCCCTCTTAAAAGAATTTGGTCCCCAAATTCATATGATCATAATGGAGAGAATGTCTTACCGAAAAGATCGGGATAATTCCTTCTGATGATTCCTTCAGGTTCCCATGTGGCTTCTTCCACTCCACGGTTATTCCATAGTACTTTGACCACATGAATAGGACAGTTCCTGAGTTGCTGCACCTTTCGTTCTAGGATCTTGATTGGCTTCTCCTCGTATGTCATGTCCTTGTTCAGTACCAACTTCTCATGGCGAATGATGTGTGTAGGATCGTACACATATTTTCTTAGCATGGAGACATGAAACACATTGTGTACAGGTCTAGTGGCAATGCCAACCGGTACGCTACCTCACCAACCCTTTCAAGCACTTCAAAAGGTCTGATAAATCTTGGACTGAGCTTTCCTTGAACACCAAATCTTTGGATGCCACAAGTAGGAGATACCTTCAAAAGCACATGATCTCCCACTTGAAATTGTAGATCTCATCTTCTCTTGTCAGTATAACTCTTTTATATGGACTGAGCAATCTTGAGCTAATCTCGAATCACCTGTATGTCCCTGGTTGTATTTCGTACCATGTCCGGACCTAGCCATTGTTGTTTTCCGACATCATTCCAGCATGTGGGGGATCTACAGTTTCTACTATAAAGTGCTTCGAATGGAGCCATTTTAATACTCGCCTGGTAACTGTTGTTATAGGTGAACTTAATTAGGGATAGGTGCTCATTCCAGTAACCTTGGAAATCTATAGTGCAGGCTCTTAACATATCTTCTACTATCTGGTTGGTTCTCTCAGTCTGCCCATCAGTCTGCAAGTGAAAAGCGGTACTAAAATTGAGCTTAGTACCAAGTGCAGCATGCAATCCCTTCCAGAAGTGAGAGGTGAACCTCGGATCTCGATCCGAAACAATGGATGATGGAATTCCATGCAATCTTACGATCTCTTTAAAATATAGGGCGGCTAATACCTCCACCGACCACTTACTCTTTATAGGTAGAAAGTGTGGGGATTTGGTTAATTGGTCGACGATGACCCATATGGCATCAAGTCCACCACGCGTCTTAGGTAAACCCATGATGAAGTCCATGCCAATGCTTTCCCACTTCCATTCTGGAATATCTAATGGTCTAAGTACGCCAGCATGGCGCATGTGTTCCGCCTTTACCTGTTCACAAGTAAGGCAATGAGCAGCATGTTCAGCTACCTCTCTCTTCATGTTCGGCCACTAAAATGTTCTTTTCATGTCTTGATACATTTTGGTACCTCCAAGATGAATAGTATACTTCGTCTTGTGAGCTTCATCCATTAATTTCTTCTTCAGTTCTTCATTGTCGGGTACACATGTCCTTCCTTAGAATACTAGCCTTCCATCCTCGGTCATAGCAAAGTCCGGCTTTTCAGCTAGAGTTTCCTTGATGTGAACCAAGAATAGATCTCTGTCTTATTGAGTTTTAATTTCTTCCAGCATGTCAGATTGAATCTTGATATTGGCAACCAAGACTCGATCATCCCTATGTTCAATGTTCATGTCTAACCTTGTGAATTGTTCTAATAATTGCATCTTGCCAAGGACTAGACTCAAAACAGATGCCATCGACTTTCTACTAAGAGCATCTGCCACATCATTTCCCTTTCCTGAATGGTATTAGATGTTGAAATCAAAATCCTTCAAGTATTCTAGCCATCTTCTCTGCCTCATGTTAAGTTCCTTCTAAGAAAATAAATACTTCAAGCTCTTGTGGTCTAAGTACACAGTGAGTTGCTCTCCATATAAGTAATGTCTCCAGATTTTTAAGGTGAAGTCCACGGCAGCCAACTCTAGATCATGCACAGGGTAGTTGACTTCATGTGTCTTCAGTTGTCTTAAAGAGTAAGCGATGACTTTTCTTTTTGCATCAATACACAACCTAGCCCATTCTGAGGCATCGGTATAAACAGAGAAACCTTCTCCCTCTATTGGTAGAGCGAGAATAGGTGCTGAGGTAAGACAGTCTTTTCGAGTTTGGAAACTCTTCTCACACTCTTTACTCCAAGAGTAGGGATTCTCCTTTTGTGTTAGACGCGTGAGAGGAACAGCGATCTTGGAGAAGTCCTTTATGAACCGCCTGTAGTAGCCAGCCAGTCCTAAGAAGCTTCTGATTTCTGTGACATTAGTTGGTCTCTCCCAATTCAGTACAACTTCTACTTTGGAGGGATCAACGGAGATGCCGTCCTTGGATATGACATGGCCCAAGAAGGATACTTCTTCGACCAGAATTTGCACTTGCTCAGCTTTGTGTACAGTTTGTTGTCTCGCAGGACTTGCAGTGCTATCTTCAGGTGTTCTTCATGTTCTTCTTTGGTCTTTGAATATATGAGGATATCATCGATGAAGACGACCATGAACTTGCCAAGGTATGGTCGGTATATGCTGTTCATGAGTTGCATAAAGGCTGCAGAAGCATTGGTCAAACCAAAAGGCATAAAGACAAATTCATAGTGTCCATACCTGCTCCTGAAGGCCATTTTAAAGATATCGTCATCCTTGATCCTCATTTGGTGATAGCCAGATCGAAGGTCGATCTTGGAGAAATATTGAGCTCCAGATATCTGGTCGAAAAGTTCATCGACCCAGGGTAATGGGTACTTGTTCTTGATGGTTAGCTGATTGAGTTGTCGATAATCTATGCATAGCCTCATAGATCCATCCCTCTTCTTAACGAATAGCACAGGTGCTCCCCATGGGGAAGTACTTGGTCTAATGAACCCCTTCTCTAATAGCTCCATCAGTTGTGCCTTTAGTTCCTTTAGCTCGGTAGATGACATCCGGTATGATTGACGCGATACCGGGGCAGCTCCATGGATTAACTCAATGGCAATGTTGACATCTCGTTCCGGGGGAATCCCTGGCAGATCTTCGGGAAACACATCTGGGTAATCTTGGACTATGTGCATGTCTTCTATCTTAGAACCCTTCCTTTCAACTATTACGGCCGCAAGGAAAGCAAAGCAACCTTTCCTTATCATGTTGTGGGCCTTTATGGCAGAGATTAGAGATATACGTCTCTTATGTCTAATCCCAGTGAATGACAACTTAGGGAACTCACTAAAAGTAACTTTTCCTTTCTTACAGTCGACACTTGCCCCATAAGTGGAAAACCAATCGGCTCCCAAAATTACAACATAGCCTTCCATGGGCATACATACCAGGTCGGCTTTTAAGTTATGTTCTCTAATCATTACATCGGTAGATGGGAAGTATTTGTTCAATTTCTCCTTCTCTCCTAGTGGTGTTGTGACAGAGAATTCACATCCCATAGATATAGGTTTAACATTCAGAGTATCAGCAAAGTTTTGATATATGAATGAATGAGTTGCTCCAGTATCTAATAAAACAAATGCTGATAAGAAGAAAACTTGTAAGGTACCTTCTACCATGCCACCTTCCTCAGCGGGCTCTTCATCATGCAGGGCTTGCAGTCTTCCCTGTTTCTTAGGCACATTGGTGCACCTTTCATGCTCCTTTAGTAGCGGGCACTCAGGAATACGGTGCTCGCGACTTCCACAGTGTAGACATGCACCGACCTTCCTCCAGCACTCATCAGCTGTGTGACCTGGCTTGTCACAGTGCTTACAGTTGCTTTTTGCTGGGGTGTTGGGAACAGGGATCTTGGGTTTCCTTTCTTGGCTGGGTCCTTCCGTGATGTTTTTTTTTTTTAATATTGTCATTTTTTTCGACATAGGACTGAGCATCATTGTCTTTATCTTCCTACTATTTTATAAGTACTAAGTTTGTTTATATGTATAAATAAGATATATCAGTAGATACGACAATAGGAATGAGCCTCCGATGTCTTGATCAGCTAGACTAATATATATATGAAAAGCACAAAAGAGTACATCATAACGGGGCTGTGATGAAGGTAACCTAGTTGTGATAGGTGCATGAACAATATAAAGCTCACAGCCCAGAGAGACCAGTTGGGAGAAACAAAGACAAAAGAGTACAGTCAGATTAGAGGACTAGAAATTAAATAGGACACATCGAACCCGATCTATGATGTTGAAAGGACGCTTCTTGCCATTAGTTGGCTTAGCAGATGTCATGCCAGGTGTTAGTTCCTTCTTCACGAACATCCCCTTGATATGATCAGTGAAGTCTGTAGCATCTTCCAGTAGTTGAGCTTTCTTCACCAACTCGACATAGGTCTGGATGTCGAGAGGTGCTAGTTGGGTAATGTACTGAGGCTTAAGGTCATTGAGGAAGCGCTTAGCCTTCATCTTTTCAGTGTTCACTAAGTGTTCAGCATATCTTGCCAGTCTTGAGAACTGGGCTTCATATTCGGCCAAAGATAGGCTTCTCTGTTTAAGAGCTGCAAACTTCGCAGCCTTCCTTTCTTGCACGTGCTCCGAGAAATACTTGGAGTTGAATGCCTCTTTGAATTCAGCCCAAGTGAATTGACCATTAGCTCTGGTCACTTCCACTGACTCCCACCAAGCGCGGGTGTCCTTCTCCAATTGGAAAGTAGCTAACAACAACTTATTCCTAGCTACACATTGCATGACACAGAAATTCTTTTCGTCTCCTTTAGCCAGTGCTCGACCTCGTCTGGATCCGTGGAACCACTGACCCTAGGTGGGTTCAAGCTCCTAAAGTTACGATGCAGCTCGGCTGCACCGCCATGATTTCCTCCACCATGTGTAGCTTGCATAATTGCACGAGTGAGTTCTTAGATGGTTTGTTGCATGACCCTCATCTGAGCACATTTAGTAGTCATCTTAGTTATTTAAGTTCCTACAAAAGTAACTTGTTGTTATGATGTTGATATGGGATTTAATTTGTGCGTGTGTGGGTTCATTTTAGCTAGTTTACCCATAGTTCTAACCACATCTCACCTAGGTAGGATAACTGGCTCTAGTTGAGGCTGCTCAACCTAGATCATCCTATACTTAAGAACAACCTAGGCTCTGATACCACAAAACTGTCACGCTCCGACGCAGAATATCGAAACGCGAGGCAATTGCAAGTAAACAGGTACAAAGCGAGTACTAGACATCAACCATTGGACAAAAATAAATATTAAAGCAAATGTATCTCATTAATAATTCTTCAAATGCCTAGTTACAACCACTAATATCAGAGCCATTCTATAGGGCGCAATTACATTGAATAAAGAAAAAGGACTAAACTCAAACTCTAACATAATACTACGACACTAGGGTACTCTTGACTTCACTCTTGGTCATTCCCGTCCTCTTGAGTGTAGGTGTCATCCTCGGTCTCACCTGAGAACACATACCAATAACGCAGGGTGAGCGATAACGCCTAGTAGGACTTAAATCTCAAGATCAAGCGTGCTTTAAATAATTAATGTATTAAAAAGGCAGAGTAACTAATGATAAAGCGAGAGAGTCAAGTAACGTAAGAGATAGCACGATAGCATCTGATTGAAATAGCACAAGTTTCTAAAAATAGCACAAGTGTCGAGTATAGCATAGAGAGCAGGATGGCCATAGCACAAATAGCACAAAGTATAGCAATAGCACAACGGGTATAGTATAGTACTTTGATTGTCATTTAGATAGTCGAGATAGATAGCACTTGAGTGTAATGCCAAACACTCTGATCATTTAACCCCGCGGGTAAATAGCACTTTTAGGCGCACATCCCAGGACCAGATCGGGCCCTTTATATATTGCTAGGCATTGGTTATATTGTTTATCTTTAGACAATCAGTCAATGGCCAATAGAGAGTACCAAGAAATAGATAAGAGCACTAGATGAATAGGCGAGATAGTAGAGAGATTGTGAATAGATGAGCGAGTAGAGTATAGGTGAGAACTAAGGGACATTGCACATAAAGCGTCGAGTAAACGGATGATAGTAACAGTTGCACAACACACACAATTGGTGTTGGCAGTCAGGTGGAATTCACTACCCTTCCACTGGCCATGCTATGCACAAGTCTAGAGGTTCGGCATGATTCAAGATAAGAGTGAACTACTAATAGCCGTTTAGATCATATCGAGCCCTAAAGGGTTTCATAGGTATTAGGGTACAACCAGCTCGTCGACTATGTGGGAATCTATGGACAGAGAAGACTTACAGAGGCCTTCAACAAGGATTCACTAGTCCATCAAAAGAGTATCCGACGGAGAGTTCATCCAAGTCAAGAGAAAGTGTGTATATAGAAACAATTACTCGACGTTCTAGAGGAATTCTAGAATAGTGGAGCATCTGTAACGGTATTCCCAAACACCGCGAGAAAATGAAGACAAGTCCATTTAAAAATAGGGCAATTATGATTGAAATAAATTACCAGATATATTATGAATTATTTGCATGCCAATTCAAATCTTATTGGATGGTTACAAGTAAGTGCATGTGATAAGGAGATCTTAGGTAGAAAGAGATCATGTGTGCGTCTTTTAAATCATTCAATATATGCTCATATTTATAACAGCTTTATTTACTGCGTTCAGGACTGTTAACAAAGAGTATAGTCACTGTAGAAGGATAGAACACCAAAAATCGTGGGTTTTCATGCAAAATAACAGAACGCGACGTACCCCTATAAGGATCGTGATGGGGGAAAGTCAAAACGCGACAGGGTCAATCAAGGGTCGCGACGGGTCGATCAGGTCAGGTTGCCAGAACGCGGCGCTGGGGCCCGTCGCGTTCAGAACGCAACGGATGGCGCTGTCACGATCAGCCCTAAGAATGCGGCCTAGCGGGCCGTCACGTTCTCAGGTACTACGCCTGAGTCCAAGCGGGAAAAGGATAGGCCTTGGATTGCAGTCCAAGCCTTCCTATTTTGACATATGATCATTCAAAAATCAATAATTAATTACACAGATGATGAAATTTGTGAAACAAGTTTTAAACGACTCTAGACGTGCAAGAGTATTCACAGTAAATAGGAATTTGAAAGTGGACATCTCGGCATGTTTCAATCAAGTTATTCATGAAGAACATGGGAACAGTGTACAGTTGAGATAAAAGAATTAATTCGAGTAGTAGGATGGATGAAAATTAGTGCTTTCAGAGGCAAACGATGCCTAACTATCATCAATATCTCCAGTTAAAATTTCATGGCATGGGGACGAGTATACATGGAGATCTAAAATTAAGATGAAGGTTCGGGTCATGATAGTTACAGAACTTCAAAATTCAAGAATAAAATATTGACTCAATGAAAAATTATGAAACAAGAGGGGTTTTGTACCGGATATGGAACAATCTACAGATGAAATTAATTGTTTTTTTCTCATGAGAATGCCTACCTTTGACTCATTTTATCTTCTAGGGTTTAGAACTCGAAGTGCAGAGGTTGGAGCTCGGTCCAGCCTCTTCCCCACGAGTTTCTCTTCTCCTTGGCCTCTTCTCCATGTCCAGCAAGCCCCAGCAATGAGTTAGGGCCGGCCATGGAGAGTTTAAGGAGTATTTAAGTTCCTTGGGTTGCTATTTCCCAATGGGACTCTAATTCCCCTTTAATTCCGACATTTCCATATTTCTCCCCTCCTTCTAGAGTTATGTTGGGATGCAATTTCGTGGCCAACTAATTAGGGTAGGGTTAGGAATGCAATTCCCACCCAAATCACTTATTTTAATACTTTAATACCCATTTTCTATTTAGGTAATATTTAAGATACGAATTTAGGGTATTTTCGTATATTGCTCTTTTAAAAATCCCTATTTTGGCCCATAAATTCTAGAGGGTCCATTTAACAAGCTCATTACTTCTTTTGTTTAACGGGTTTTAATTAATCTCTTTCTTTGATTTTCCAATTGAATTATTTTTAATATTATTAAATTTTTATTTTGAAAAAACTTAGGTTGCTACAGGGGGTGTACCGCGTGGGGTACGAAGGGAGGGACACACGTGGGTGTCGAAGGAGGGGCACACATGGGTGCCGAAGGAAAGGTAACCGGAACTAAAAAGAAAGAAGTCCCACCGTGATCGCCAATTTGTAGTCGTGCTTTTTTTCAAAACACCTCCCACAAAGAGATGATTAAAAAAATAGAAAATTTAAATGAAAATTAAGATGGCGTACGAAGGGAAAGAAAAGAAAAAAAATGTGCGTGTGTGCACAACAAAGGAGGTGTGATCGCCCAGTACACAAGGGTACGAAGGAGACGGGCGAAAAGGAAGACGGGTACTTACCTTCACCCGAAGATCGCATGAGTGTGGTGTGCGGGTTCACTTCTACTTCTTCCCCGGTTGGCCGGCGAAGAAGATTTAGCTCCGATGGTTACCTTGCAAAAAGGAAAAGACAAAAAAACAAATGAAAGAATGATTAGACTTAAAGATGCAGTACCAAACTCAAAGGAGATGAAATAAAAAGCGACAGCATGGGCATTAACACACCTCATGGGGTGGTGTTACACCCCTAAAAATGTGGGTGTGGAGAAAAATATGTGTGTGTGTGTTGTGATGTGATGTATGCAATAAAAAGGGGGAAAAAAAGAATGAAAAGAGGAGAGGAAAAGAGATGGCGAGGTGTAGCCCGCTGTGGAGATGGACGAAGTGGAAGAAGAAGGCTCCTCCCACCTTGCGCCGATGAAATGAGGGGACGATGGCTCCGAACTCCAAGGAAAAGTTGAATGGCTTAAGGTGAGAGTCCTCCTTAGTTCGAAGTCGAGTCTCCGGTGCGGCAGGGCTTCACCGTAATGCTTGGGTTATGCTCAAAACAGTTGCCTCGGGGGTAATTTATAGGGGGAAAAATGTTGAAATCGCGTCGGACACAGTGGACGCCTATCTCATAGACCCGCATCTGACTAAGCTGCCGCACTTTCCAAGATCATCTTGCTCCAATTTTCCTTTCTAGAAATTGATTATAGCCATTTTAAGAATCACATCGGCTTAATCCACCGCGTTTACAACCCTTTCCGTTTGAAACGTTTCTTTCCAAATATTAATAAATGGAAATAGTGAATAGCGTCGGCAAAAGCCGCCGCATATTTGAAGAGAATCGTTCTTTGATGGAAATCGATCTTTATTCAAAGGAAGGTTAAAAACGCGTCGACTGATGTGGACGCAATTCTAATTATCAACATAATCTTTCCAAAAATGATTTTGGAAATTGTCATAATTCGAAAATGGAAACACTTAATCGCGGCAGCTTTAGAGGCTGCGATTCTAAACAGAGTAAGCGTGTGATACCCTAAATTTTCATTCTTTTATACCGTGTATGTGTATTTACTTGTTGTGTGTATAGCATGTGTATTCAATTGTGCATATTACTATTTTTATACTTCTCATGAACATATACATGCATATGTATATATATGATATTTTATGTGAGAATAGGCAATTAGCTAATTTTATGTATATTGTGTATACTAAAATCCTAGGCATATATTGCTTAAGTAATATTGTGTATGTCTAATATAATTATTGATGTGCATGTTATATTCATCTATTTCAGGTATAGTGTACATAATCATGTTGTATACGTGTGAGTAGATAATATACATATGTTAATTCAAGTGTGTGCATGCAAGAATTAATGATTATTATATAAATTATTCTTAGTTAACTTATTTTATATTGCATATTAATGATATTTATCTACTTTAAGCATGTTAAATTATTTATGATGTGTAGGTTACTTAAATAATAATGTGCATGTAGTATTTTACTAATGATGAACACATTTCATTCATAGGTTTATGCATGATGTATGTAATCATGTAATATATAAGTATATATGCATGTATGTATATTATTTAGGCATATTACCTTTAATTATGATTAGTGTAAGTTATATTTAAAAATAAATTATGGATTGCATGTACTTTATGTGGTGAGGATATATGTAATTATTTTTACATATATTAAATTATTTAGGGTGTATATATGCATTTATTTTAAGGTTTGCCAGTGTTTTGGCCAAAACTACCAGGCCTGTGATTGACGTCCACATCCCTAGACGCCAATACACAGTGGGCGGCCACCCCCTAGACGTCAATAGCATGTTGACGGCCAGACCCTGGACGTCAACTGTCAGGTTGATTACAACCAATGTTGACGTCAATATCCTCCTGTGTAACGGTTCCAGATTTGTTAATGCTCGCGTTTTGGTCGGTTCCAGATTAGGAAACCCATCCTAATGCATTGGAAACCTACCCTATTGCGTACCCAACCCGTCCAACTCTATAAAATGCTCATCCTAGGGCGAGGGGAAAGCTTTTACCATTGGTGAAACCCTAGCAACCGAAATGGAGAAAAGTTGAACTTTGGAGGGCCGGATCTGAAGACTGGAGGTGTTCCCCGAGGAGCTACATCAACTGGGAGATAGCCTATACATAGGAGAAGAGGTTTCAACTCCAAGGAACCATCTTCATCAACAGGAGAACCAGATTTAAAGAGAGTTTGAGCACCTTCTTGGCAGGGCCGAGGAGGGCTTCATCGGCACATTTTGATCTTTGTAGATTTTTTTTAGAGGCAAGTAAACCCTAGATCTCCATCTTATACATGCCCCCTAGGTCCAAGGTAGTTTTCCAGATTTTTCCTCGAGTCCTGGAACCCCAAAATTCCCCCTTGTATTGAGTAATGTCTGTGTGTACTGCTGGGAGAAAGTTGGCGGCAGCATCTGCTGCAGTCAAGTTCTTCATGTTGGCGGCAAGGGATGCTACAGTTGAAAGTAGACGGCCACATCCCTTGACGTTAACTTCTTCAGTGTCCTGAAAATGTACTGTTTGATCTTTTTACGTTGTTTAAATGATTTCTGGATATAAGTAAATGCTGCAAATTTTATGTAGGATTGTATATGGTCAGTAGGTCATATCATGAGGTTGCCCTAATTTTCTGTGGACTGTGTTAATTATTAAAATTCAGAAGTTAAATTATAAGCATGATATGGGCATGTTTAAATCTGGTATAAATGGATTTTGTTGTGAATTGGATTTCATAATTTTTCCATGATAAAATGAATACCGATATTAGGTTTCTGAACTGTTAACACCCAACCATGTTAATGTGTACCATGTCTAATGATATTTCTATGAATATGTTTGAAATCTAGATTTAATTATAGAAATTATATTTACTGTTTGAAAAAATCTGGAAAATTACATATGTGATATGTTTACTGTTATTCACCTGTGATAAAATTTGAGAACTAAATTGATGACAGCAAATATAATTACTAGTTAAACCATGGGAATTTCTCATATGAGATGTGTTGAACCTAACAATGTGTAATTTAGTAATTAACAGCATGATTAGGACTGTAATGTGAGTTGTTTTGATTTCTGAAAATGGTAGTATCATGTTGGGTTATTTGAGATGTGTGTAGTTGATCAATAATGCATGTAAAGTGATTAAATAGTTTATATGAAGTGTGTAAATAATGAGACAAAATGTGATAAAGTGAATGTATAATAATTGGGCCGAGATTGACACTGCTACCCTAGAGGCTTCGAGAGCTGTACCATAGAAAAGTCCCTATGGGAGGCTCTACGTTATGAAAAGTATATCCTAAAGGCATTAGGATAAAAACCTGGAGGTGGACAAGTACCACTGGATAGGGTGGAGAGGGCTTCTCCCGGTCTGCGCAGTTACCAAGATTCGCCACTAATTGCCTAGTGGTGTATGTGATTATAGTTGTGCTATGAGCTATGTGCTATCAGATATGAGATATTGGTGTGTTCCTCTATTAGGTGGTTAGGACTATGTGTCATGGCATTTTAAGCGATGGAATATGAATAAAGTGTAAGATGATATGCGAATGTGGCACATGGAGTGCAAATGATATGATATGTGATAAGTGAAAATAAAAGAGTAAGTGATATGAAGAATATGTGAAAATATATGTAAGGGAGAGTTAATGTTAATGAGAGTGTGCTTGCATGTGAAAACCAATGTATTAATGCACTATGTTTATGTTTTTCATGTAATAATACCTCAATTACAATATCATGTTTAGCATTATGTCTTGTAGTTTATGAATCTTCATGTAATAGTGTATGTGAATAAACATATGTAACCATGTCATTTATGCAATCTGAAAGGTGAACATGTAGGATTGTTAATGGATAGAGTTTAGTTCATGTCAAAACAGCAAGTGAAGTATGTTTATGAATGTGATAATTGCATGAAATAATGTTTAGGTTCCATGCTAGATGTGATGTTTACTTAGCATAAAGTTCCATGCTTAAGTACTTATTGTTGTAAACCAACTTGACTATGTTTAACTCTTCAATTTATGCTATTAAATGTAAAATCATGTGTAATGAGATTTATTTACATTAAAACAGCAAGCAAAATGTGCAATTAAATATGAAAAGTGCATGTGAAAAGTGAATAGTCATCATGCTAGGTTGTTCATTTCTTTATGCTTAATTCTATGTTCTAGTTTGTAGAAATGTATCATGAAATGAATTAATGTTTGGATGGATGATTCATGCTACATGTTAGGTGTAGAGCACATGTACAAGTGTATGTTAGTATCCATGACTTCGAATAAAAATGTGATAGTCTAAAGCATGCCTAAGTGATTTAAATATATGTCGATAGTTAGTAAGTACCATGTGTATTCTTGTAGTTTAAATGATAGTATGTAATTCTTTAGTGTTTGATAGCTTAACATGAATGTGATATATTCAAGGTTAAAACTTTGGTTTGCTTGCTGAGTCTTTAGACTCATAATTGCTTCGGCGTACAGGTTCACAGGTATCCCGTGCCAAAGGGAGGCATAGCGAGGAGCATCCTCAAGAGCGAGGAGTAGATTGTGGAATTTACATAGTAGTTGTACTTTTCCTTTTTCATAGCATGAATAAAGTTTAATTGTATGGACAATGTGATAGACAATAGTTCTTTTATCATGTAATAATGTGGACATTGTCATTTTATTTCGCTATATAGACTGTGGAATTTGTGATGGTGATGGATTAAAGTTGGCTTATTCTTTATATTTCCATTGTACTCAATTGCTATCCACGTACATATCAACCTATCGGCTAGTGTTGGGTTATTATCCCATTGTGACGACGCTCTTTATACCGATGGGATTGGTATAATTGTACCGGTATGAGGAGGGTCGTTACAAAGCGCCAGAAAAGGAAGTGTGATACGCGTTAGCTTTACCCGCTATGGATCAAACACCCTAAAAGGCATCTACTGTGTCAGATGAGAATCAGTTATGCTCAACAGACCCCTTTAGACCCCTTAGAAAAATTCCTAAAAATCCATAAAAATAGGAAAATTACTCAAGATGTTAATTAAAGAGAGACACTTGAGGCATCGTAGTATAACATGAAACCTGCTCGATATATTGCCAAAATGGCGTGTCTACACTAGTTAGTTAGCTTTCCTTCTGCACTTTTCTGCATTAGAGGAGAATATATAACTGTTGTCATTTACTTTAATTATATTTCTTATCCTGCCAGTTAGATCCAGTAGGTGATTGGTAGTCCTTACTGAGCTTCTGTTGTGAAGCTCATCCCTCCTTTTTCCAGGTGAGACTTCACAGCAGCGGCCAGGTGCACGTCGAGTAGAGTAGGAGGGACAGTCGTCGTCATCCCCGTAGCTAGCAGTGGGCTCCCCTTTACTTCTAGTTGTACTTCACCCTCGGGGTATTCCCTAAGGACCCCATTTTTATCTTTGCTTACTTGTACTCGTGGTGCGTTGGGACTATACCTAGAGCATTATGTAGTACTCTCGCTCTTTCCCTCTTACTTCCAAGTGTGCTTCTAGTTCAGTAGTTGACATTTATTTCCTTTACATATCCTCTTAGACTTGTTTATAGCCCTTCTGGGTCCCCAGATCCATGGGCGACGACCGCAAAAATCGGGTCCTCGGCTGGGGCCGAGGGTCAAATTCTCGGGGTCGTTACAGTTGGTATCAGAGCGAGAGAGTATATCAGGACTTGTAGTGAATTTAAACAGCAACAAGAAAAGTCCCAACAGAAGTACAAGTACACTGCTAGCCACCCGAGTTAGTAGCATTAACCGTGTTGGTTGTGTGCCATACAGGACATGGCTTTGTGCAGATGCAGGCAGACCAGATTGCTAATGGAGTAGCAGGGTGAGTCAAATATGCCAGCACCAGGTGAGGTTCAGGAGGATGTGTCATCAAAGGAGTCTATAGCACAGCCTCTGGAGCCAACGGCAGCAGCGACACAGGGTGAGCAGCAGCAGCAGTGGTTCCAGCCCCCACTACTGTAGTTCGAGGCCATGTTCCCTATGGCTGAGCAGTTTTTTAGGGCCATGTTCTAGGGGCCATGGCAGACTGGGAAGATGCCAGCGGGGGGACAGCCACCAGTACCTCCCCCAGTAGTACCAGAGCAGTAGGCAGACCCACCGGTAGTGCATCCAATTATACATCAGGCGTCAGGTACCGGGAGTGTCCGAGTTGGCAGGGTGAGGATGGCAGCAGCTGAGGATCGGACCACCTTTCTAGAGAGGTTTTTGCATCTCCAACCACCAACGTTCTTCGACAACTATGACCCGGACAAGGCTGAGAGCTGGACTCATGAGTTGGAGCATACTTTCGAGACCATGGAGTGCATCGAGGAGGACCAGGTGAGATTGTTGGTATATCAGCTGAAGGGACCAGCACATGAGTGGTGGAGAGTTGAGAGGCAGACACACTTCCCTGGGCAAGGGATATATCAGACTTCTTGGCAGTGGTTCCTGGAGGTTTTTCACGACTAGTACTTCCCCAATTATGCTCGACGTGAGGGACGGGATCAGTTCTATGAGTTGGAACAGGGGGACTTGACAGTTTAACAGTATCATCAGAGGTTTGTCCAGTTGTTAGGGCATGTTCCCCGTGTAGCAAGTAGTGAGAAGGCTTGTGCAGAGCGGTTTATCACAAGGCTGAGGCCAGATCTACAATGGGGCATGATACCTCACATGTGTACCACCTTGGGAGTGGTGGTGGCTAAGGCCACTGCCTTGGAGAGAAAGGCCTGGCAGCCCTAGCAATAGCAGCAACAGGGAGGAGGTTCCTCTAGGACCACCCTGTACCAGCGTCCCACTGGTAGCCATGGTAGTGCGACTTCTTCCTCTACTTCGGGCTCGACCAGCTCCGATCTATGCTCGAGGTTTAGGCAGATGGCCACTCGTGGGGGTGGGTGACATCAGCCACAGCAAAGTGTCAGCCGAGGTTGGCAGAGCAGTCGGTCCAGCAGGGAGCCGAGCAGAGTAGGCAGGAGGTTACCAATTACACTTGCGGTTTACCAGGCCACTAAAGGAGGGATTGCCCGATGGGGCAAGTCCAGCAGGCGCAGTAGCCAGTGCAGATGTAGTTTACTCAGTTTTTTCCACAGTACCAGTACCCTCCGCAGCAGCAGGTACCCCACCAGTAGCAGCAGTAGCCGCAGGGTTAGTATCAACAGCCATAGTAATTCCAGCAGTACCAGCAGCTGTAGCAATTCTAGCAGTACCAACCACAACAGCAGGGTCAGTACCAGCAGCCGCTATAGTAATAGTAGCCCTAACAGGCACCGCAGCATAGGCATGGTCATGGTCGTGTGATGGCCCTTACTAGGAGGAGGTTGAGACTTCGAACCTAGTCGTAGGTACTTTGCCTATCCTTGATAGAGTTGCTCGTATTCTGGTAGATCCCGGTGCTTCACTTTGTTTTGCTTCCGAGGAGGTTTACTAGTCGCTCATCTGTCACACCCCCGAGAGGCGGTGCGATGTGTTGGTTAACCTTCTATTTGGAGATTACATGTGTTCTTTTGGCTTCCTTTAGGGTGTCACAGTTGAGGTCCACGGACACCAGTTGCCGTCCAAGTTGTACGCGTTGCATCTTCGTGACTTTGACGCCATCCTTAGCCTGGACTGGTTGGAGGCTCACTCAGCTGTGGTGGATTCTCAGTGGAAGACCATGTGGTTTGAGATACCTGGAGCACCTGTTCTCTGCTTCCGAGGTATCTAGTCTACCCGTTTATTTCTTTCTATAGGGCTCGATGATGGATACGCGATGGTTGTGTAGCATACCATGCTTCTGTTTGTTCATCAGAACCTAGAGTGTTGTTGATTTCTGATGTGCCTATTGTGTGTGAGTTTTCTGACATTTTTCCAGAGGATCTACCTAGGCTACCGCCTGAGCGGGAGGTAGACTTCTCCATTGAGCTTTTGCCGGGGACGATGCCTTTGTCTACGGCATCATACCGGATGGCTCTGGACGATTTGCATAAGTTGAAGAGCCAGTTGTTGGAGCAAGGGTTCATCCGTTCGAGTTGTTCACCATGGGGAGCGCCAATGTTGTTCGTGAGGAAGAAAGATGGAAGCTTGCGGTTATGCATCGATTACAGGCAGTTGAACCAGGTCACATTGAAGAACAAGTATCCGTTGCCCAGGATCGATAATCTGTTTGACCAGTTGCAGTCAGCCACAGTGTTCTCGAAGATTGACTTGAGATCAGGATATTAGAAGCTGAGGATCAAAGAGTTAGATATTGGCATGACAGCTTTTCGTACGAGGTATGGAAATTTTGAGTTCATTGTGATGTCGTTTGGGCTCACGAATGCACCTGCAGCTTTCATGGATTTGATGCACAGGGTGTTCAGTGAGTACTTGGACACATTTGTGGTCATCTTCATAGATGACATTTTGGTCTACTCGGCTTCTGAGGAGGAGCATCTGAGGATAGTGTTGGAGACGTTGCGGAGTCATCAACTTTATGCCATGTTCGAAAAGTGCGAGTTTTTGCTAAGGGAGGTGCACTTTCTCAGACACGTGATCTCAGGTTCTGGTGTGGCAGTTGACTGTGCCAAGGTAGAGGCAGTGTTGTCTTGGTAGCAGCCCATGTCAGTGTTAGAGGCTTGCAACTTTTTGGGCTTGGCAGGCTATTACAAGAGGTTTATTCAGAACTTTTCCAAGATAGCAGAGCCATTGACCCGTTTGACCATACTTGAGACAAGGTTTGTTTGGATAGAGGTGTAACGACAAGATCTTTCTGGATCCATGTTTAATGATTTTGGTGTGGTGCTCTTGACCAAGAGGTGGTCACTGAGCCTTGGACGTGGTTTTCGTGCATTGTGTAGGTGTTGTGGGCCGGAGGTTCTAGCCCAAATAGCCCACAGGTTCACTGTTTGTGAATGCGATGGAGTAGCACGTCGCGATTTAAAAGCGACGGTCTCCCCCATCGCGATTCACTGAACCGCCTTAGAGACACGTGGCGTGCTGGTTCCGATTGGCAATAGCCAAGGTGGCCGTGTTTAACTCTTAAACGTGACGTCTACCTACGTCACGATTTCGACCGTGCATATGTTGCCCTCTTTCGGCCAGACAGAGCAGAGGAGCTCTGCCCGGAAAGGAGGGAGCTGTTGTGAGGGATTTTCCAGCGATCCGGCTTCTTGGTGGCTCATGCGGCGTGGGTTTCACACGAGCATGGCGTCCAGAATGTGGACGTGCTGGCGACGTGGAGTTTCTGGCGTTCTTCAAGCTCGTTTAAGTGGTAGGGAGACTACCCTCTTGTTTTGCTTTGTTTTGAATGGATTAAAGGGTGAAACCTTGTTTTGGTGGTGTGCCATAGTGTAGATATCATGTTTACTGCTTTAAGTTCCCATTTGTATTGGTTGTGTATGGGTTTTCTGGTGGAGAAGGTGGGCTCGGCCATTGAGCTGAGTTCACTGTCGCGTTTGAAACGCGACGGGGTTCACCATTGCATTCATATTGTGAACTCGACGTAGTGGGCTGTCACGATTATGGGCTTTACTCTGTTTGCTGTTTCCGCGATGATGTGGGTCGTCGCGATTTTGACTCCGACTGTCGATTTGGGTGAAGGCAACGTATCGGGCTGTCGTAATTCTATCGCGACATTGGGCCCTGTCGCATTTTGGTTATGGTCACTGTAGACACCCGGTTATGGCTAATGGGTTGAACCACATTTCTTGCTATCTTAGTGGGCCCTTAATTGGTCACTCATCTTGAGCCCATCATTAGCCTTGTTTTGAGCCCATTAAACTAGTAAATTGCCTTGAAATCTCGCCCGTTATCACTTTGAGAGAGTCCTTGGAGCATAATAACTCTTATCTTTTCATATGATTGACTGATAATTCATAATTATTCGGTTTTATAGTCGCGATGCATCGTGGCGCCGCGTCTCTAGTCGTGACGGTGTAGGCTGCCGCGACAGCCCATGCATTATCCATGCACATGGGCAATTCTGTCGCGTCGCCCCACCCCGTCGCATTTCTAGTCGCGGCCCTACGATACGCCGTGACAGTAACCGAGCCCTCTGGCCTCCATAACTACCTTCTAATTATCCTCCCATGGATTTAACTTAATCCCTAGGGATTATCTCAACCCCTTGGGATGAGATTTCGGCCCTAGGGACTCTCCTTAAATATCCTAAGGACTCTCCATGCAGTTTTTATTGGCCTTTATCTCCCATTTTTTATTTTTGACTATTTTTAGGAGATAATCTCATATTTTCTCACTCATGAGCTCTATATAAGCAAGGCCTCTCTTCAAGGATATGGAGAGCCTCATTTTGACCCCGAAGGGCTGCCGAAATCTCCTCTCACCAACACTTAGCCTCACAGCCGTCCTTTTCTACCATATTTCTTCACATTCCACTCCACAAAGCTTCCTCATCTCATCATCAATGGAGCATGGGACTTGAAGAGGGCGACTCCAGCATCCTCTTGAAACTATTGCACACCATCTGGGACTACATCCACGCCAGGGAGTCGCCCTAATGGGGCTCACCTTCTTCCCTCTCTTTCTCCTTCATTTCTAAATGCATTTTTTATGTTATTCTTAGATAGAGCACACTCACTACTTTCCCACATTTTCTACACACCCACAGGGTTTAAAAACACCCCAGGTGCGTTCCCACCATGATTCCCCATGTTTCTTTCATTTTTAGAATAGATACTATGCTTAACATGTTCTAATAGGGCTTTTTTTCTTGTTTCTTCTTTTTTGGCAGGCATCCAAGTGAGATCCATGAGAAGCTCTTCCTCTTTGGCCGGCTGAAGAGGAGAAAGAAGGTCCCGTCCACCATCTCCCGCAAGACAGGGAACGCGACGGAGGAGAGTGACGCAACAAGAAACGCATCCGCTGAGACTGACGCAATCGCAGCACCGTCGCGGCGTTCATCACGGCCGCGACATCATGTACTCCTCAGTTCTCTCTTTCCTTTTCCTAGAGTAGTTAGCCATCATCATTTTCTTGTTTAGGCAACTTTCTAGGTGGCGATCACAATCCATATTTCCACACTACTAGTTTTAGTACATGTTTGTGTATCGAGGGGAAGTACAATCCCTATGATTACACCTGTTGGCGATCACGGTGGGACCTTCAGTGCCACCCTCGTAGATCTAGTTTTCTTGCTTGCCATGTTTTCCCCTTTACTTCCTCTTTTGGTGCCCTGTTAGTCTGTTATTCCCTGTTTCATGCGTTTTTGGCGCGCGGTTTGTGTCGCGGCGCATCGCGGTGACGCGATCATATCGCGTCGCCTATAACGGACGCGATCACAAGTATGCGTTTCATCTTTGCTTATTTGATATCTTCTGATCCTATGAGTTCATTCATGTCTGTATCATCTCTCTCTGACATGCTCGCCCGTGTTTCTGTCTCTTAGAATCCTGTTAGGGTTTGGATTTTTCGTTTTCTTTCCATTGTATGTTTTCGGATCTAGTCGCGGCAGTGCGCGGGGACGCGACAGGGTCGCGTCAGAGTTAAGCATCGCGTCTACAGGTACACTTTGTGTGTTACTATTTTCATTCCTGGATCGGTTTCTGAGTGCTCCATAATCCATTTTGTACTATTTTGGCGATTTTGTACACTTATCATTTGTTCAGGTAGTCTGTTTGAGTCTGTGTGTGTGTGACTTACTGTGTTCTCAGTCGTCTGTTCTTATCGCAGTAGTCCGCTCTGTCGTGATAAGGTCACGGCGTACACGGCCGCCGCGACTTGGCCCGAGAGCTGTTTTGTCACTCTACTTGCCCTCTACGTGCCACCCTTGCATACATTTCGGGCATTCTGGTCCCTTGCATACGCTTTTCATCCTATTGGTCAGGTTCCCCCTTGGATGAGTGAGCCCTCTCACCTACGAGCACTCGTAGGCTGACTCGGGCCCACCTTCCGAGGACCTCCGTAAGTCCTCGTGACTGTACACACGTTGCGGTTCACCAGGCCGGTTGAACCCGTTGCACCCTTTAGTCCGAGCCACCCTTGCTTGTGAGTGTACCATCCTTAGTGACACCGAAGGACTCGAGTTCATACTTGTTAGGGTCCATTTGACCGAGTGACACACCATTAATCAATTCATCTAAAAGGTCAAGTTCAAACCTTAAGAAATTTGCGCATTAATCATGACAACTTGAGTGTTTCGTTTCACCCCTCCTCATCTCAGTCCTTCTTGCTGCGAAAGGGTCTAGGTGTTGTCTATACCACCCCCTAATTGATTGGGGGGGTGCATGCGTCATTGCTTAGGGAGATCGAGTCAGTCCCCTACGATCCTTGTACTTTATCATAATCCTTTGTTTGACATGGACCAATTCCGTGTCCTTGCCGATGATACCGTTCCCATCGGGCTCCTTGAGGATGTGGCCCAAACCACTATGGCCATACTTCCGGGGCCTGTTCAGCCCCCTCTCATCATTGGGAGTCAATCCCGTCCTCCTTCTCCTACAAGGGAAGACGACCCCCATTCGCAATTCAGTCAGCTACTTCCTCATTTGACTCCAGATCAAGTCTGAGAATTCATCATTGCTGCCAAGGGCAAGCAACCCTTGTCTCCTTCTGCTCATAATTCAGCTCGACCAGAGGATTCCTCCCCCCATGTTGCCTCAGTGCCTCACTTTCCTTCCTCAGGGGCAGATCCTACACCCCTTCGTCCTCGCACCATTCATTTTTCAGAACCAAACTACCTTCCAGCACAAGAAGTTCATCCTCGATCCCCTCCAACTTCAACATACTATACAGCCGAACCTACTTCCCTCCCCCGTGAGAGGTCCCGTGCTTTCAAGCAACCCCGCTCCATTGTCTCTTCACATCATGCCCAAACCCCCTCCGACTTCTTTACAGAGTGGGATGTCATGAAGAAGGAGCTCCATGACCTTAGAAGGTAGACTGGCCCTCGGAAGGTGGTCGACATCGCCCTCCCATCATTCCAGTACCTCTGGGTACCACCCCAGTCAGAGCTTCCTGTTTACCGGCGATACTCTGGGGTTGGAGACCCATATGTTCATTTGAAGGATTTTGTTTATGAGTCAGCACCGCACAAGTACGACCGCCACCTTATGGCGTACTTGTTCAGAAAATCCTTAGATGATCCAACTCTGGAATGGTTTTATTCTCTACCACCTGAAGAAGCTGAGGATTTCCAGATCGTTCAAGAGAGGTTCTTACAGCAGTTCCAAGATCGGGTCGGACCCGAATACTCCTTTGTTGATCTAGTAGCTGAAAAGATGAAACCTGAGGAAGAGTTCTCAACCTATGCCGACCGGTGGCGTTCATTGGATGCCAAGGTCCGTTGCCCTATGCCAGAAGAGGAGAAAGTCAAATTGTTGATCTTCGATGCCACCCCAACCTATCGGGCCATATTGGCCATGAATGACATTTCTACCATGCACCAGCTTTACAGCCGAGCCCGTTTCATTCAGACTCAGCTCAAGGACTCACTTATACACTCCATGTTTGAGACCCCAAAAGCCCGTTATGTCAAGAAGCCTCAAGGCCCAGTTACTGAGGGGATCTAAACCAATGAGCAAGTCGGTGCAGTCAGCAACCCCCAAGGCCCGGTAGGTAGGTCTCCATACACTCAGCAACCTCAGCAGCCATGGAACAACAACAAACAGCAACCTCCTCAAGGACAGAACCCTCCCCAAGACCAGCGCCAATACTCTCAGGTTCCTCCACCTCAAAATGGATATGCACCCAGAAAGCCCAATGGACCCAAGAGAGCCCAATATCCACCTCTACCCGAGTCATTAGCTGATGTCTTTGAAGCCCTTATGTCCTTGAATGCCCTTAGACTCCCTCCTGAGAAGCCAAATTGGAATATGGCAGCGGACCAGATGAGGTATTGTGTGTACCATCGCCATCCAGGCCACAACATGTCAGACTGCTTCCAATTCAAGGACATTATATATGATCTTCATGAGCAAAATCAGATCGACTGGGCAGAAATGAAAAGTTTAATCCAAACATTGAGAGACCAGCAGGGTTAGAGACAACAGCAGCAACAGCAAAGGCGACATCAGCCACAACAGCAGCAACAACAGCAGTTCCAGCCCTTCCAGCAATAGTACTAGCAACAGCAATAATAGCACCAGCCGCAGCAGCCGGCAAATAACCTTGGCATAATCCGCAACCCCATGCCACAACATCCTGCAGCTCCAAACCCCCAACCGGCTCCGCCACCTCCTCCACCCACACATGTTAACCCAGTCTTCCACCACCCACCACCAGAAGCTCAATGGGCCTTCGATGATGAGCACAAAGTAGGCCAGCTTCTAGTCATTTCCCACGACACACCCACTACCCCCACACCTACATCCACCAAACCTCCCTCCTTCACACCTACTGTCGCCGCCATTACCTTGCCGCTTTATGACTCCCCCATCTTGTCACCCATTATCCCCTCATCCACCAACATCCCTTTATCCCCTACGTCGGCGCCATTGCTAGCCAACCCCTCCGTTCTTGACACTTCACCTTCTCCACTCCACCATAACCTCGCCTTGCGAAGCAGGCGGATGTTCCATCGGATGTACCCTAATGCATTCGTAGCTATGCCAGGTCAACCAGTACAGCAGTCCAGCACCCAACAGTAGCAGGACACGGAAGAGATAGAGCCAGTCCCGGGAACCCAGTATGATATTCTGAAACATTTAGATCAAACTCCTGCTAAATTTTCCATATTAGAGCTAATCAAAAGGTCACAGTCTCATCAAGACGCCTTAAGGGCCTTCCTGCAAAGGGTCATGGTCAGTGAAGACATGAACCCCGATAACCTACCTTCTGTGCTTTCTATTGTGAATAAGGGCCCACAATTACCTTTTCTGATGGCGAGCTAGCTACCCCTGAAGCCAGGAAGATGCCCTTGTGTGTAACGCTCATAATAAACAAAGTGGCTATTGACGCAGCATTAGTGGACACAAGAGCCTCCATCAATGTATGTCCACTAAGCACTCTAAGAGCCTGCAATATTTCAGAACGTCAATTGTAGCCCACTCCCACCACCATAGCTGCCTATGATAACTCACGGCGGGCCTGCACGGAGTTGTCACTTTACAAGCAGAGTTGGGGCCGCTTGTTATGTCAGTCGAATTTTATGTGTTGAACATTGATCACACTTACAAGGCCATCTTGGGGCGCCCATGGATCGAACCACTAGGGGCAGTACCTTCCACTGCACATCAATGTTTGAAATTCCCCTACCAAGGGCGAATAGTCAAGGTTAAGAGCGTAGCAACAACCCACACAGTGGAAGCTGTTGAGAGGGTATTGCCATCAGTCTAGCCATCCAATAAGCCCATTATTTCAGTACTTGATGTGAACTACCCCTAGGCATATACCTTCTCTTCTAAGCGCCCGATTGGGTCCCCATCAGTGGCAGCCATCAGAAAGGATGTGTTGGCAAATGCAAAAGGTTGGGATATCATGTTCAGGATTGGCTACCAGACTAGAAAAGGGTTAGGTACTCATCTCCAAGGCAGAGTCAAAGCTATCACCAGCACAAGGAAATCTACAAAGCATGGCTTAGGATACGCATAATGGGCAGCATTCTAAGCCACCCCACAGTCAGATCAGTAGCCTCTTACTTGGACACTATATGACCACTTCATCAGAGGACCTATACAGCCCGGGTATAACACTATGGTGAAAGAAGTTCCAAGGTCAGCATATCAAGTGTTGGAAACTCAGCGACCTGGAAAGCAGAAGAAGGCCGAGACAAATACAGAAGCACAAGATCTTGAAGATTTGATTTCGGCAGTTAGTTTGCTGTTCAATGAACCTGAAGCGGAGGCAGAGGAGCCGGAATTAGAAGATCCCATTTCAGCCGTCAACCGCTTGTTCAGCGAAAATGACGTGTCACAGTTTCAAGCAATAGCACCATCAACAGCAGCCACCACCAAGCGACAGTTGCTTGGATTTGGTGAGGAAATTGAAATTGCAAGTTCAGCCGAATCAGCAGAGGAGGTCTGGCCAGGGTTTTCCCGGCCTCCCAGCCACTTTGTTTCATCCATCCTTGTTTATAATTCCAATTTTATTCCTTTATCTCCTCCCTTCATCCTCCAATTCTCCCCCGACGCTATCGAAGCATTAGTCTCACCTTCACCCCTCTTCACCATTTTCCTTAATGGCTCGGTTCTGTCCTTCTACCGAAGCCTCCCAATGTAATGTAGCTCTTTCCCTTTAATAAAAAACAAATTCAAAAAATCAATCAAAAATAATAAAAAAATGTGCTTTCTCCATATTTGCCAACCTCCATTCTCCTTCCTCGGATGGCGATCCCCGTCTTTCTCCTTTCTCAAATGGCGATCCCCGTCTTCCCCTTTCCTCTTCTTCGGACGGCGATCCCCGTTCACCTTCTTCCCACTATTTGAATCTTGCTGTCTCACTCTCTCTCTCCTTCCCGACGGCGATCCCCATCACCCCCGTGCTTCTTCTCTCCCGCTGACGGCGATCCCCGTCACCCCCGCGCTTCTTCTCTCCCACTGACGGCGATCCCCGTCATTCCCTTTCCTCCTGGGCGGCGATTCCCGCCCCTTCTTCTCCTTCCGATTAAAGCTGTGTTTTCTCCCGCTAACCATCATGGTCGTTTTGGGCAATCCGGGTGAGGGGCCTTCTGTTCCCCTACACCCCAACTCTGTTGCCGGCACCCTGAGCTCGGGTGGCCCGCCTCTCCCTCTAGTCCCATCGGAGGACCCTCGCGGCCCTGTTGCACCTTTTTCTACCCATTCCAATAAAACTCTAGACATTCCTCCAGAATCTTCTGTAAATATTAAATCTAGTTTAGGTTCAGGGGTAGAATCTAGTAAGTCCTCGTTCCCATCTAGGAAGAAGAAGGGTAGTGGCATACCCCATAGATATCTGTTAGACTTGGTCCAAAGGTGTGGCGCTCTTCTTGCTGTCGAAGAGTTCGTCCAAGAGGTCGTGGTTCTGAACATAGAGGATCTACACATAGAGGAAGGGCTAGATGATGGATTTGGGGTATATGAGATATTAGCTGAAGATGACCCATTAGATGAAAATGATTGCGAGATGGAGGATACTGTCGAGATGTATGCTAGCGGCATGAGGAAATTTGATGAACCCACCTCGGCAGTAGATGAACCCACCAAGGAGGTAAATGTTGGAACCGAAGAGGACCTCAGTCTCTTAACCATAGCTTCCAGCCTCCCGCCCGAAGAAGAAGAAGCGCTCATAGAGATGTTAAGGGAATTCAAAGATTCTTTCGCCTGGTCCTATGATGACATGCCCGGCATTGACCCCAATTTGGTAGAACACAGGTTAATCTTGAAGCCAGGGGTAGTTGCCATTAAACAAAAGCTAAGGAGATTCCTCCCCCACATTGCTCTGAAGATAAAAGAGGAGATTGATAAGCTACACAAAGCCAAGTTCATCTGTGTAGTCCTCTATCCATTGTGGGTGGCAAACATAGTCCCAGTAATGAAAAAAGACGGAAGGGTGCGCATCTGCATAGACTTTCGGGACTTGAATAAGGAACGTCCAAAGGACGATTTCCCGTTACCTCACTTGGATGTTTTGATTGATAACACTACAGGGTTCGAAACTCTATCATTCATGGATGGGTACTCTAGCTATAATCAAATTCGTCTAGTCCCGGAGGACCAAGAGAAGACTTCCTTCACCACCCCTTGGGGAACATATTGCTATGTGGTCATGCCATTTGGATTAAAGAATGCCGGTGCCACTTATCAAAGGGCAATGTTAGCTATCTTCCACGACATGATACACATTGACAATGAGGTCTACGTGGATGATATCATGGTGAAGTCTCGGACTCGAAGAGAACACTCCTCCGTCCTTGCCAAAGTGTTTCGTCGCGCACAAGAATAACAATTGAAGATGAATCAAAAGAAGTGCGTATTTGGGGTTTCTTCAGGCAAGCTGTTAGGCTTCATAGTCAGCAAGCGGGGGATTCAAATAGACCCTCACAAGGCCAAGGCGATAAATGAAATGCCTCCTCCTAAGAACATATCTGAGCTTCGAGGTTTGATTGGTCGGCTCCAGTTCATAAGGAGATTTATATCTCAGCACTCCCAAAGATGAACTGTTGAAAGGAGGGGTCGATTTTGAATGGAAGTCCAAGTGCCAAGAGGCCTTTGATGAACTCAAGAGTTATCTTATGAATCCGCCTGTGCTTCAGGCTCCTGTCCCTGGGAAACCCCTGATCCTGTATCTGTCAACTATCGAGGACTCCCTAGGAGCTGTCCTTGCTCAACATGACGAATCCGGCAAAGAAAGGGCAATTTACTACCTATCTAGGCTCTTCAATCCCTCCGAGCTCAAACTCACTACAATGGAGAAAACATGTGCAGCGCTAGTTTGGGTGGTGTAGAAATTGAAGCACTACTTCTTGGCTCATAAGGTGAGTTTGATTTCTAGAATGGATCCTATTAGGTATCTCCTGGAGAAGCCAGTCCTTGCCGACAGATTGGCACGCTGGCAAAGTTTCCTCTCCCAATTCGATATCACCTTCATAGTTCAAAAAGCTATCAAGGGGTATGCCATTGCTGAGCACCCTGCTCACCTTCCTCTCCCTCATAGTGATATAGTTCAAGAGGAATTCCCCGATGAAAACCTATCACTTGTATCCCAAGATCCCTTCTGGTCGCTCCATTTTGACGGAGCTCTCAACTCTAGGGGACGGGGCATTGGTGCTGTTTTGCTCACCCCAGAAGGGATCACCATTCCTCTAGCCTATCAGCTCCAATTCTATACCACCAATAACATCTCCGAGTATGAGGCTCTCCTTGCCGGTCTTAAGCTTGACTACCTCTTAGGCGCGCATCATCTCAAGATCATAGGAGACTCTCAACTCGTCCTTCGGCAAGTCCTATCTACCTATTGCACTCGTGACCCCAAACTCAAGCCCTATCAAGATCTGGTCACACTCCTAGCCAAGCAATTCCGTCAACTCATCTATATTCATACTCCTCGCTCTCAAAATATCCTGGTCGATGCCCTCGCATCCCTTGCCTCCTCTCTCTCCTTCCCCCTCAGCCGCAGCGCTGAGACAATCACCGTTCAAAGGTTAGAAGCTCCTTCCACTCAAGATCCTTGGTTCATTAACCTTAGGAGTTCTCTAGTTGTGAAGGCAGAGAGAAAAGAAGCGAAGGAGTTATTGCTTGTGGAGCTAGGAGAAATGATAGAAGAAGAAAGGCCTTGGTACCATGAGATTGAGCAGTATTGCAGAGACGGTACCTTCCCAGAAGAAGCTGAAGCGGAAGATAGGCGAGCTATCCGTAGAGCAGCATTAAGGTATACCCTTATTGGTGGAGCACTTTACAGACGCGCTCTAAATGGAATGCTCCTCAGGTGTGTAACTGATGAAGAGGCTCGGAAAGTAGTGGAAGGATCCCACTCTGGTGAGTGCGGAGGGCATGTGAATGGCCAAATGTTGGCTAAGAAAATTCTTAGGCAGGGCTACTACTGGCCAACCCTAGAAGAAGACTGTGACATCTACGTTCGTAAATGTGTCAAATGCCAGATCCATGCTGACAAAATCCATGCTCCATCTTCCTCTTTGCAACCACTATCTTCCCCTTGGCCTTTCTCCATGTGGGCCTTTGATATCATCGGGCCTCTTGGTGATCCTAATGCTCAGATAAAACAAAAATCCTTCATTCTCACTGCTACTGAGTACTTCACCAAGTGGGCCGAAGCTGAAGCATTCGCAGAAATCAAAGGTTCAACCATGTGCAGATTCATCATGAAGAATATCATCGCGCGGTTTGGAGTACCAGGCAGCCTCGTCACCGACAATGGACCCCAGTTTATATCTCAAGAGCTTCGAGATCTATGTAAGAAATTCAACATTTACTTGCATCATTCGTCTCCGCACCATCCGTAGGGCAACGGCTAGGCCGAAGCCACGAACAAAACACTTTTGAAAATTCTAAATAAAACTTGTGAGTCAAATAAATTTGCTGATTGGCCAAAGAAACTAATTGAGGCTCTTTGGGCCTACCGCACTTCCGTTCGCACGCCCACTGGGCAAACTCCTTTCTCACTTACATACGGGATGGAAGCGGTATGTCCACACGAGATCCTCATTCCTTCGCTGAGAGTTCAGTTAGACAAGGAGCTTAATCTCGATGAACATCAGGAGGCGTTACTTACACAACTAGAAATCTTAGACGAACGGCGTCTAGCTGCGGCCGATCACGTGCTTTCATATCAAAATAGACTTTCAAGATCTTTTCAAAATAAAGTGATTAAGCGCAAATTCCAAGAAGGAGACATGGTTTTGAAGCGAATTTTCATAAAACCTGGAGGTCCAAGGTCAAAATTGTTAGCAAACTGGGAAGGGCCGTACGTCGTTAGGGAAGTGTACCCGGAGAACGCGTATAGGCTAGTTAACGCCGATGGTGAGGAGCTCTCTCACCCATGGAATGGGTTGTACCTTAAAAGATTCTACCCCTAGCATTGATAACAACACCAATTGGAGAATGTTGTTGGCCGTGTGCCTCACTCCCCCTCATTGTGGTAAATGATCTCTATGTCCGGTCACACACAACACGGCGACTAAGGCCAATTCCCCGTCGTTTATGGTGTTTTCACTCAGCCCTCGTGTAGAGAACCTGAGGTCAATTCTCTTCTCACTCGGACAAGGTCCAGGGCAAAGGGAAAGCTAGCATGTAGATCAGCAAAGCGATATGTATCATGTGTATGAAGTCTCAAAGAGGGATGGTCAATTCAAAGAAAAGCAAAGGAAAGGAAACAAAAGGTGAAAGAAAAATGGTAAGAAAATAGGGCATGTCAAAGAGTGGCATACAGTCCCCGCGGGACGCCCTTGAGCCCGTCGTACGCATGCCCCAATTCAAAAAGAGAATGACCCTAAAGTCCCTAGACAACAGACAATTTCACGTGTAACATACCCGTTGCAAATCTTACAAGCCAGTACCCCGACCCCAAGACTAGTCTTATCTCATTACTAATCTTCATATTTCTCCTAAAGGCCAAAGGACCCCACACCTGGTCTGTGTTGGAAAATCATGTTCAAGGGGCAAGAAGCCTTAGTGAGCCAAGAATAAATGCACGCCGCACATAGATGTTATCCACCAAACAAAGATGAGGATGAGATCCATAGCCAATTACTCAAAAAAAAGCAGAAGTGGTGTTATCAAAATTTCAAAAATCCAAAAAAATTAGAAATAAAAAAATAAAAAATCAAAAATTTTCAAAAATCCAAAAAAAATCAAAAATTTCAAAAATCCAAAAAAAAAAAAAATCAGAAATCTCAAAAATTCAAAAAAACAGAAATCTCAAAAATCTAAAAACATCGATCAAAAATCCAAAAAATTGTGTGTACATACCGTTTTCCTTACCATGCATTGTTTATTTTCCTTCCTGCCTATTTAATAAGGCTCATCCCCTTGACAATTATAAGTCACATTCATGTTTATTTAAGCGCAAGGGGCTGAGTCAAGAGTAATCTAACCTGTTTTGCTAAGTGTGCAGGAACAGGTAATTCTAAGGGACACGCGCGGTGCTCAGTATTCTCCGTCTCTCTCTCCCCGTGTTTTAATCTCATCTCACACTCGTGCTAATTGCAAATCATTCATTCATTCCATAAAGATGACACAAAATAAAATTCCGTTAAACATGAACTATGTCACAAATAAAGGGAGGTGGTTCACAATCTCCTCAGTGTCCACCACCACTCTCCCCAGATCCCCCTGCCTGTCTGGAGGTGGCAGCATCTCGCCACCTCTGGCACTCTGGGTGCTTGCCTCACCCTGCCGGTGCCTCTCCCTCCTCCTCATTCCCTCTGCGACTAGAGGAACCCGCTAAATACTGCCCCACGAAGGCGCCGGTCGCCCTGCTGACACTTGCCCCGCTCTTGCTCCTGCCGTGTGAATGGCCTATGTCCGTCACGATCTGCTGGAGGCTCCGCGACACGGCCTCTTGCGCCCGTAGCTCGGTGCGCTCTCGCTCCAGCTCCTCCCGGTCCACCGGCGATCTCTGCACCCGCAGTGCCTCCAATCCTTCATCGCCTCTGCGACCTGCGCCTCAGCTGCCTCTGCCCGGATGCGCAACTGGTCCCTCTCACTCTGGGTAGTATGGACCTCCCCCTGGAGCTGGTCCCTCTGGCCCTGAAGATCCATGGCATGCTCCGTGGTAAGCCGCAAATCTCTCTCCTGCATCAGAGCAATCAGTCAATAATCAATTGTTAAAATAATCAATCAGAAATTCTATTGTACTTACTCGCTCCTCCAAATGCCTCTGAGCCTCCTCGGCCCTCAGCATTGCTCCCGCCAACTGGGCCTCTAGAAGCAACGGAGACCCCCCTATAGCTCTTGAAGAGGAAGCTACGCCGGCTCCGGTGCTCCTCACTCTCTCCACCTCCCTCCGCTGCGTGCAAAAGCACATGTTAGTTTCCAAAATCAGCTTAAAATTGTTAAGTGTTGAAGTTGGAATAAACACTTACCAGCTGCGCGTCTGCCTCTGCGCCGCCTCTCGATCCTACACCGCAGAGTAAGTAAGGCTCGGAGCGATGCACACCTCACCAGCTACATCTACCTGCAGCACATTTCAAATCATTAACCCAATTCTATAAAATCAAATTTCACAGGGTTTGGTTCTAGGGTCATACCTGATGTCGGGCGCTCTTATACTTTACCTCCGTACTTCAAGGCATATGCCTGGAAGTACGCGTCGTCGGTAGTAGCGTCTGACTTTAAAGCCTTCCCTCGGTGCTCCCAGTTGTCAATCTGCTCCTTCGCCCGTTCGCGCCAATCGGTAGTGTTGTGAAGTCCTCGGAAACTCCGACCCGGTCTGCGAAACCGGTCTCGGACGGGGAACTCCACAGCACTCTGCCGAAGGCCGAGTGAGCGTTGGCTGAGGTATAGGTGTAGAGGTAGCACAATTTTAAGTGCATGCAACACACCGACCTACCGAAGTAGGGGCACCTGCACCAACCAGGGCTGTCCCTCATCACCCTCCCCCCGGTACGGCTGCCAAACCACCTGCAAAGCAAAGATCAGTCAGTCATCGAGCAGTGAAATCAAGCAATTAACCAAAGGGAAAGGTTAGGGTACTTACATCCAGGTAGGGTAGTTGTCAATAGCCTCCTGTAGTCGCTCCAGCTGGTCCCGAGATTGCATGAATCTCGGCGTGAATCCCACAGCGTGTGCCAAGGCCGGGAGGTGTAGATAGGCCCAGACCTACAAAATGAGAAGCAAGTTAGGCGGCAAGTTTAAGAAAATTGTAGTTTAAATTTCAAAAGGTTAGAAAGGAAGGTGTGTACCTGAAAAATAGGGAAGAATCCATTGGTCGATGTCTGCCGCTCGGAGGCGCCCAAGCTGTCGAACTGGTGTGCGAGGAAGGCTGCTCCCCAAGCGTAACCCCCCACCTCACTCAGGTCCTCTAGCAGGGGCAGGAAGCGGCAGTGGACTGCGTCGCCCCTCGTGGCAAACAAGAGTCTACCAAGGAAAAGGATGAGGAAGCGACGCAAATCCAAGTCCGCCTGCGCCCCGGGCTCGCTCGCTAGCTCCCTCCGGCTAACCCGAACCAACCTGTCTAGATGCTCATCCTCACTCTCTCCTGCTCCCTTCCCCACATCGAACAACCCTAGGCTCTCCTAGAGGGGTACCCTAGGAACTAGGGAAGACCTACGCTCTACAGGTAGCTCCAGAAGTCGCTGGGCTAGGTCATGATAGCAGGGGTAGGTGTATCCGCTCACCGGTCTGCCATAAATTCTGAGCCCTGTGATCTGGCTCACATCCTCAAGACTGGGGATCATGTGTCCCCATGGGAAAACGAAGGCGGTCGCCTCCGCATCCCACCTGCTCCGCAGAGCCTGAGTGGGAGCCGAATCCGCCCTCATCCTATTCATCCTAAAGATCTCCCCGAAACCCATCTCCTCTACCCTCTCTCTCTGGAAGGGGGGAAACTCCAGGAAAACAGCCAGGACCACAGTCCACGACACTCGAGCCCTCATCTCACCCTGCAGTCACATTCCATTTGTTAAATCAGTCATTTTTAGTGTTCGGTCAGAGTTGCGACAGCCATGGAGGCCGCGACCTTGTCGCGACGGTGCGGTGCACCGCGACCTTACCGCGACTCCTTCCTAGGCCGCGATAAGGTCGCGTCTACTGGCATCGCCTCGACATGGTCGCGTCGCCCAGGACCGCCGCGACATCCTGTCGCGGCAGATCGGGCTGACGCATTCTCAGGATCGGACCGGCCGGAGCCCTCTTTGTCCGATCTTCTTTTCCTTGGGCATCACGCCCTACATTGGTCCTCTAGGGGCTCTGCCTACTACTCCTCCACATCCATTCAAAGATTTGGGGGCGATTTACTCACCGATTTCATCGCCTTGGGCCTCTTCTTCCTCTCTTCTTCCACGTTCATCTTCGGGTTTCTGCCTCCTCCTCCATCTCCATCTCTATGTCCGCTATCTCCTCCTCGTTCGGAGGCGCCTCCACCCGGCGTCGAGAGCTCCTCCGCTCCGCTTGCCGTTTCCTCCGGGATGAACCTTCGCCAACATCCTTTCCTCCCTCCATCTCAATTCTGGGGTGATGAAGAAGAAGATGGCGTGAAGAGGAACCAAGTTGTAAGAAGACAGAAAAGGGGGGTTTGAAGATTTGAGTTCGGAAGTTTCAAAGCTTGGAAAGGAAGAAAGAAGGGCACCCTTGCATTTTTTAATCGGTCAGTTCAAGTCGCGTCAGGACGGTGGGCCGCGACAGAGTCGCGACAGTTTTGATGACCACGACCATGTTGCGACCATCCACCTTGACGCGTCATGAAGGCGGTCGCCATAGGCGTCGCGGTATAAACCGAGCTATTTGCGCTTGCAGGAAATTCAGTCTTATTCATTCCAATTCAAATCATTACATGCTCTAATTCTATCAATCAAACAAATGCTAAAAAAAATTTTCTAACTACCATCTGATTCCTTGCCTACAATCAAATCAATTGAAATTCAAATAATCACCGGTGTCGTCTGAATCTTCTGCAAAGCTTCAATGTATTCCTTCATCACATCCTCGTCCTCTTCTACCTCGGCTTGGACAATGCTCCTCGCGCATCCTTCCTAATGGACGATGGCGCTACGCACGTCGCGCTCGTCCTGCTCATCGTCCATCTTCCGCTTCTAAATGGGCGGGTAGTGTGATAGGATGGGGAGAACCGTGCGAGCTCCGCCGCACTGAAGATAGCATCGATCCGGGTTGTATAACACAAATGCTTCATTGCCCAACAGCCTTAGCACCAACCCGGTGCGCTGAGGAAGGTGAATCGCCCGGTTGTGCAGAAATCGCGGGCGCATGTCGAACTCGGCTACGCTTATCTTTCTGAAATAGCCTCACCATGCTTTCATCCCTTTCAGTTGTGCCGTCTTGCACCATGCCTTGGTGCTCATGTGGAGAGGGCTGCCCACGAATGCCAACGGATGGTTGAGCATTGTTTTGCACTCCGTGGCCAGATTGTCCATAGCGCGAAATTGGATGTGCATGCCCATCCAAAGCTCGAGGGCAATGACGGAGCCGAAGAGAGGTCCCCCGATCGCTGCAAAAGTCAAGCCCGCGTATAGATACCCCAAGACCGCCTGGACGATGCTCATACCCTCAGAAATAGAGTCAATGATGCTCAAATTCGCGAAGGAGATGGCGCCATCCGATGACGGGAAGAGTATGACACCGCACATGCAAATAGCGGCTGCTTTGGCGATAGCCGTGTAGGTCTTGGTCTAGCGCTTGCACTGAGAAGTGATCCACTGAGCAATTGGAAGAAGATGAACATACATACCGCTCGTCATGGAATGCAAATCTATCTTCCTCGTAGTCATATCTGCCAGAATGCTCCAAGCATTGATGGGTGCCACGGTGTATGAAATCGCAAGTTCTTTGCCCCTTTGATACTTCGGGAGACCGAGCATTATCTCTAATTCTTCCAGCAAGATCGTAGCTTCAAAGCCAGGGAAGATGAATGTATGTGTTTGGGTCTGCCACAGCTCTGTTAATGCGGTGATGTTGTCCCACACATGTATGATTTTGTCGTATTTCTTGGCGAGGACAAGCACCGTGGACAGCCCCCACTCTTTCAAGTGGCTAATAGACGCGGGCGGCAGTAGCTCGAGCATGGGCGCTAGCCATGGCACCCGGGAGAACTGTCTCTGGCTGGGAAGAATATGAAGTTTGAAGAAGAGGGAGTCTAAGAACGGAGAAGAAAAAGAGTAGAAAAAATAGGGGAAAAACAGAGTATGGTTCAGAGGAGAATGACACTTACTTGGAGCTCCAGGCGCATGCATATGTGCCTGGGGATGGTGGAAAGTGGCTGGAGCTTGGCGTATGACTCCCTTGCTTCCTTTGGACCAGAGTATGGGGGGATCTCCTCCTAGAAAGGAGAGTAGTTTCACTTAATGGTGGCAAAGAGGGGAGAAAACTAAAATCAAGGGAAAAGGAAAGCAGAAGATTAGCTGCGGGTTTAGCACCCCCAACCCCCTTGTTTATAGAGTCTTAGAAGGTAGGAACCCACTCTAATCTCGTATCTAGGTGTTAGGATAAGACTAGGAGAGGTTTAAGAGTCCTAGTGTTAGTCTAGATGTCTTAGGATAAGTCTAAACCTCGGAATTTTACGTTTTCAGGGCTCAGTCCGAGTCGCGACGCCGCGATCTGACGTGACTATGTCGCGACAGGGCGCTGTGACGCGACTATGTCGTGGCCTTCAGGGGTGTCGCCTCTCTACCCGAGGGTTTGTTTTCGTGTCTGTGCTTTGTATGTTTTTTGTTTGTGTATATTTGTTGTTTGATTTGTTATTGTTATTTCTATCCTCTATTAAAAAAAGAAAATTAAAAAAAAAACAAAAAAGGTCGTCACAGATAAGTCAGGTAAGTATTTCTATCCCTACTCCCCGCATTACTATATGGTATACTACTTATTATATCATTTCAAGGACCGGCTGGTTCTCAATGTGCTCTGGGATTTGAGTTCCCCTTTACCAAAAACTGTGATAATCTAGGCGCACATTGTGAATCGTTGGATAGGCCGATGAGTTAGGTAAGTATGGGAACGATGGATTCAGACCTGCACTGCGGTTGTGGGTAGTCACTTGACCCGTTCTTATTCAGCTTAACAATATTATCCTTGATATATCTTATATTTTCTCTTTTCTTTGCATTCGTTTTGATGATTTCTTTTACTTTAGCCCAGCATGCATCATATAGGACTTTGAGCTTTCCTGACTCACTCCTGACTTTTGATGAGCTCTTGTTGAGTGCCCAATCATCCTCCAATTTCCAAACAAGAAATCCCATTCCACTCCGAATCGGAAGGTTTGCCTCCGAGTGAGTTGTTCCCGTCAGTTTGACAAGAATTTCCCTGTCTGGATTACCTATCCAAATTTTCCTTTTCCTTTGATCCGTTTTGGTTGCGAACCGCTCCCAGGACAGAGTCATGAGTTACCTGCCTAGCACGCACATGTCCCTCCAAAATGAAACCTGCAGGCCAATCGTCTAGGGTACCTCTCAATCGAGGGGTTGATCGTCCCTTTTCTTTTCTCCTTCTCGTCCAGACTTATGCTTTTCTTTGCATTCTGCTCGAGCAGCTGACTCGGGGCTTTCACGAAGATTCCAATTGCTCATTGGTTAGACCGTATGTCTCATCACCTTGGCTCCCACTTTTCAGTCTACTCCGCATCACTTCCGCTCCGCCATCACTTTGAGATACCTCCGCTACACTCCCGCTTCCCTCCCCTGCAAAGTGGAAGCCAAGGAGGGGCAATATGTAGACACCCAGTTCTTGCTAATGGGTTGAACCACATTTCTTGCTATCTTAGTGGCCCTTAATTGGTCACTCATCTTGAGCCCATCATTAGACTTGTTTTGAGCCCATTAAACCATTAAATTGCCTTGAAATCCCGCCCGTTATCACTTTAAGAGAGTCCTTGGAGCATAATAACTCTTATCTTTTCATATGATTGACTGATAATTCATAATTATTCAGTTTTATAGTCGCGACGCATCGTGGCGCCGCATCTCTAGTCGCGATGGTGTAGGCTGCCGCGACAGCCCATGCATTATCCATGCACGTGGGCAATTCTGTCGCGTCGCCCCGTCCCGTCGCGTTTCTAGTCGCGGCCCTACGATACGTCGCGATAGTAACCGAGCCCTCTGGCCTCCATAACTACCTTCTAATTATCCTCCCATGGATTTAACTTAATCCCTAGGGATTATCTCAACCCCTTGGGACGAGATTTCGGCCCTAGGGACTCTCCTTAAGGATCCTAAGGACTCTCCATGCAGTTTTTATTGGCCTTTATCTCCCATTTTTTATTTTTGACTATTTTTAGGAGATAATCTCATATTTTCTCACTCATGAGCTCTATATAAGCAAGGCCTCTCTTCAAGGAAGGGGAGAGCCTCATTTTGACCCCGAAGGGCTGTCGAAATCTCCTCTCACCAACACTTAGCCACGCAGCCGTCCATTTCTACCATATTTCTTCACATTCCACTCCACAAAGCTTCCTCATCTCATCATCAATGGAGCATGGGACGTGAAGAGGGCGACTCCAGCATCCTCCTGAAGCTATTGCACACCATCTGGGACTACATCCACGCCAGGGAGTCGCCCTAATGGGGCTCACCTTCTTCCCTCTCTTTCTCCTTCATTTCTACATGCATTTTTTATGTTATTCTTAGATAGAGCACACTCACTACTTTCCCATGTTTTCTACATACCCACAGGGGTTTAAAAACACCCCAGGTGCATTCCCACCATGATCCCCCATTTTTCTTTCATTTTTAGAATAGATACTATGCTTAACATGTTCTAATAGGGCTTTTTTTCTTGTTTCTTCTTTTTTGGCAGGCATCCAAGTGAGATCCACGAGAAGCTCTTCCTCTTTGGCCGGCTGAAGAGGAGGAAGAAGGTCCCATCCACCATCTCCCTCAAGATAGGGAACGCGGCGGAGGAGAGTGACGTGACAAGAAATGCGTCCGCTGAGACTGACGCGACCGTAGCGCCGTCACGGCATTCATCACGGCCGCGACATCAGGTACTCCTCAGTTCTCTCTTTCCTTTTCCTAGAGTAGTTAGCCATCATCGTTTTCTTGTTTAGGCAACTTTCTAGGTGGCGATCACAATCCATATTTCCACACTACTAGTTTTAGTACATGTTTGTGTATAGAGGGGAAGTACAATCGCTGTGATTACAGTCACGTCCGGACATGTCATCGCAATTTGAAAGGCGACGCCTGTGTTCATCGCATTTTAGCCTCTGTAAGGTGTGTTGTGTGCTTGGGCAGTAAGGGTCCTATGTGGACCTAGCCTTGGTCTTTTGCTGTCTTCTTAAGGTTACGTAAGATGGTTAATGTTAGTAAAGCATGTGTAGGATTAAAGAGTTAGTGTATGGCTAGTTAGTGATTTAAGTGATTTTAGTGACTTATGTTGGATACGTTATTGTATTAAGTTATGTGGTTAGCGCTCATTGTGGTTGTATTAAGTTAAGTGCTTAATGCTCATTGTGGTTTAATGTTTCTATGAAGGTCATGAGATGACCAATGACATGCAAGGTTACTACATGATAATGTGGTTCATGATTATGTAGGTGTATGTTGGCTTGGAGGTCACATGGTGACCGGTGACGAGCTAACTATGATATTGATGTATCGTGGTTTATAAATAAAGATTGTATAAGTACGAATCGTGGTTTGTGCGTTTTCCGAGTTTGGTGGTTCGGCGCCTATTTCAGAATGCCTCTTCAATCGGGTACCCCAGGTTCCGTATGAGCCAGGCACATTGTGCTCGGGGCGTGTCCCGGTACGGTGTGTACCATAGAGGTCTGTGTCGTCTTCCTAGACACCCTCACTCCTGTGTTTGAGTTGTATGTCCAGCTGAGGGCAAGACGACAGTGGGGCAGCGACTTGTGTTGAGTTGGTTTTATTCTTGGTCGCTTGTAGCATGCTTGTGGTTGGGGGACGGACACTAGTAGACGTCATTGGTCCCCAACTAGTCCTGTGTTTCCATTACCTCACTTTAGGGAGCTCGGGCCGGAGTCCCTGAAGGTGCTAGGCATGGGCCTGCAGTTGTGTGGTCTGCAGGTGTGGTGTTGGTTGGTCTCCACTGTTGGTTGGCTTACTCTGTGTGTTTATGGAGCGGTAGCTGGGCTGGAGTGTTCGTGGCTATGAGAGTGAGAGTTGGTTCTTGTGCTGTGTGTCCGGATTGGATGCTGGCATCATGAACCAATAGTCCGTTCCTGTGTGGTGGCGTCGTTCCTTTCCGACTCGTGTTTTGCCACTGGTTGTGGCTTGTGTGTACTGACTCTCTGATTGAGGTTGTACCCGTTGGGTTGTACCTTGGTGGTGGCACAGTTGTGGTTGTGGTTCCGTGGTGGTACCTCGTGGTGGTAGGTACCTGTACCCTTTGTGGGTTGTCATTTATTGTGGTACATCGTGTACCAACCTTTCTAGATGTTATAGTGAACTTGAGTTCCGTGGAGGTCGTGTGGTGTGACCTTCCACTTGTAGTATCTTACCCTTCTTCGGGTAAGCTTCCGATTGTGGTTTTAGTGTGTGGTGGATTGGCTTGCTGATGCCAGTCCTGTTACTCTACATGGGTAGGTTGCCTATGAGGCTTGTAGCCTAGGCAGTGGTTTGCCTGTGAGGCTTGTGGCCTAGGCATTTTAGTTGTTGGACGAACTAGTGGTGTTGTGCTAGTCCTATTGTTTCTTCTTACTTTCCAATGACCATGTTAGCTGGTGTGATTATATTTTAATTGCGGTTTAATCACGTTTGTTGTGAGCATGTTTTGGTTTGGCTCTCGGCATAGCCAGTGAGACCCTTTGGGGTTGAGGTCTCTTTCTTTTTAGGTGTTATTTTTGGGAGGTCCCTACTGAGCCAGTGACTTGTTGAGGCTCACTCCCTTACAGTTCCTTTCAGGTGTTAGCCGTGTGTTGGCTCGCTATGGCGTTGTGGCAGACTTGTACCACCAGCAGTAGAGTTAGTTGTATTTGTGTGAGCTTGTGCTCCCTCGAGGTATGCCCCAGGTAGTTGTACTTTTCTCTTGGACATGTAATAATGTATTGGGATAGTTGTACATTGTTATATATAGGTATGAGCACATTTACTTTCTTGTGTCTTATATAGTTGTTGTTGTCTTTTATATTCTTACTGAACACTTGTGTGTGTTATCCATTGCGTGACTTTGGTCTGTTCGCGGGAGGCGAGTCTGGATATGGAGCCTTACTGGGCATAAATATCCAGAGCCATTACAAGAAGACTGAGAGCAGAGTTTCCAGAAGCTGAAGGAGAGGTTAACTTCAGCGCCAGTGTTGGTCTTACCATCAGGCAGCAGAGGTTTTGTGGTGTACACCAACGCTTCGAGATCAGGTTTGGGTGCAGTGTTAATGCAGCATGGTGGGGTCGTCACCTATGCTTCTAGGCAGTTTAAGAAGCATGAGGAGAACGACCGTACTCATGACTTAGAGTTGGCAGCCGTGGTGTTTGCTCTGAAGTTGTGAAGGTACTACTTGTACGGTGAGGCTTTTGAGATCTTCACAGATCACCAGAGTTTGTAGTACATCTTCACTCAGAAGGATTTGAACTTAAGGCAGTGAAGATAGATGGAGTACTTGAAGGACTACGACCTTATCCTCTCCTACCACCCAGGAAGGGCTAATGTCGTGGCAGATGCTTTGAGCATATGAGTTCGATTGAGTTCGTTGATGGTCAAAGAGTGGAGGCTGTTTGAGGACTTTGCGTAGGGAGTTTTCTATCCTTCGAGGTACAAAGATCGTGTAGTGATTACCAATTTATCAGTTCATCTGTCTATGTACCGTCAGGTGTTAGAAGCACAATAGGCAAATGCAGAGTTTGCCGACATTTTGCAGATGCCTGAGGTTGAGTTAGATAAGGACAGTGAGGTCAGGTTCAGAGGCAGATTGTACGTTCCTTGTGATGCGCAGTAGTCACTGTTAGTAGAGGCTTACACATCGAGGTATGTTGTTCATCTTGGTTCCACCAAGATGTATCATAACCTGAAGAGATTATTCTGGTGGTCTGGGATGAAGAGGAGTGTGGTAGAGTTTGTCTCTTGTTGCCTTATCTATCAGCAGATGAAGGCAGAGCATCAGTGTCCTGGTGGTGAGCTACAGTCATTGCCCATTCCCGAGTGGAAGTGGTACGACATCACCATGGACTTTGTGGTTGGTTTACCCCATTCTTTGTAGAGGCATGATGGCATCTGGGTGATTGTTGACAGGTTGACCAAGTCAGCACACTTCTTTCCAGTCAGGATGTCTTGGTCAGTGGACAGGCTTTCCAAGTTGTACGTGGACCGTGTTGTTCTGTTGCACGGGACTCCAGTTTCGATTGTTTCCGACAGAGATTCGAGGTTCACTTAAGGGTTTTGGCTCAGTTTGCAGAGAGTTCTTGGCACAGAGTTGAGGTTTTTTTCTTCTTTTTTTAAATAAACGGTCCTCAAAGGCCTATCTAGGAGAGTGCACCCTCCCCCAGAGGGGGAGAATGGTCCCACTCCACCAGAAGGGAACTCTGGGCCAAAATATATATCTGAAAATATGGGCCAGGATACAGAGTGAGCAGACTAGCTCAGCCTAATGTTCATAAGACCTGATTTATCAATGAGAAGAGGTCCTTTACAAGCATAAGGCAATCTATTAAAACCCCAAAAAACCTCATTACACCTGGAAGAAATTGCATGATTAGCAAGCCGATCAGCTACTTGATTAGTTTCCCTGAAGACATGAGAGAGAATAGTAACATTTCCCTGTAACAAGTCCCTAGAAGGATGCCACCAGCGTTCAATGTGCCAATTGGAACACTTCCCTTGCTGCATAGACTGAACAAGAGTAGACGAATCAGAATATATTGCAGAGAGGCGGACTCCCAGGAAATGAGCCATGCGCAGGCCATCACACAAAGCTCTTGTCTCCACAATAATACTGCTCCCAACGCCATAGAAATTAGCAAAAGCCAGGAGAATAGTTCCATGCTTATCTCGGATGCATCCCCCACCACCACGGAGGCCCGGATTCCCTTTGGAAGCGCCATCCACATTTAGACAAAAGTCCACCAGAGGAGGAATCCAGTGAACCAGCTTCATCCTTTTAGCCATAGTATGATAAGTAAAACCATAAGATTGAAGGAGTTGATGGGTAACCAGAGACTGATCAGTTTTAAACATCATTTTTCCAAGAACAAGACCAACGTGGAGTTTGTTGCTCCGAATAATTTTTGCAGGCCGTCTTCTTTGCTGATCAAACCTTGCTGCACAACGGGACTTCCAGATCTCCCAGAGCATGAGAATTAGACAATATATGGAGATAACCCCAAGGGGAGTCTGAACATTTGTGTTATGAATGAAATTCTAGATTCTAGTAGTAAGTTGTGAGTGAAGATGAATGTTATTCGGGACCAAAGGAAGGAATCATCTCCACATGTGATTAGCAATGTCGCTGCCAATAAAGACATGATTAAGATCTTCACACTGAGGAGCAGCACAACAGTTGCACTTGGAAACCACCGGAATACCACTCTCAAGAACTCGACCATCAACAGCCATAGCTCTATTAAGGAGTCTCCAGTAGAAAAGAGATGCTCTAGGATTAAAAGCATGATGCCAAATTTTGGGTATAGGAGGCCTGCGTATACCATTCTGCCTGACCAAGTCATAAGTGGATTTAGTGGAAAACTCCCTAGAAGAGGAAGCAGCCCATATGCATCTATCATCTTTCTGCGATAAGGATAAACCAATAAAGACCTGAGGAGGAAGTGACGATCGAATGGGATGAGATAGATCCATCACTACTTCTTGCAAAGAAGTTCTTGTTGGCAACGGTCCCTGGAGGCTCTCCGCAAGAGGTCGTTCCCCATACCAAGTATCATTGAGAATATCAATTCTATCACCCTTGCCATGAATCCACCTGGTATTAGAGTTGATAATAGAATTAGCGGCCAAGGTGAGATGTTTGGGCATACCAGGAATGAGTTCAGCATACCACCCGCAGATAGATGGTCAGTCGGAGAGGACCATTCAGACCCTAGAGGATATGCTGAGAGCATGTTGTTTGGACTGGGGCGGCACGTGAGAGTTGCACCTTCCAATGGTGGAGTTTGCATATAACAACAGTTATGGCTCTAGCATTGGAATGGCACCATATGAGGCCTTGTATGAACGGCTGTGCAGGAAACTGCTTCACTAGTTTGAGGTGGGTGAGAGGCAGCTCCTTGGGCCAGAGATGGTATAGTAGTGTGCAGAGACAGTCAGTTTGGTCAGGCAAAGACTACAGGCAGCGTAGAGTAGATAGAAGAGTTTTTCAGATGTTCGCAGAAGGCCGTTGCAGTTTGAGGTAGGTGACCTCTTGTTCTTACGGGTCTCGCCGACCAAGGGTGTTACGAGGTTCGGTAAGAGGGGAAAGCTCAATTCGAGGTATATGGGACCTTTCCCCATCTTAGAGAGGATCAGCAAGGTTGTGTACCGATTGTGTCTTCCGGTAGAGTTAGGAGTAGTGCACAGTATTTTTCACGTTTCGCAGCTGAGGAGGTACATCGCAGATTCATCACATGTGCTAGATTACTTACAGATTCAGGTTACACCAAATTTGTTAGTGCCAGAGTACCCAGTCAGAGTTGTGGTCCGCAGAGTGCAGTAGTTGCACAGGAAGCAAATTCAGCCCGTCAAGATCATTTGGGAGAATTGCTTTGGTGGCGAGGCCACTTGGGAGCGCGAGGATGAGATGAGAGAGCGGTTTCCATACTTGTTTGACTGATTGGTATGTTGATTTGCCCTAAGCCTTCCTTTCTCGAAACCAAGTTTTTGCGATTTCGAGGATGAAATCTCTTATGGGGGTAAGGATGTAAGATCCGGCTCCTTTGGCCTTGGCCCCGTACTCAGGGTCAGGCGGACCTATTGGTCACGACAGTGTCGCGACAGTAGGGTCGGTCGCGACATGCTTCTTGTTGCGCCACCCTTGGGTGTCGCGTTCTTGACGCATCGTTGGGAGGAGTTGCGTTCTCGTCACGTCGTCTAGAGGCGATGCGACTCTGATTCTTGACCGTTCTAATGCTGTTCTTTCTTGTCATAACTATCTGGTCTTGTCGGGTGTCAAGGTGCGTACGTCCATTGACATGACGAGGTCAGCCGTCACATTCTTGGTTGCCCGATCATCGAGGTTTGACCCACTTTTGGGGTTGCGTCGGGGTTGGCAGCCACGACATGGTGTCGTGATTGGACTAGCCGTCGCGATAGCATTGGTGTTGTGACGAGCCAACTTGTCGTGTTTCGGGGTCGTTGGTTCAAAACCGAGCATGCGCCTCATTTCCCCCTTCTCCTTCCTCTTTCTTCTTTCCTTCTTCTTCTTCCTTCCTATTCCACCTCCGAGCCTCTTGAGCTTCTCTGGCAATCTTTGCGTGTTCTTAGTGTGGAGGTGATGCCCTCTTCATGTAGACGGCGTCCATGTTGTGCTTGGAGCGAGGAAGTGATGGTCATTCCTATGAGAAGGCCCCAACGGGTTGGCTCTACTCTTTGAGGTAGGGACTCTTCATCTCCTTCTATTTCTACCATGCTCCCCTCCACATGAGATTCTTGTGTTTTCCTTGGTGTTTGGGGTTTGGGGGTGAGAGAACCATTCTCCGTCGTTGAGAGGTTTTCCTTGAGTGTAGAACTCCTTGTTTAATGCATGATTCATGGGGTTTGAGGGTGGTTCGCCTTATTTACAAGCTTTCCTAAAGTCTACCATGCTCCCCTCCCTCGGTTGTGTTGGCATCAGATAGGTGACTGAATCAATGTTAATTACGAATGTGTGTGTATGGCAGCGGAATTAAAACGAGTGACACACACAATTCAATTAGATCAAGTTGCGGTGTGTGAGTATAGAGTGAAACGAGACAACAAATCACAAGCAAACCACAATGCAAAGAGAAATTTAAGGTGGTTCGGAGAACACACTTGTGTCTCCTACGTCCACCTCCCCACGACGGAGGAAACACTATGTGACGACCCTCATTATACCGGTATGGTTATACCAACCCACGTCGGTATAGTGAACGTTATCACAGTAGCACATTTACCCAAACAATAACATACGATTGAGATACACACAAATATAAGTACAGAGTAGCGGAAATAAAAGAACCATTGTCTTCATTTCATTCATCATCCACATTTATCATACATGGTTCAATGTAACATTTAAAGAACTAAAGTCCCTATAATTAAAGTGCTAAAATCAAATACATAGTTTGCCCACGATTATACAACTCCATGATAATTCTAGTACATTGTTCCAAATTACATACTATGAAAGTGCAAACGTCACAAGTAAACTCCAACAAACTAGTCTCCGTGCTCGGAGTCGCTCTCCACTGCCTCCTCCACGGGAGTAATGTCACCAACTAAACCTGTACGCCGAAGCAAGTAATGAGTCTAAAAGACTCAGCAAATAACACTACACATAACGTACATGCACATATCACAGCAGGTTTTACATACAAATTTAACATACAATATCAAATTCTACAATTAAACACATGGTTCGTGCTTTCACATTTTTTTTTTCCAATTAAAATCTCCCATCACATGCTCTCTAGTCATTCCAACACATGAAAGCTATACTTCCAATTAAACTAAAACATGAAAGCAATTAAGCATGATTTTCTTGCATACATAAAAGAGAACATACCTAACATGAATTCTACATATACTTATACATGCACATGACCATTTTATATACTTTAAACTTGCTGTTTTAACGTGAATTAACAATCACAACCTAACACATGAGAGCTACATTATCATTTAAAACACAACATGGGAGCAATTTCACATGGAATGGTCTACACATAATTAAGAATTGTCCCTAACATGGATTCTACGCATTGTACACCTATAAAACATGATCCTAAACACATTTAGTTTGCTGTTTTAGCATGATTCCAGATTTATCATGTCATGGATTCTCATCTCACAATCTCACATTTTGGTTTCACAAATTTACACAATTTCTTATTCACATAGTTCACACTTTACACTTCACAATTTCACATTCACATTCTCACTTTACACATGAACACATTCACATTTCACATTCACATATTTAGTGCCGTGACACATAGTCCAAACCACCATAAGAAGGACACATCACATCACATACATATAGACGCCACCTAGGCAATATAGTGACGACTCTTGGACTGCGCAGACTGGGAGAACAAGTCTCCACCCTAACCTGTGGTACTTGTCCACCTCCAGGATTTCATCCTAATGCCCTTAGGATCACAACACATTGAACCTTCTCATGGGGACTTTTCCATGATACGGTTCCACTGCCCTCTATGGAAGCAGTGTCACTTGGCACAGTTTTACACATTACACATACCGATTTTAGCACACATTTTTACACATGACGCTCACACATCTTTTCATTTTCTAATTCACACATGTGGCTCTATTTTTCCTAACATGGTACTACAGATGACAGAGATTTCACATTCAGTATCTTGCATTAATCAGGTTACACGCAATTTAAATCACTTTCACAAAAGTATGCATTATTCACATAATTTCACATGGGAAATTCATATTGCATCATACAATTGTCCATTTAGCCTGAAAATTTAACCACATGCTGGTTACAGGTTCATGACCTAACATGCAAAATTTTCACATTTTTCTGACTGATAATGTAATTACAGAAAATTTAACATCAATTCTCATATCATTCGAATTCAATTTACCATGGTGCATAACATGAAATTCAGTTTAACAGATCATAACTCTGAACCCAACCTACACAACACCACAGGAATTTTCCTGGGTTTATTACACAGTACACAATTACTGGAAATTTTTACACGACCTACACATGTTTTCTATTCCATTGCAGAAATTACAGTAAATTATATAACATGAACAAATTCTCAAATTTACAGGGTATGGTTTGACACATATACACATAGTATAGAAAAATCTAGGGCATTTAATTCCTCAGGAATCATGTAGACAGTAGGTAATCATGCATAATCCATTTTCCCCAACATGTATTTCAATAAATCTAATAATTTATGCCATCCACAGAAAAACACAGAAATTTCCACACACATCACATTAGCTATTTTACATAACATTTAAAAAGTACACTATATCCTCATGCGTCAAAGTCCGTAAATTAATTACTTAAGGCAGAACAGTTCACTGTTCTGCACTGAAGAACTTGGCGGCAGTGTCTGGCCATTCAAGGGGTTGGACGGCTAGATCGCTGGACGCATACTGGAGATCTTGGCGGCAAGGCATTGACGCCAAGTTCATGTCTGTGCAGGAACACAGATCGAGCTCCAAATACAAGAAGAATGGGGGATCTAGGACACGAGGGAAAATGTGCAAAAATAAGAAAACCCTATTAGACACCTACATGGACGATGTGTGTAGGTTACTTGCCTTTCAGAAACTCTCCAAAGGGATCAAATGAGCCGGTGAAGCTCTCCTTGGGCAGTCCCAAGAAGCTCCCAAAGATGCCTTCCTCCAGTTCCTTGATGCAGTAGACCCCAAGAAGATGTCGGGGAAGCCTTCCCCTTTGTCCCAGCTACCTCCTTGTCGTGGTAGATGGCCGGAACCAGCTTCAGATGGTCGGATCTAAGCTTGCAAAAGTAGGTTTTTCTCACAGTCTAGAACTAGGGTTTTTCTTCTTTCTCTCCTCTTCTTGCAAAGAGCCAAGGGCATTGGGGTTGCAAAAGGGGTTGGTATATAAGAGAGGGGACTCTCCTTTCACGCAGGGGTTATGGGAAAGGCTCAGAGCCGTTGGGGACAGCTCCCCAGTGGCTGAGCTTCCTTCTTCCAGGATTTCGGGGTCTGCAACGCATGCAGGTCAAAAATCTTAACGTCCACATCCATGGACGTTGGCTTAAGTATTGGCGTCCATCGATGTGGACGCTGGATCACCATGGACGTCCATCCATGTGGACGCCAATGGGTCCTTCGGCCAGAACTCAAAATATGCAGAAATCATGCTTAACTTACACACATTACATGCCATACATATGTATTATCATATACACACTACCACCATGTATTTCATACATTATTTACAACTAATTATACACATGCACACATAAGTATAACTAGTTAACATACGTAGATATGTACATCTATGCATACAGAAACATGAATTATTTACACGAAATAAAATAATACAACAAATTCGAGGGCCTTACACCCTCTCCCCCTTAAAGAAACTTTGTCCTCGAAGTTTAAACAAAACTACTCAAACAAGCAGGGATACTTCTTCTTCATCGCATCCTCAAGCTCCCAAGTAGCCTCCTCTCGCGAGAAGTTCCGCCATAGAACTTTCACCGACGCAATACCCTTGTTCTGGAGATGCTGAACCTTCCGGTCAAGAATATCTACTGGTTGCTCCACATACGACAAATCTGGCTGAATCTCCACTGGCTCATGACTAATCACATGAGATGGATCTCGGACATACTTCGTGAGCATAGAAACGTGGAAAACAGGATGAACAGTAGCTAAAGCTGGGGGTAAAGCTAGCTCATATGCCACGCTGCCCAATCGTCTGAGAATCTCATACGGGCCAATGAATCTAGGGCTTAACTTACTATGCCTGCCAAATATGACGACACCACGAGTAGGTGATATCTTCAAGAAGACATGTTCACCCACCTCGAACTCCAAATCCTTCCTTCTGTTGTCGGCGTAGCTCTTCTGCCTATTCTGCGCCGCAACAAGCCTCTTTCTGATAAGCTGGACCTTATCCGAAGTCTCCTGAACTAACTCCGGACCGATCAGCTGCCTATCACCGATCTCCACCCAACATAAAGGAGATCTGCAAGGCCTACCATACAACGCCTCAAATGGAGCCATACCAATACTCGCATGAAAGCTGTTGTTGTATGCGAACTCCACTAGAGGTAAATGACGCTCCCAATCATCCTTCCAATCCAGTACACACGCTCTCAACATATCCTCGAGCGTCTGGATAGTCCTCTCGACTGTCCATCAGTCTGGGATGAAACGCCGAACTGAGCTTCAGCTCCGAACCTAAAGCATCCTGAAGACCCTTCCACAACCTCGAAGTAAATCTCGGATCTCGATCCGAAATGATTGACTTCGGCACACCATGCAATCTAACCACACTACTAACATACAATCTAGCTAAGCTCTCAACCGACTGCTTCTTCTTCATCGGTAAGAAATGCGCAGTCTTTGAGAATCTATCTACAACTACCCAAATCGAGTCATTGCCCCTTCTAGATCGAGGCAAACCCGAAACAAAGTCCATAGTGACAGCTTCCCACTTCCACACTGGGATTTCCATCCTTTGCATAAGGCAAGATGGTCGTTGTCGCTCGGCCTTTACTTGTTGGCATACTAAACACCGGGATACATAATCCTCTACATCCTTCTTCATGCCGGACCACCAAAAGGATCTCTTCATATCCTGGTACATCTTAGTGTTACCCGGATGAATAGAGAATCGCGATCTATGAGCCTCTGCTAACACATGCTCACGGACATCTACCAAATCAGGGACACAAACACGGTGATGGAATCTAATCACACCGTCCTCATCACGAGCAATGCCTGCCTTGCCCACTAACTCTAAGAGTCTAGGGTCGGCTTTCTGTTGCTCGATCACCTCATCCAAAACTGAGGACCTAAGAGATAACTGAGCTACAAAAGCCTGGCATAGCGATGGCTCTAACTCAGTCAACGCGCAAGCCGCATCCTCCAACATCTTCCAGTCCTGCTGGAGAAATGGCCTCTTTCTACTCAGAGCGTCTGCTACGACATTCGCCTTTCCAGGATGATACTGAAGGTCGAAGTCATAGTCCTTCAAGAACTCAATCCATCTTCTCTGCCTCAGGTTTAAGTCCTTTTGGGAGAAAAGATACTTCAAGCTCTTGTGGTCGGTAAACACCTCAAATCTGACACCATAAAGATAGTGCCTCCAAATCTTTAGTGCATGAACCACTGCTGCGAGCTCCAAATCATGAGTCGGATAGTTCTTCTCATGCTCCCTCAATTGACGAGAAGCATAAGCCACTACCCTTTCCTGCTGCATTAGCACAGCCTAAACCAATCCGAGACGCATTCGTGTAGATAGCAAAACCCTCTACACCGCTCGGTAAGACTAACACTGGAGTTGACGTGAGCTTAGTCTTCAACAATTGAAAACTACTCTCACACTTCTCGGACCATACAAACTTCACTCCCTTTCTGGTGAGCTGAGTCAATGGGACGGCGATGGATGAAAATCCCTCAATGAATCGCCGATAGTAACCAGCCAAACCCATAAAACTACGAATCTCCGAAGGGGTCTTGGGAATCTCCCAATCCATAACTGCCTGGACCTTTGCTGGATCAACTACAACACCAGCACCGAAGATAACATGCCTGAGGAAATGAACCTCGCGCAACCAAAAATCGCACTTGCTGAACTTAGCATACAGCTTGTGCTCACGGAGAACCTCTAATACTACCCTCAAATGCTGACGGTGCGTGGCCTCATCCGGAGAGTAGACCAACACATCATCAATAAACACCACAACAAAGCTATCTAGATACGGCCAAAACACCCTATTCATGAGATCCATGAATGCTGCAGGGGCGTTGGTCAATCCGAAAAGAAGAACCAAAAACTCATAATGCCCATAATGGGATCTGAATGCCGTCTTGGACACATCCTCACTCCGAATCCTCAACTGATGATAACCAGATCGCAAATCAATCTTAGAAAAGACTTATGCATCTTGCAACTGGTCAAACAAATCATCAATACGAGGTAAGGGATACATGTTCTTCACAGTCACCTGGTTCAGCTTTCTGTAGTCAATGCATAACCTAAGTGACCCGTCTTTCTTCTTGACGAATAATACAGGTGCGCCCCAAGGGGAAACACTAGGGCGAATAAATCCCTTATCAAGCAACTCTTGCAACTGCCTCCTCAACTCGGCTAACTCCACAGGTGCCATCCGATATGGAGCCTTCGAGATAGGAGAGGTGCCCGGAAGCAACTCTATGGTAAACTCTATCTCTCTATCCGGTGGCAAACCAGACAAATCATCAGGAAAGACGTCTAGAAAATCCCACACTACCTCAATCTCTGCAAGAGTAGGTGACTCATCAGCCTCTGGTACTAATACCACGCTGGCAAGAAAACCATCACAACCCTTGTTTACCATGCGCATCGCCTTCATGGCAGAGATGACCATCTTTCCCGCCAAGTTCCTTGGCAAGGGATGAGAGAACTCGTCCTCACCAGGAATGCGGAAAACAATCCTCTTTCCACGACAATCCACTAACGCATAGTGCTCCTCTAGCCAATCCAGACCAAGAATCGCATCATAGTCCTTCATCTTAAGCAAGGAGAAACACCCATCTAGGATTCTATCCTCAATGCACACAGGTAACGACGGAATGCACTTCCTAGTCGATACCGTACCCGCAAGGGTGTGCACAGACAAAGGGACCTCTAAATCCTCAGAATCTATGCCTGACTCTAGGGCTAACTGCCTAGAGAACCGCTCGAAAATGAATGAGTGAGTAGCACCCGTATCAAACAAAACCCGAGCGTGCACACCTAGAAGTAAAACCGTACCTTCGGTGACATGCTCCGCCTGCTCGGCGTCCTCGCGCGCTAAAGCAAACACTCGAGCTGGGGCTCGAGGCCTTCCTAGTCTTCCTGTAGCTGGCGCTGCTGCCGCTACCGCTGCTGGGGCTGGCGCTCCGCGCTGGACTCCCTGCTGAAGTCTCGGACAATCCTTGATCTTGTGGTCGCTGCTTCCGCACTTCAAGCACTTTCCCATAATCATCCAACATTCGGAACCACCATGTGTCCTCCCACAGTGGGGACACTCTTTCTTCACACCAGGGGAACGTACAGAAGGTACCTGAGTACTGCCGGCTGCTACTGATCGCTGTTGTGTCTAGTACACCGCTTTCTCCTTATCCTGCCGCTGAAACGTAGCTACAGGCCTCTTCTGCGAAGCCTTCTTCTCTTCAAGGTATTGCTCCATCTCACCCTCCTATCTGCAAGCAGCACTAAGTGCCTCGTCCAAGGTGCGATGGTCGAACGCCACTAGCCTCATCCTCAGTGATGGCTTCAGACCCATCACGAACTTCTTTGTCTTCCTGCGCTCATCTGCCACGATATGAGGTGCATATTTAGAGAGTTCAGAAAATCTTGCCTCATATTCTAGCACGGTCATGGAGCCTTGAGCCAAGGAGAGGAACTCCTGCTCCATCCGATCTTGAATATGCTCGGGGACGAACTTGGCCCGAAAGAGCCTCACGAACTCGTCCCAAGCAACATCAATAGCTCCGTCCTCAAACCACGTACGCAGCAATGAAGCCCACCATACATCAGCTCTTTCCTGCAGTACACCGTTCATAAGCACCATCTAAACAAATCTAACTTAACAAAACATACAAGCATATAAAACTAACACATCCATGTAGCATGTAGGTGGCTAATGTAACCTTGTCCTCATCTGCACACCTGATAGCTCGAAAGATCTTTTCAATCTCCCTCATCCAGCTTTCAGCTAGCAATGGATCGCTCTCCCCCTTAAAAGAGGGTGGCAGCATCCTCTTGAATCTTTCCATGATGGAAGGTCCACCATGGTCCTGAGCTGGTACTTGAGCCTGCTACATTCAACAACAAATAGTACACATTCAACATAACATCATACAATTAAATAAAATAGACTACACTTGCATTAATTATGCTAACCTGGGCCTCCAACTGTGCCTGGAGTGCAGCCTGAGTATGAGCCTGCGTCTGCATGGCTTGCACCAGACCTTGCATGAATACTCCATAATCCACAGGCGGCGGTGGGGGAAGTACAGGACCCTGAGGCGTCGGGGCCTGCTGCTCCGCCCGCTCCTCACATCTCGGCTCGTCCTCATAGGCCGGCGCTCCGCGACGCCTACCTCTCGAAGCCATGGCTGCAATGAATTTCAGCCACTATTAGAGCTACGTTAATTTATTTCCTAACCATTTTCTTATCTATTTTTCATTCATTATTAATCAATTCTACACATGTGGACATTCCTATGTAGACTTAGCATGTAATGAAGATGATGATTCATGTATATTTATGTATAATCTCAATCGGTCACTCTGATACCAATCCCTGTGACGACCCTAATTATACCGGTACGGTTATACCAACCCACGTCGGTATAGTGAACGTTATCACAGTGGGGCATTTACCCAAACAATAACATACGATTGAGATACACACAAATATAAGTACAGAGTAGCGGAAGAAAAAGAACCACTATCTTCATTTCATTCATCATCCACATTTATCATACATGGTTCAATGTAACATTTAAAGAACTAAAGTCCCCATAATTAAAGTGCTAAAATCAAATACATAGTTTGTCCACGATTATACAACTCCATAATAATTCTAGTACATTGTTCCAAATTACATACTATGAAAGTGCAAAGTCACAAGTAAACTCCAACAAACTAGTCTCCGCGCTCGGAGTCGCTCTCCACTGCCTCCTCCACGGGAGTAACGTCACCAACTAAACCTGTACGCCGAAGCAAGTAATGAGTCTAAAAGACTCAGCAAATAACACTACACATAACGTACATGCACATATCACAGCAGGTTTTACATACAAATTTACAAGACATAACATGGGTCATGCTTAATATTGAAAATTTACAACCTATCATGATGATTCTACAATTAAACACATGGTTTGTGCTTTCAGATTTTTTTTTTCCAAATTAAAATCTCCTATCACATGCTTTCTAGTCATTCCAACACATGAAAGCTATACTTCCAATTAAACTAAAACATGAAAGCAATTAAGCATGATTTTCTTGCATACATAAAAGGGAACATACCTAACATGAATTCTACACATACTATACATGCACATGACCATTTTATATACTTTAAGCTTGCTGTTTTAACGTGGATTAACAATCACAACCTAACACATGAGAGCTACATTATCATTTAAAACACAACGTGAGAGCAATTTCACATGGAATGGTCTACACATAATTAAGAATTGTCCCTAACATGGATTCTACGCATTGTACACCTATAAAACATGATCCTAAACCATTTAGTTTGCTTTTTAGCATGATTCCAGATTTATCATGTCATGGATTCTCATCTCACAATCTCACATTTTGGTTTCACAAATTTACACAATTTCTTATTCACATAGTTCACACTTTACACGTTCACAATTTCACATGTTCACATTCTCACTTTACACATGAACACATTCACATTTCACATTCACATATTTAGTGCCGTGACACATAGTCCAAACCACCATAAGAAGGACACATCACATCACATACACATAGACGCCACCTAGGCAATATAGTGACGACTCTTGGACTGCGCAGACGGGAGAACAAGTCTCCACCCTAACCAGTGGTACTTGTCTACCTCCAGGATTTCATCCTAATGCCCTTAGGATCACAACACATTGAATCTTCTCATGGGGACTTTTCCATGATACGGTTCCACTGCCCTCTATGGAAGCAGTGTCACGCTTGGCACAGTTTTACACATTACACATACCGATTTTAGCACACATTTTTACACATGACGCTCACACATCTTTTCATTTTCTAATTCACACATGTGGCTCTATTTTTCCTAACATGGTACTACAGATGACAGAGATTTCACATTCAGTATCTTGCATTAATCAGGTTACACGCAATTTAAATCACTTTCACAAAAGTATGCATTATTCACATAATTTCGCATGGGAAATTCATATTGCATCATACAATTGTCCAATTATAGTATGCATTATTCACATAATTTCGCTTGGGAAATTCATATTGCATCATACAATTGTCCAATTAGCCTGAAAATTTAACCACATGCTGGTTACAGGTTCATGACCTAACATGCAAAATTTTTACATTTTTCTAACTGATAATGTAATTACAGAAAATTTAACATCAATTCTCATATCATTCGAAATTCAATTTATCATGGTGCATAACATGAAAATTCAGTTTAATAGATCATAACTCTAAACCCAACCTACACAACACCACAGGAAATTTTCCTGGGTTTATTACACAGTACACAATTTACTGGAAATTTTTACACGACCTACACATGTTTTCTAATTCCATTGCAGAAATTACAGTAAATTATATGAACATGAACAAATTCTCAAATTTACAGGGTATGGTTTGACACATATACACATGGTATAAAAAAATCTAGGGCATTTAATTCCTCAGGTATCATGTAGATAGTGGGTAATCATGCATAATCCATTTTCCCCAACATGTATTTCAATGAATCCAACAATTTATGCCATCCACAGAAAAACACAGAAACTTGCACACACATCACATTAGCTATTTTACATAACATATAAAAATTACACTACATCCTCATGCGTCAAAGTCCGGAAATTAATTACTTAAGGCAGAACAGTTCACTGTTCTGCACTGAAGAACTTGGCAGCAGTGTCTGGCTGTTCAAGGGGTTGGACGGCCAGATCGCTGGACGCATACTGGAGATCTTGGCGGCAAGGCATTGACGCCAAGTTCCTGTCTGTGCAGGAACACAGACCGAGCTCCAAATACAAGAAGAATGGGGGATCTAGGACACGAGGAAAAATGTGCAAAAATAAGAAAACCCTACTAGACACCTACATGGACGATGTGTGTAGGTTACTTGCCTTTCAGAAACTCTCCAAAGGGATCAAATGAGCCGGTGAAGCTCTCCTTGGGCAGTCCCAAGAAGCTCCCAAAGATGCCTTCCTCCGGTTCCTTGATGCAGTAGACCCCAAGAAGATGTCGGGGAAGCCTTCCCCTTTGTCCCAGCTACCTCCTTGTCGTGGTAGATGGCCGGAACCAGCTTCAGATGGTCGGATCTAAGCTTGCAAAGGTAGGTTTTTATCACAGTCTAGAACTAGGGTTTTTCTTCTTTCTCTCCTCTTCTTGCAAAGTGGGGTTGCAAAAGGGCTTGGTATATAGGAGAGGGGACTCTCCTTTCACGTAGGGGTGATGGGAAAGGCTCAGAGCCGTTGGGGACAGCTCCCCAATGGCTGAGCTTCCTTCTTCCAGGATTTTGGGGTCTGCAACGCATGCAGGTCAGAAATCTTAACGTCCACAACCATGGACGTTGGCTTAAGTATTGGCGTCCATCGATGTGGATGCTGGATCACCATGGACGTCCATCCATGTGGACGCCAATGGGGTCCTTCGGCCAGAACTCAAAATATGCAGAAATCATGCTTAACTTACACACATTTACATGCCATACATATGTATTATCATATACACACTACCACCATGTATTTCATACATTATTTACAACTAATTATACACATGCACACATAAGTATAACTAGTTAATACATACGTAGATATGTACATCTATGCATACACAAACATGAATTATTTACACAAAATAAAATAATACAACAAAATTCGAGGGCCTTGCACACTAGCACTAGTACAAACAACCTGGAGCACGACGACTCCAACACCTTTGAGTGCGACGACTCAAAGAAAACCCAGGAGAAAGGCACGATGACTGACTCCACAGACCACATATGAGTTCAACAACTCACAAGCAATTGAGCACGACGGCTCAAACACTAGAGCACTACGGCTCCAAACCTGAGTACACTGTACTCAAAACCTTGGGACCACGATGGATCCAAGTCCTGCTAGAACGAGCTCGATTAGAGAGTAGATCCTCTAACGTGATCTATCTCAATACAATAAAGAAAATAGAACAAACAGAATTTGATGATCTGTGTAGAACACATACACAGATCACCCAATTAAAGTGTTAACTAGATGAATTACAGACTCTAAGATTTTTCCAAGCTTTTTAGATCTGTCTTCATCACGAACTCCTCCTCTTCTTCTCATTCTTCTTCTTCCTGGCGGCGGTGCTCTACTCCCTTTCTGGATGCAGATTCCCCTTTTTCCTGCTCTCCTACTTTTCTGGGAATTGTATGAGTTCTCTCTCCTTTGGAGTACAAGAATCATGGGTATTTATAGTCCCATGTGTTCATGTGGAGCCTTGGGGTTCGTGGGTGTTGGGTTGAGTGTGAATTTAATACATTTCCCCTCATAATTTTGATGATGACAAGTTGTGATTTTAATGCACAATAAATAGAACATGTTAAATACATCACACATGTAATAACAATATTCAAAAAGCATGTTTCCAAACACATTTTATCATATATATTCATGATAATACATTGGACTAATGATTTATGTGTTTATTTCTCAGGGACGTACATCTCTTACAAGGGTAGTGTCGACACACCCACTACTGGTGTCGACACAGGGTATCAAACCCTAAGGCAAAGTCATGAAGAAATGGTCAAGTGTGTCGACACAGTCCCAAGTGGTGTCGACACTAGACCCAGCTCCCAGAGAACCCAGTTGACAGGTTGGGACAGTGTGTCGACATAGTCCCAGGCAGTGTCGACACTAGTGACCTCTCCCAGAGGGCCAGTTTTGCAGAACTGGGACAGTGTGTCGACACAGCCAGTGAGTGTGTCGACACTAGAGCCATCTCCTAGAAGACCAGTTTTGTGGAATTGGGACAGTGTGTCGACACACCCAATAACTGTGTCCACACACTCTGGCAACTTTTTCACTTTAAGTCCCACCTGGACACGTGGCACTCTAGGGATAACTTGGATCGGCCTTGGATCATGTGCCCACGTACCCCAAGGGTTCTTTTGGCCATGATGGGGTATAAATACCTATCTAATCGGCCCCCAAGCAGCAGAACTCCTGAAGAGCCTTCCAGAAAGTGCCCTTTGGCGACAAGACAGAGCTCTCCTCCCGTTCTTGCTCTCCTTGTGCTGCTTCAAGCCAATTCCCATCTTTGCAAGCACAAGAAGTGAAGATTGATCCATGAAGATGAAGTGAGATCACTTCCAAGGGAGCAGATCAAGTAGAAGCAGCCAATTGAGAAGAGTTCAAGGAAGATCCAAGGCACAAATTGCAGAGCATCGCCCAGGGACTTCAAGAGTTCAAGCATCTTCTCAATTCAGCCTTCTACAAGGGAGTTCATCTGAAGAACAAGGATTCTACATACAACTTCTTAATTCCCCTTAGTTCTTCTGAATCATTCTTTGATTGTGCATGATTTGTTGCACTAGTCTCCTTGAATGAACTCCTTATGGATCAGATCATTGCTAGAGGATCTGGATCTTGTTGTTTTTGATCTAGCAAGTTGGTTGTGAGCCTTTGTGCTCAATTGTGTTGAGTTGTCGCACTCAGGTTGTGGTTGAGCAGTTATGCTCAAGTTTCTAGAGTAGTCTTACTCTAGAGGTTGTGTGTGAGTTGTTGAACTCAGTGTGTTGGAGTTGTCAAGCTCCAGTGTGTGGCGTATTCAAGTTGAATAGTGGAGCCTCACTATGTGAGGGGTGGATGTAGGAATCACATGGTGTGATTTTCGAACCACCTAAAAATCTCTGTGCAGTGGTTTGATCTGTGATTTAACTTCACCTTGCGTTAGATGTATGCATAGGATTTTTTATTACTCTTCTAATCAACTTGATCATCACTTTAATCACTTAATTCACACAATCACTCATCAGATCTGTGAATTGCTTTTCTAAGTTGACTCTGATTCAAAGCATCTTTAAATTGGCTAAGCTTCCGCAGTATTTGGCCTAGATCTATTCACCCCCCCCCCCTTCTAGATCTGGCCCATCCCTTTTTGATCCTACAATTGGTATCAGAGAGGGTTCATATCTGATCTGATCTGAGTGTTTCTGTTTGTTCTGTGTGTTTCACTTGCTTGTTTGTTAAGTGTTTCCTTCTTTGAACTTATTTTGATTCAATGGATTCTAGAGGTTTCATTGCTGAAGGCCATTCCATCAATAGGCCACCCTTCTTCAATGGGACTGACTATTCCTATTGGAGAATCGAATGCAAGTCTTCCTTAGATCCCAGAACTATGAGATTTGGAGGGTAGTTGAGGTAGGTCCCTATGAAAACCAGGGAGAAGAGGAAACCTGGACCAGGGAGCAAATTAAGAGGGCCACCCTAAACTACAGTGCCATGAACATGGTTCAATGTGCAGTCCACCCAAAGGAGTACTCGAGAATCTCCATGTGCAAATCTGCCAAGGAGATGTGGGATAAGCTTGAGTTACTCTATGAGGGAACATCCCAAGTAAAAGAAACCAAAGCAAATATTCTTGTTTCTGAGTATGAATTATTCATGATGAAATCTGATGAAACATTTCTGAAATGTTTGCTAGGTTCATGATCATTGTGAATGGACTGAAGGCTCTAGGTAAGGACTACACAGATGCTGGTTTGGTAAGAAAAATCTTGCGCTCTCTTTCTTCAATTTGGCACACTAAGGCCACAGTCATTGAAGACTAAAGATTTATCCAAAATCTTTTGGATGAACTCATAGGATCTTTGATGACTTATGAAATAAACTTGAAGAGAAATGAAGAGCACATAATCAAAACCAAACCAGTAGCACTTAAAGCTTCATCTAGTAACAAGGATAAAAATCAAGAGAAAACAAGTTCTGATGAGTCTGAGTCCAATGAGGATGAACTTGCCCTCATGACCAGGCAATTCAGAAAATTCTTAAATCTAGAAAGGGAAATTCACTGGGAAAAAGAAATTCTCATCTGGGAAAAGAAATACTTCCTTTTCAAATGCCAATTCAAATAGAAATCAGAAAACTGATGAAGTTGTTATTTGTTACAGGTGCAACAAACCAGGACACATGAAAGGAGAATGTCCTGAGAACAAGAAGGAAAAATACAAGAAGATCAATAAATTCAAGAAGCCTAAAGCAATGGTTGCCACTTGGTCAGATGAAGATCCAAGTGAAAATGAAGAAGAAAGGTCATCAAGTTCTGAAAGTGAGGAAATCTGCTTTATGGCAAACAGTTCTGATGGAAAGGTAAGTACATCCTTTGAAGATTATACAATTGATGATTGGCAAGATGCTTACGCTGAATTAGTTGAAAACTATTCTGAAACAAGAAAAGAAAATAAGCATCTAAAGAAGAAAATTGAAAACATCCTGCATAACCAATCAACAAACAAAAGAATCTCTGAATTTGAAAATGAAGTGGCTGAGCTCAATGAAGAAAAAGAAAATCTTCTAAATGTAATTGATGAGCTCAAGCTTGCATCCTAAAAGGCCAACAATGACTTTAAGAAATTGTCTGAAAAACTAGAATTGCAACAAAAAGAAAAACAACAAAGTGATGATGAAATCAAAAGAAAAAGAACAAGTCATTGAAACCTTTACAAAAGGAAAAGATAATTTGGATGCCTTGTTAGGAACAAGAATGAAATCTGTAACACATGGACTAGGATTTTCAACACAAAACTTCAAGAAAGACAAATCTGGTGAAATGAGGGAAAAAACATCTTTAATAAAATTTATCAAAAGTCCTAGTCCTGAGAAAAATATAAACAAGCAAGTATCAAACAATACAACAATTGGTATCACAACAAAAAATTTGAAAAACCAGAACAAAGAGAAACCAACAGGTCGACACCAGTCAACAAAAAGATGAAATTTGTGACTGTTGAGTTGACGCCAATCAAAGACAGGTCGACCTGCTCAACCTCAAAAACCACCAACCAGTCAACCAAAAAATCAAATAAAAACTTGAAAAATAAGAAAAACACAAAAGAAAACATTCATGATAAACCTTGGACTTCCAAGACAGCACATCAAGCTGATTGGACCAATTCTTGGAACCAATGGTGTTACAATCCTTTTTGGTACCATCCTCAATACTTCTATCCAAACTTTTCAATGTACCAACAAAACCCTTGGTTTGGACCTCCACAAATGAACAATCATGTCCAAATGCAAAACTCCCATCCTAATGAGAAAAAGAACACTGGTGTTTTATTCCAAAAGGGAAGGATAAATTGAAAAAGGCAAAAAACACCACTGAAATAAAACAAAAGCAGAAAACAAGTCAGATTTGGATTAGAAAAGATTTGCTGTCATTGTTCAAACAATCTGATGGTCCCAACAATGTTTGGGTACCAAAATCTTCTCTCCACTGATTAATTTTGCAGGAAGGTCGTGCACCCAACTCAAATGTGTGGTTTCTTGATAGTGGGTGCTCACGACACATGACAGGAGATAAAGCGAAATTTTCATTCCTGATTGAAAAGGAGGGAGGTTCTGTCACTTTTGGAGGTAAAAATAAAGGAAAAATCATTGGATCTGGAAAGGTTGGTCAATCTTCCTCAAACTCAGTTGATAATGTTTTGTTAGTTGATGGTCTGAATTATAATTTGCTGAGCATTAGCCAACTATGTGACAAAGGTCACAGAGTTGTGTTTGAATCAGATTTTTGCAGAATAATTGACTCTTCAACTGATGAAATAAAATTCTTTGGAAAAAGAGAAAACAATGTTTACATGATCAACCTTGATAAAAACTTTTCTGAAAACATTTGTCTTGTTGCAAATAAAAATGAAATTGCATGGACTTGGCACAAAAGACTTGGTCATGCAAGTTTCAGAACAATAAATAAGGTTAAGGCTAAACTTGGTCAAAGGTCTTCCTGAATCTTTTTAAATGTAGAGAATCAAATTTGTGGGATTTGTGCCCAAGGAAAAAAACCAGAAAATCTTTTAAAACCTTCAATGATGTACTCACATCTAAGCCACTAGAATTGCTTCATATGGACCTCTTTGGCCCAACAAGAATTCTAAGTCTGAGTGGCAAAAGATATGGTTTTGTCATTATTGATGATTTTACTAGATTTACATGGGTTATCTTTTTATCCCACAAAAGTGATGCTTGCCCTGAATTCAGGAATTTCTGTACCTCTGCCTTAACAAGTTTTCCTTATAAAATCAAAAATATTTTGACTGATCATGGGGGTGAATTTGAAAACAAATCTTTCTCTGATTTATGTGCTGAACTTCACATTTTTCACAAGTTTTCTTCACCAAGAACTCCAGAACAAAATGGGGTTGTGGAAAGAAAGAATAGAACACTTGTGAAATGGCAAGATCCATGCTCTTGGAAAGCAAATTGCCCAAATCCTTCTGGGCTGAAGCTGTAAATACAGCAAATCATATTCTCAATAGAGCATTGGTCAGACCAAAAATCAGAAAAACCCCTTATGAATTGTTGAAAAACAAAAAGCCAACCTTGTCTTATTTCAAAGTCTTTGGGTGTAAATATTTTGTGCATAACAACAATAAAGAAAATCTTGATAAATTCGATGCTAAAAGTCAGGAAGCCATCTTTCTTGGCTATTCTGAAATTTCAAGAGCATTTAGAGTTTATTCTCTCGAAAACAAAACTATTGAAGAGTCTCCACATGTAGTTTTTGATGAAAATTCCTTTTCAACTCATTATTCTAAATCTTGCAGGGACTGTCCAGATAATGAAGAGGATGACTTTGTCGTTGATTCTTCACCAACTGTTGAGGAGAATGAAGACCTTGATGAAAATTTGAACAATCACTCACCTACTCCAAGTGGATCAGGTAATGTTGTTCCAAATTTAAATGCACCTCAACAGGTAATTCCTGAACACAGATTTTGAGAGATCACCCAATAGAAAATGTTGTTGGCAATGTACATGATAGGGTAAGAACTAGATCATCATTCTTGAATGCAATTCATGAAGACCCACTAGCACTAATTTCCCAAATTGAACCAAAGTCAATTGATGAAGCTCTAATGAATTCAGACTGGATAAATGCAATGCATGATGAACTTCATCAATTTGAAAGAATTCAAGTGTGGGAATTAGTACCTAGACCTAGTGACCAATCTGTCATTGGCACTAGATGGGTATTCAGAAATAAATTGAATGAAAATGGTCAAGTCATAAGGAATAAAGCTAGACTAGTTGCAAAGGGGTACAACCAAGAATTTGGAATTGATTTTGAAGAGTTATATGCCCCTGTAGCTAGACTAGAAGCTGAAAGAATTTTCCTTGCTTTTGCATCTTCATTGAACTTTAAAGTTTATCAAATGGATGTCAAGAGTGCATTTTTGAATGGTTACATAAAAGAAAATATTTTTGTTGAACAACCTCCAGGCTTTGAAAATGAAAAATATCATAATCATGTTTTTAAGCTTCATAAGGCTCTCTATGGTCTTAAGCAAGCTCCAAGAGCTTGGTATGACCGTTTGAGCACTTTTCTGCTTAAAAAAGGATACTATAGAGGTAATGTTGATCAAACTTTTTCACAAAAACTGTAAATAAACAAATAATTGCAGTCCAAATTTATGTTGATGACATAATTTTTGGATCCACCAATAAGAGCCTGTGCACTGAATTTGCAAATCAAATGAAAACTGAATTTGAAATGAGCTTGATGGGAGACTTACAATTTTTCTTGGGATTGCAGGTTAACCAAACAGTGAGGGAATCTTTATAAGCCAAACCAAATATGTCAAAGAACTTCTGAAAAGGTTTGACTTCCAGAACCTCAAGCACTCAAGCACACCCATTGCAATTAATGTGAAACTAGAAGAAGATTCACTTGGTAAGTCAGTAGACCCAAAGACATACAGAGGTATGATTGGTTCTCTACTCTATCTCACCACTTCTAGACCTGATATTCAATTCAGTGTATGCTTGTGTGCTAGATTTCAAGCAAATCCTAAAGAAAGTCACATGTTAGCTGTTAAAAGAATTTTCAAATATCTTGTTGGAACATGTGATCTTGGTATTTGGTATCCTGCTGGTTGTAAATTAGATTTGATTGCCTATTGTGATGCTGATTATGCTGGGTGTAAACTTGATAGAAAAAGCACAAGTGGCTTGTGTTTGTACTTAGGTGACTGCCTAATCTCTTGGGCTTCCAAAAAGCAACACTCAGTTGCTCTATCAACTGCAGAGGCTGAGTATGTTGCAGCTGGTTGATGTGGCACTCAAATTCTTTGGGTGAAACATCAGCTTCTTGATTATAACCAAGAGTTAGGTTGTGTTCCAATTCTTTGTGATAACACAAGTGTCATAAATCTGTCTAAAAACCCAATTCTGCATTCTAGAACAAAACACATTGAAATTAGGCATCATTTCTTGAGAGATGAGGTAGCAAAGAAATCTTTTGAACTCCTCTTTATTGAAACTGAAAAACAAATTGCTGATATCTTCACTAAACCTCTTCCTGACAGCAGATTTTCATCCTTGAGAGAGAGCTTGGTCTTTGCAAATGTCCATCTTCTTGATAACTCTCATTGGGTTGAGTGTTTAGGCATGTTCTGAGGGGGAGTCACTGTTTCATCATTTTCTTTGCTTCCTTGATTCATGCTGTTCACATCTCTCACAATCAACTTCCATTTCTTTTTGTCAATAAATTCTTCAACTCACATTGTGTTGAAATTCTTGGTATATCAAATGGTGATTGAAGAAGGACAAGTTCTGCTTGTCTGGACACTTTCACTATGCGAGAGTATGTGTCTCGCCAAGTATCAAGAATTAAATATGCAATTGTTGAGGGGGAGCTTTGTTCTTCAAAAAGAATCATTTCATTTTTTAAAATCTTGCATATCTTCATTTTGATGAAATTTTTTGGAATCATCATTTAGGGGGAGCTAATGAATTCACTACTCATTCTTTTACAAAATTCAAGATTCCTCTTGAGTTATATCAACTTCCTCTCATGATGTGCTCATTAAGTTTGGCTAGAACCTCAAAATGACTTTTTGATTGATCTACTACATTTTTACAGTCAACTCTCAACTATACTCTTCAACACTACAGAAATTTAAATCTCTTTCAAAGACTTAAAAAATCATGTGTGCTTTGACTTTAAACACTTTCTTTGCAACTGATGTGAGATATAAATGATCTCAATTTTATAAAATTCTCCTTCCATTTATTATTCAATAGAGCAATGGCACAAATGCTGAGAAACTACAAACCTTCACAATGAATGAAGTGCCATATATGTCATGAGGTATTATTGCTATCTCTGTTCAAAGGGGTTCAAAAATTAAAAAAAAATGATCTATACATTTTGATGATGACTGAGTAACTGGAAATATTGGCGTGATAAACGTATATTTTCATGTCAAAAGGTTGTCATTTACCCCTTGTAACTGGATAATGGGTAAATCTTTAGTAACCAGGGACTATGTGTGTAAAAAGTATTAGTTCTTGAGTGAAAAAGATTTACTACATTTGATAGTTTGATTAAAAAAAATGTGTCCAAGGAGAATTACTTAAAATCAACATCCTTGTCTTCCATCAGTGTGCTCAAAGTTGTTTAACTTCATCACAAGTGATTTCAATCTAAAAGACATTTCTATTTCTTTGGATTTGGAGAATATGGTAGTTTGTCATTGGCTATGAATGTTCTATATCACTCAAACTATCATTTTAATGGCTCAAGTCAATTAATGAAAATATTCTGTAGGTTGTTGTGTAAAACTTGAAGTTTGTTAGATTTTTGTAAAAATATGACAAATGATTTTTTTTATCTCTTAAAAATCTTGTAGTTGATTCCATCCATATTTCATCATGTTAAAGATTTCCCAAAATTTACAAATTTTCCTCATACTCAACCTTCAAAACTTCTTTAGGCCAGGTCGACACACACATTCCTGTGTCGACACAGTCCGAGCCCAGGTCGACACACCCATGTCTTGTGTCGACACATAGGTAATCCAGGCGGTTTATCTATTGGGGCGCCGATTTAGGATTTGTTGTTCCTGTGGACTATTCTACCCCAAAACCCCTTTTCTTCTTCCCAGGTCGACCCCATGGCCGTCCTTTACCTTTGAAAACAGCAGTAGTTTTCATCTTTCTTCCCTCTTCCCACCAATTTCTGTCTCCATCCTCTTCACACCATCTCCACCATCCCATGTTCTTCCTTCTTCTCCTGCAACTATGCCTCGCAAGCAAATGCCTCGCCGTGGTGCTCATTCTAGGGCAACTGCCAGGCCCATTACCGTTGACGTACCTCCAACTGAGAGGAGAAGCAAGCGTCGACATGACCCGGCAGAGCAGCCAGGTGCTTCATCTGCATCTCCTACACCATCCAAGAGAGGTAGGGTACCCTCTTCCAGTCGAGGTCCTTCTCAGAGGACATCTGCACACCCTAGGAGGAAGATATTGGTCTCCTCTCCTGAAGTTTCTGAGAAATCCTCCTCAGATTCATCTGGTTCATCTCATCCCTTTGAGGCAACCCCTTCTAAACTGGCTAGTGAAGGGAAATCCATCCTAAAACCTAGAGCTGTTGACCTTGAAGACACTGACCTTGCAACTACCTTCCCAGAAGTGCGTCAGTTCTCAATTTCAATCTGGTGCCCTTCATATCTGAGTTCAAACCATATATCCAAGGTTAGTCCAGGAGTTCTATATAAATTATGAGTGCACACTGAAGGTTACCGTGACGACCGGGGTATTTTGCCATAAGGCTCCATATCCAGATCCGCATCCCGGGTGAACGGACCGAAGTCTCGACCAAGGGACTGCTCACACACCAACCCGCCACTCCCAGTAAGAATGAAAAGGGAACACAAAACCACAATAGCAATAAGACACAAGAAAGTACAAGTGCTCATACCTGCATATAACAATTTAACACTGTCCCATTACATTACATGTCCACATCAATAAAAGTACAACTACCTGGGGCATACCCCGAGGGAGCACAAGCTCTCACAACACTAAACTACACACTACTGCTGGTGGTACAAGTCTGACACAATGCCGCTGCAAGCCAAACAACGACAAGCCCTGAAGCCCTAAACTGTAAGTAGGGAAGTCAACAAGTCACTGGCTCAGCAGGGACCACCAAAAATCTCAACAAAAACCTCAACAACCAAGAGACCTCAACCCCGGAGGGTCTCACTGGCAACACCAATAGCCAAACCATTTCATGCTCACATCATAACAATAAATAACAATTAAACATAATCATGATAATAAACATAAAGTCCTCGGAAGGAGAGTGGGACTACATGACTAATATAATATCATTAGTCAGCCCAACTACTAAAGTGCCTAAACCACAGTCTCATTGGCACACTGCTACAACAACTGGTTGCCTAAGCTATATGCCACACAAGCAAACCATTGCCCAGGCTTACAAGCTTCACAGGCGAACCCAAATCACGTGGGTACTAGGACAGCCAACCAAGTGCTAGTCCATTAAACCCCAAACCACACTACGACGAGAGCCACACATAAGTGGTAGAATTGGCTACAGCTAGCTAGTCCTTCACACACTAAAACCATAATGGAACCATACCCAAAAGGGTAAAACTCAACAAGTGGAAGGTCTCACACGGCCTCCACGGAGCACAGCTCTACTAAACCACAACATGCCTAGGCCACAAGCCTCATCGGCAAATCCCACAAGGTAACATAATTGGCAATTACAACTAATTCACATTAAATTATAAACAAAGATCTACTTAAAACGGATAGGATATCGACAAGTGGCAGGTCAAACCACAAAACTACCACAACACACGAGAGCCTGAAAAGGTTGGTACACAATGTACCATCACAAAACTACACAGTAACCCACGAAGGGTACAGGTACCTGCTACTCTGAGGCACCACAACACAAACACCGAACAAGGGTACAAGTAGGTGATAAACACCACACTGAACCACAATTATATTATACCTTTATTTAGGCACAATATTATAAGTAAAACCTCAACCGGCAAGTCACACAAACCACAACTCAGTCACAATTGTGCCAACACAGGGCACACCTCGAACTGGTCAAACCTCGACCACGAGTCACAAACTTACGAACTACAGCCAGTGGCAAAGCACGAGTCAGAAAGAACGACGCCACCACACGGGAACAGACTACTGGCTGATCAGGCCAGTATCGAACCCGGACAACACAACACAAGAACAACCTCTCAGCCTCGCAGTCACGGACGAAAGGTCCAACTGCCGCTCTACAAGAACAAGTCAAACAACACTAGAGACCAACCAACACCACACCTGCAGACACACGGCTGCAGGCCCATGCCTGGCACCTTTAGGGTCTCTGGCCGGAGCACCCTAAAGTGAGGCACTGGAAAACCGGACTAGCTAGGGACCAGTGTCGACTACTGGTGTCCGCACCCCCAACTACGAGCGCGCTACAAGCGACTACACACCGACAAACACAAGCCGCTGCCCTACTGTCGCCTTTCCCTCAGTCGGACGTACAACTCAAGCACAGGAGTGAGGGTGTCCAGGAAGACGACACAGACCTCGACGGTACCACACTGTACCAGGATAAAACCACGAGCACAACAAGCACACGTGCCTGGCTCACAAAGAACCTGGGGTACCCGACTAGAGAGACATTCCGGAATAGGCGCCGGACCACCACACTCGGCTAGCACAAACCACAACACTTATACATTTAACACAAACCACAATACACGTGTGAGGAATAGCTTGTCCTGGTCACTCGCGACCTACAAGCTAGTCTACACAAACACATATATAAATCATATTAAAAATAATGCCACGACCTGACGTTGGTCACATAGTGACCTTTACTACCATACTAGGCATAATACATTAACACTCATACTTTATTACTTATCCATTTAGGATGACTTGCAAAAGATCTTAAAGTATCAAGGCTAGGTTCCCATGTGAACCTCATCGTCACAAGACTACGGACCAATCATAATAATTAAGATATAATAAACACAATAACGTACGATATGCCATGCACACGCAAACCATACGCATGGCATCCAAACCACATAGACCTCACGACACACCCTGGTTGGTGTACCATACGACATTCACGTAAACCACAAGTCCAACACATGGACAACGCACTCCAAGAGTGCCACGGGTGCCAACACACCACACATACTACGTAAACACCAAACCGATTACGTACATCACATATTAACCACATAAAAGATGCTCACTTCAAGAGCTATGCGCTCCATGAACGTAACACGTGCAATGGCTCTCACCTATCATTGCCATGCACAAGCAACCACATGATATTCATAACCAGAAAAAACTACGTAAAACATGCTGCATTGATACATGCACAAGTTGGCGGCAACATCGATTGCCGTCCACCATAAATAAACGGCATTATCCCCTGCCGTCAATACTAAATAAACTCGATATTAGCGGCTAGCCATCTGGCCGTTAATATCCAAATAAAGAACTCGACGTCAATCGATATTGACGCCAAGATCTTCAGTTCCCAGGTATACAAAACACACAGACCGGCCCAAAGCCAGTCATACGGGCAACTTAGCCCCTCAACCGGTAAGAATACAAGGGGAGACATTTCCCCATACATCTACATACTATAATTAAATCAGAGAAACAAGATCCAACACATGGATCAATCAAATCACCCGATTTCCAGCATGAAGGACCATTTTCCCAACAACCCAATTAACATCGTTTTATGCAAAGAAAGCATAACAAATCAACCAGGGAAAATCAACGGGTCTAGTCCCTACCTCAGAAACGCGATTGAACTTCCGAAGAACCTTGAATCACGTCGAAACCTGAGGAACGCCCCACTAATACCTCGCTCCAATTCGACATTCCCCGCCTGATCTGCTGCTACCACGCGCACCACAGCCTTCCCACGTGCTCCCGCCAACCATCGGAACTCGTGAAGAAGCTCAAAGGTGAAGGTGGGCGAAGTGGAGAGGAGAGAGTGGGGAAAGAACAGGGCTCGGGTCAGCCCTAAAAACACAGGCGCCACAGGTTAACGTCAACCTCTGCGCCGCTAACCAAACCGCCCCAACTAGGCGTCCACATCTTTGGCCGCCAAGTTCAACAATTGACGTCTACATCGATGGACGCCAAGAACATGTTAACGGCAACACCATTGCCGCCAACACACAGTCGACGTCACACACCTGGACGCCAACTCACTGCTGATGTCCAGCACACTGAACACCAACACAGATCCATAACCAACCCTGGTAAGGATCCAACAAGAAACACACAACACAAGTCGCACTGGTCACAGCTTGACCATCCCACACGCTAAACAAAGGATCCACAAAGATCCGAAAAATGCGCGACGTTACATTATTATCACCTAAAAAGAAATGTCGTCCTCGACATGTAAAACAAATCACAACAAACCAGATTATCACCTAAAAAGAAATAAAATCGTACACAGAACAAGTAGGATACTCTTCTATTGCATCTGCCTTTCAAATCATCTATCCATTTCCATCCTTGCTTTGCTCCTTTCTTTTCTTTCAATTCATTTCACAATTACTTCATTCTGACGATTTCATTGCCTTTCCTTACTTTTTAATTGTAGACGATTCTACCTTGCCAATGGCGCTTTATCTCCTTGGACTGAACCTGCTTTCACAATTTTCCGACTGTGTTTGCAACATTTCTTTCGAGGCCGCTTTATCTTTCTCAAATATCTTACACTATAATATTCTTTCATGACGCCATTTTCTTTTTCATTTATCACTATTTGCTGTTATCCTGCCTCATCTGCATTTACATTCACAATTGATACCTCTTCAAAGAAAACCAATCATCATCTTTGAATTTTTTGTCCTTTCATATTATTCTGTTCATACCGCTTTAAGTCAATCTCTGATTGAAAACCATAATAAACTCTGTTCCTTTATTCCGCTGCGTAAAACTTTACACTTTCTCTTTATTCAAGCAATCCTTAAGCAATCTGTAAATATTAAATTTTTCTTTGCTTCCACTTCCACTGCGCTACTCTGATCACACTGAACACTTTTGCAAAATATTCCACAATTTTTGCTCACAGTATTGCTTTCAATTGTTTTCTTCTGGCTTCAACTGAATTCATTTCTAACTTTAACTGCTTCTCAAATCATCTTATTCAATTAATCTGAGCTGAAGGTATTACTGCAATTTCTGACCTGCTAAAGCGCTAAAAACATGTTGTACTCTTCATATACTTTTCTTGCTTTACTGGCATTCTCTGGCTAATCTCATAATTTTGTTTCATAACCTTTCCAAATACTCTTTAATTAATATGTTCCTGCTCCGGCATGAAACTCTGGAATATCTTAATAATAATTCATTTCTGCATCAATTGAATCAATTCTTTGTACCAATATGCAAACTCTATCTGACATTTTCTGACTCATCTGATCTTATTCACTTTATCATTTGCTAAATTCTTCCTTCTTGTAATTCATATCCTTTCTTTATCTAAACTGCCAATCATCAACTAAATATTTCTTTTGTGCAATTCTCACAAATTCTTATTGCACACTAATCCTTCTTTTCTCTCTTTTTTATTCAACTGATCATTTCTATACTTATTTATACAAATCTTCATATCACACTTTCTGTTACCATCATTATTCATAACACTTTTCTCAAATTTCTGATCTCAGCATATTAATCTATCTGCCATAAATCACCGCTCTTTTATGTACTAATATCTCTTTTAAAGCTGATCTGCCTCACTTAATCATATCAAACTCTTCATAACACTAATTACATTCTGATCCACACTTTCTTGATATCATCTGACTCAGATTTCTAATGCCACAATATCTTTGCTGAGGTTCCCAACTATACTTTATACATTTAATCATTTTCGGACACATCTTGAGCTGTTCCTCATCACCTCATTACCATATACCTGCCTCTGCCAGCTTTCTATCTCATTATAACTTACTTACTGAATTCCATATCCAAATTTGTTAATCTCTTCAATTCCTTTAACTGCGAATCTTTAACAGCCAAACTGATCTATCACAGAAATACTCTATACTTGTCTCTGCTAACTCTGTACTTTATTAACATATAACAGGTATATCCCTCTCAGAGCACTACTTTACATTTCTCCTCTAATCTCTGCAACTGAAAACTTTTAAATACTATACTTTAACTGCTTTAACTGCACTAGTGCCAGGATGCTACCACACAACTTATACCACTATTCACGTTGTGGCACAACAACTGCTCACAACTGCCAATTTAACAAACAGAAACACACAGTTTACGTGCCAAAAGCTCACGTAAAAACTACTTTATATCACACAAAACCGCAGACTTACTACCAGCAGTGGACATTAATCCATGTATTGGGACATTGTAACTTCAATGTCTTTTCATATTCTAACTGGACATTGCTCTGATACCAACTGTGACGGACCGGGGTATTTATGCCCATTAAGGCTCCATATCCAGATCCGCCTCCCGCGAACGGACCGAAGTCTCGCAAGGGATAGCTCACACAAACGTCCAGTAAGAATATAAAAGACAAACCACAATAGTATAAGACACAAGAAAGTACAAGTGCTCATACCTGCATATAACAATTTACAACTGTCCCATTACATTAATACATGTCCAATTAAAAGTACAACTACCTGGGGCATACCCCGAGGGAGCACAAGCTCACACAACACTAACTACTACACTACTGCTGGTGGTACAAGTCTGACACAACGCCGCTGCAAGCCAAACACACGGCAAGCCCTGAAAAGAACTGTAGGGGAGTGAGCCTCAACAAGTCACTGGCTCAGCAGGGACCACCCAAAAACCTCAACAACCAAACAGAAGAGACCTCAACCCCGGAGGGTCTCACTGGCAACACCAATAGCCAAACCATTTCATGCTCACATCATAACAATAAATAACAATTAAACATAATCATGATAATAAACATAAAGTCCTCGGAAGGAGAGTGGGACTACATGACTAATATAATATCATTAGTCAGCCCAACTACTAAAGTGCCTAAACCACAGTCTCACTGGCACACTGCTACAACAACTGGTTGCCTAAGCTATATGCCACACAAGCAAACCATTGCCCAGGCTACAAGCTTCACAGGCGAACCCCAATCACGTGGGTACTAGGACAGCCAACCAAGTGCTAGTCCATTAAACCCCAAACCACACTACGACGAGAGCCACACATAAGTGGTAGGACTGGCTACAGCTAGCTAGTCCTTCACACACTAAAACCATAATCGGAACCATACCCAAAAGGGTAAAACTCAACAAGTGGAAGGTCTCACACGGCCTCCACGGAGCACAGCTCTACTAAACCACAACATGCCTAGGCCACAAGCCTCATCGGCAAATCACCCACAAGGTAACATAATTGGCAATTACAACTAATTCACATTAAATTATAAACAAAGATCTACTTAAAACGGATAGGATACGACAAGTGGCAGGTCAAACCACAAAACTACCACAACACACGAGAGCCTGAAAAGGTTGGTACACAATGTACCATCACAAAACTACACAGTAACCCACGAAGGGTACAGGTACCTGCTACTCTGAGGCACCACAACACAAACACCCGAACAAGGGTACAAGTAGGTGATAAACACCACACTGAACCACAATTATATTATACCTTTATTTAGGCACAATATTATAAGTAAAACCTCAACCGGCAAGTCACACAAACCACAACTCAGTCACAATTGTGCCAACACCAGGGCACACCTCGAACTGGTCAAACCTCGACCACGAGTCACAAACTCACGAACTACAGCCAGTGGCAAAGCACGAGTCAGAAAGAACGACGCCACCACACGGGAACGGACTACTGGCTGATCAGGCCAGTATCCAACCCGGACAACACAACACAAGAACAACCTCTCAGCCTCGCAGTCACGGACGAAAGGTCCAACTGCCGCTCCACAAGAACAAGTCAAACAACTGTGGAGACCAACCAACACCACACCTGCAGACACACAGCTGCAGGCCCATGCCTGGCACCTCTAGGGTCTCTGGCCGGAGCACCCTAAAGTGAGGCACTGGAAAAAGGACTAGCTGGGGACCAGTGTCGACTACTGGTGTCCGCACCCCCAACTACGAGCGCGCTACAAGCGACTACACCCACAAACACAAGCCGCTGCCCTACTGTCGTCTTTCCCTCAGCCGGACGTACAACTCAAGCACAGGAGTGAGGGTGTCCAGGAAGACGACACAGACCTCGACGGTACCACACTGTACCGGGACAAACCCCGAGCACAACAACACACGTGCCTGGCTCACAAAGAACCTGGGGTACCCGACTAGAGAGGCATTCCGGAATAGGCGCCGGACCACCACACTCGGCTAGCACAAACCACAATACACGTGTGAGGAATAGCTTGTCCTGGTCACTTGCGACCTACAAGCTAGTCTACACAAACACATATATAAATCATATTAAAAATAATGCCACGACCTGACATTGGTCACATAGTGACCTTTACTACCATACTAGGCATAATACATTAACACTCATACTTTATTACTTATCCATTTAGGATGACTTGCAAAAGATAATAAAGTATCAAGGCTAGGTTCCCATGTGAACCTCATCGTCACAAGACTACAGACCAATCATAATAATTAAGATATAATAAACACAATAACGTACGATATGCCATGCACACGCAAACCATACGCATGGCATCCAAACCACATAGACCTCACGACACACCATGGTTGGTGTACCATACGACATTCACGTAAACCACACGTCCAACACATGGACAACGCACTCCAAGAGTGCCACGGGTGCCAACACACCACACATACTACGTAAACACCAAACCGATTACGTACATCACATATTAACCACATAAAAGATGCTCACTTCAAGAGCTATGCAGTCCATGAGCGTAACACGTGCAATGGCTCTCACCTGTCATTGCCATGCACAAGCAACCACATGATATTCATAACCAGAATAACTACGTAAAACACGCTGCATTGATACATGCACAAGTTGGTGGCAACATCGATTGCCGTCCACCATAAATAAACGGCATTATCCCCTGCCGTCAATACTAAATAAACTCGATATTAACGGCTAGCCATCTGGCCGTTAATATCCAAATAAAGAACTCGACGTCAATCGATATTGACGCCAAGATCTTCAGCTCCCAGGTATACAAAACACACAGACCGGCCCAAAGCCAGTCATACGGGCAACTTAGCCCACAACCGGTAAGAATACAAGGGGAGACATTTCTTCATACATCTACATACTATAATTAAATCAGAGAAAAAAGATCCAACACATGGATCAATCAAATCACCCGATTTCCAGCATGAAGGACCATTTTCCCAACAACCCAATTAACATCCGTTTTATGCAAAGAAAGCATAACAAATCAACCAGGGAAAATCAACGGGTCAGTCCCTACCTTAGAAACGCGATTGAACTTCCGAAGAACCTTGAATCACGCCGAAACCCGAGGAACGCCCCACGAATACCGCACTCCAATTCGACATTCCCCGCCTGATCTGCTACTACCACGCGCACCACAGCCTTCCCACGTGCTCCCGCAAACCATCGGAACTCGTGAAGAAGCTCAAAGGTGAAGGTGGGCGAAGTGGAGAGGAGAGAGTGGGGAAAGAACAGGGCTCGGGTCAGCCCTAAAAACACAGGCGCCACAGGTTAACGTCAACCTCTGCACCGCTAACCAAACCGCCCCAACTAGGCATCCACATCTTTGGCCGCCAAGTTCAACAATTGACGTCTACATCGATGGATGCCAAGAACATGTTAACGGCAACACCATTGCCGCCAACACACAGTCGACGTCACACACCTGGATGCCAACTCACTGCTGATGTCCAGCACACTGAACACCAACACCGATCCATAACCAACCCTGGTAAGGATCCAACAAGAAACATACAACACAAGTCACACTGGTCACAGCTTGACCATCCCACACGCTAAACAAAGGATCCACAAAGATCCGAAAAACGTGCAACGTTACATTACCAGTCAGAAGTCAAGGGTGTTTTGATTGATTTGTCTACTGAAGTGGCTGCAACCTTGTTTAAAATTCCTGATGAAGGTGCTGACTATCATGATTTTGAGTTTGACCTGCATGAAGCATATTCACTGCTTACTGGACCCCAGCTGATGAGTCAGACCCAAAGCAGACTTATGTCACCAAGTTTAACACCAACACCTTCCCACCTATTTTGAGACTGATCCATCATATTCTGACCACTATAATCACTCCTCAAGGTGGTGGAAGGGATAGGTTAATTGACATACAGAGGTTCATTATATACTGCATGAAGAAAGAGATAAAAATCAATTTGCATGTCATCATGTATCAGATTATGTCAGAAACTACAAGGAAAGATCTACATAGATTCCTTCCTTATGCAGCTCATCTCACACCAGTTTTTTAGCATTTTGGAGTATCTTTTGAGAATGAGCAAGCCCAGTCAATCCCAAAGTCCAACATCTATTGCTTTAAGCATTTGCAAAAGTTCATGGGATTCAGACTTGAAGGTGATCAAGTAAGAAGAGGTCCTATAGTTGTTGAGGCCCCAGTGGTTCCTGAGGTTGTAGAACCACCTTCTGAGGTTGCCCACTCTCCTCCACATGATCAAGAGGACCAGCCTCCCAATGAAATTGGAGCACCTATACCTCAGGATGTTCCTCACACACCTCCATTTCAAGCCTCTTCACCACATCTCCCTGATGTGGAAATTCCATCTTTCACTCCACATTACCAAGCATCTGCCTCTACTTCCACTGGTGGACCTTCTGTTCCACCAGAGCTATATTCTTTTTGAATGACAAGTTTGATACCATCAGCTCTTCCATCCTCCAGATGTCAGAGAGTTTTGAGCTCCGAATTCAAAGGTTGGAGAATTCTGTGAATGCTCAGTTCATTAAGCATAAAGATGCAGCTGATCATGCCACCCAAAGGTTTAACAGGCTAATTGGCACTTTGGGTGATGCATTCCTTCAGTTAAAGGAACATCAGGACACGCTGGAAAAGGTCCTTGAAGGGATATAGTATATTCTTAGAAGAATTTATTCAACAGTCAGGAAGCAGTGACTCAAATTTCGAAGACTAGACTTTCATTTTCACACATGGTTGATGATTTGGAACGCATGAAGAACCTATCAGCTCACATAGACAATGAGATGTCTACCCTTAAGAAGGAGCTCAGAGATATCAACAGACATGGATTTGCAAGCTCTTCTTCAGGTTCACAACCCTTTTCAGCTGATTTATCTGCATTCCAGTCCAACATGTATGACAGCAGTCAAAGGTTGGAAGAACTGCTGCATACCAGACTTTCTACATTGCAAAGTCAGTTGAGATCCAACCTTCAAGCAATGGAGTCAAGATTGAAGACCATAGAGTCTCTCCTTCTTCCTATTCCTCCTCCACCTCCATCCTCTTGATGGATCTTATCTTTTGATGATGTCAAAGGGGGAGAAGGAATATCCTTGTAATGAATACTTTTGTTGAATGAGAAAGAACTTGATTTGGAATGTAATTGAATATCTATGTAATGAATATCTTTGTTTAATGAGAAGGAGTACTTATTTGAATGAGATTGAAAATTTTTGTAATGAATGGATGACATGTCAATGAATGGATGATTGTAAATGTCAAACCCTGTGAACTTCATTGTGCAAAATTGTCAAATGTTGCTAAATTATGCTCAATGGCCTTTGATGAATGTGAATGAAAATATTGAAACATGGGTTCATTGTCATTGAGTGTGTATGTGATTGAATGTTGTGTGAATAAATGGCTTAAAATCACATTTCATTGTAAATTCAAATCTTCATGTGGACTTAGTGTTGCCATCATCAAAAAAGGGGAGATTGTTGGGTTGAGTGTGAATTTAATACATTTCCCCTCATAATTTTGATGATGACAAGTTGTGATTTTAATGCACAATAAATGGAACATGTTAAATACATCACACATGTAATAACAATATTCAAATAGCATGTTTCCAAACACATTTTATCATATATATTCATGATAATACATTGGACTAATGATTTATGTGTTTATTTCTCAGGGACATACATCTCTTGCAAGGGTAGTGTCGACACACCCACTACTGGTGTCGACACAGGGTATCAAACCCTAAGGCAAAGTCATGAAGAAATGGTCAAGTGTGTCGACACAGTCCCAAGTGGTGTCGACACTAGACCCAGTTCCTAGAGAACCCAGTTGACAGGTTGGGACAGTGTGTTGACACAGTCCCAGGCAGTGTCGACACTAGTGACCTCTCCTAGAGGGCCAGTTTTGTAGGACTGGACAGTGTGTCGACACAGCCAGTGAGTGTGTCGACACTAGAGCCATCTCCTAGAAGACCTGTTTTGTGGAATTGGGACAGTGTGTCGACATACCCAATGACTGTGTCGACACACTCCGGCAACTTTTTCACTTTAAGTCCCACCTGGACACGTGACACTATAGGGATCACTTGGATCGACCTTGGATCATGTGCCCACGTACCCCAAGGGTTCTTTTGGCCATGATGGGGTATAAATACCTATCTAATCGGCCCCTAAGTAGCAGAACTCTTGAAGAGCCTTCCAGAAAGCGCCCTTTGGCGGCAAGACAGAGCTCTCCTCCCGTTCTTGCTCTCCTTGTGCTGCTTCAAGCCAATTCCCATCTTTGCAAGCACAAGAAGTGAAGATTGATCCATAAATATGAAGTGAGATCACTTCCAAGGGAGCAGATCAAGTAGAAGCAGCCAATTGAGAAGAGTTCAAGGAAGATCCAAAGGCACAAATTGCAGAGCATCGCCCAGGGACTTCAAGAGTTCAAGCATCTTCTCAATTCAGCCTTCTACAAGGGAGTTCATCTGAAGAACAAGGATTCTACATACAACTTCTTAATTCCCCTTAGTTCTTCTGAATCATTCTTCAGATTGTGCATGACTTGTTGCACTAGTCTCCTTGAATGAACTCCTTATGGATCAGATCATTGTTAGAGGATCTGGATCTTGTTGTTTTTGATCTAGCAAGTTGGTTGTGAGCCTTTGTGCTCAATTGTGTTGAGTTGTCACACTCAGGTTGTGGTTGAGCAGTTATGCTCAAGTTTCTAGAGTAGTCTTGCTCTAGAGGTTGTGTGTGAGTTGTTGAACTCAGTGTGTTGGAGTTGTCAAGCTCCAGTGTGTGGTGTATTCAAGTTGAATAGTGGAGCCTCACTGTGTGAGGGGTGGATGTAGGAATCACATGGTGTGATTTTCGAACCACCTAAAAATCTCTGTGCAGTGGTTTGATCTGTGATTTAACATCACCTTATGTTAGATGTATGCATAGGATTTTTATTACTCTTCTAATCAACTTGATCACTCACTTTAATCACTTAATTCACACAATCACTCATCAGATCTGTGAATTGCTTTTCTAAGTTGACTCTGATTCAAAGCATCTTTAAAATTGGCTAAGCTTCCGTAGTACTTGGCCTAGATCTATTCAACCCCCCCCCTTCTAGATCTGGCCCATCCCTTTTTCGATCCTACAGTGGGCACAAAAATCTAGGTAAAATCCCTTGATTCCCATGCAGACGTGTTCAGAAAATTCAGGATCTGAATCGTCATTCGAAGTGTGTCGACACAATCAAGTTGTGTGTCGACACATGATCCTTGTATTATGTCCTGACAGCACTGAATGGTGACTTGTGTCGACACACATTTCACTTGTGTCGACACACCTGATCATAGACCAAAAATCATCTTTCTGGGAGTACAGGATGTGTCGACACATGATCAACCTGTGTCGACACCACTGCCTTCTGATCTTCTGGTTGTTCTCTGGATGCAATGGATGTGTCGACACATGATGGTTCTGTGTCGACACCACTAACTACTTTTCACTTCACTACTTTCTGAATACAATGAATGTGTTGACACACAATGGACTTGTGTCGACACCACTGAATTCTTCAGTTATGAATGGCTTATGTGAATAGATGTTGTGTCAACATATGATGTTCTTGTGTCGACAAAACTTTAACAAAATTATGTGAACATGTATATATGAAGTGTGAACCATCAAAACATACCATTATCATCAAAATATGAATTATTAAGTGTTAAAACCATGTTATTTAGTCATCATTATAATATGTACAATATGTATAAAATGTCATCATCAAAATCAAATTATGAGTGATGTCAATTAGTCATAATTAAAATCATCATTAAAGGTTTCAAATACACACTCAACACAACATTCTCCCCCTTTTTGATGATGACAAAATAAATGCAATTTCTTCCCTGTTTGCAATTTCTCCCTCTCCCTGCAAATTCTCACCCTTAATTCTCTGCAGTTTCTCCCCCTTTTTGACAGCATCAAAAAGATAGACATGAAAAGAACCAATAATGGTAGGAGATCAAGAAATGCAGTTGTGGAAATGAAGGTTCAAGAATAATCAAAATAAGTGAGGCAAAGTGATATTGACATATGAGAGAAATTATTTTTTTTGGTATTGTGCAACAAAGTTTAATCACAAAGACCCACTCAACACAAAGCATAGCAAGACATAATGATCTGAATGTGGTTAAAATAATAATGCAAATGTGAGGCAATGTGACCTATATGAGTGAGTAGAAGTATTTAACAAGGAGGTTATGAGCTTTAATTTTAACACAATGTAGAATAATATGTCTAAACTCAATATACATGAAATTTATTTAGGTCTTGAGCTTTTCTGTCTTGTCTTTTGGAACTTTCTTTCATTTTTACTAGAAAAGAACTACGAGGATAAATTAGATAAATCTCACTTTTCAGTGCAAGAGATCACATTTACCAGATGCAAGATCTTCTGATTACTTAGTGGTTTAACTTTCATTATCTTATACAGAGATAACAATTTACTTTCCACTTTTTGACACGAGATAAATCATTTTATAGGTGAGATGGCCCGGTTACTCAGTGGTTCAAGAATATGCATTGCTCTGTATCTTTTCAGATTGTTGTTCATTTTCATTTGATGTTTTGCAGGAATATGTGTGTTTTCACCAAAAAAGTCATGGCTACGAATTTAGAGAGATTATTCTTAACATGTGGTAAAAATGAAGCTTAAACATGCACATGTTAAACATTAAAGCCACTCATGTGCCTACAAGTGTTTTGCAAAACATTTTAAAGACATTCAGTATTAAGATTGCACAACCTTGAAATGAAAATGAATCTTTGAAATTAAACTAAATGCACAATGAGTTTAGTTTCAATGTCTTAAGTCTCTCACAAAAAATAGCACAAGGACTCAAAAATTCTGATAATTTGGGGCTAAAAATAGACAACTTGTAGTAACCCGATTTTTTGAGAAATTAAAAATTTTAAAAAAATTAAATAATATTAAAATCTTGATAATTGGAAAATCAAATAAGAGAAAACTAATTAATTTAATTATAAAATCAAAGAGAAGAGAATTAAATAAAACCCATCAAATGAAAATAAGTAATGGGCTTTATTAAAGGGACCCATTAGAAATTAGTGGGATAAAATAGAGATTTTAAAAGGAGAATAATAGAAAATTATCTAAAATTCGTAACTAAAATATTACTTAAATAAAAATAGGGTATTTAATGCATTAAAATAAATGGTTTGGGTTGGATTTGGAATCCTAAACCTACCCCAATTGCTTGGCCACGAAATTCTCTCTCTCTCAACCCAATTACGAGATCTCTTGCTTAAAAAGGGGAGAGGAAAAGAGGAAATTCGGAATTAAAGGGAATTAGAGTCCAATTAGGAAAGGGAATGGGGAGAAGCTTAAATACTCTCCGAAAACCCTCATGGTCAGCCCTAGCTCGTGCCAAGGGGTTGTTGAACTAGGAAGAGAGGCCAAGAGGAGGAGAATTCGTGGAGAAGAGGAATCTCCTAAGTTCCTCCCTGAGTTCTTCAAGTTCTTGCCCTAGAGAAGAAAAATGTGAAAGGTAGCCATTCTCACGATCATAAACCATGAAAAAAAATTTCTGTAGGATGTCTCGTCCATCAGGAACAAAAGCCCTTTGATTTCATATTTTTCAATCGAGCAAATCTTTAGTTCTCAATTTTCAAAGTTCTATGTACTTTATGACCCTGAACCCTCTTCTTAAATTCATATCTTCATGTATACTCGTCCTCATTCCATGATATTTTTACTATAGGGACTGACTATTGTTAGGCTTCTTTTTCCCTTGAAAGCCCTAATTTTCATCAACCCTCCTTCGAGAATTAAATCTTTCATCTCTCTTGTACACAGATTCATGTTCTTCATGTTTAAATTGGATGGACAATGTCGAAACCATGATTGTCCTCAATTCCTAATTACTGGGAATACTATTGCATGTCTGGATTCGTTTGCAACTAGTTTCATAATTTTTCACCTCTTGTATCATTAGTTCTTAATTTTCGAACGACCCTGTGTCAAAACATGGTAAGTTTGGACCAAGAAACAAGAACATGTCAGATCTCTGTCGGACTCGGGCCAAGGACCTGAGAACGCGACGGCTCGATAGGCCGTGTTCTCAGGCAGATCGTGACATGAATTCCCGTCATGATCTGATCGCGACAGGACCACTATTGCGACCTGATCGCCTGGTCTGACAGCCCTGTCGCCTTCTTCATACGAACTTGTTGCGATCTACCCTGAACCCGTCGCGACCCTTACTGGGGTGCGTCACGTTCACAGGATTTTTGCAGAAAACCCCTGATTTGCAATGCCCTAATTGCCTATTGTGCTTATACCCTTTATTTCCAGTTATAACCACAGTAATTTCACTTAATATAAATTGAATATTTATGTGTGATTTAAAATACATACACATGATTAATTTCCATCCAAGATTTCATGACACATGCACACACTTTGAACCATCCAAATACGGCTTAATTGGCATGAATATGATACATAACATATCTGGTAATTTATGTAATTAATTGCCTGATTTTAAAAGAACTTGTTTACGATTCGTGCGATGTTTTGGAACACCGATCTCGACGCTCCACTATTCTAGAATTCCTCTAGAACGTCGAGCACTTGTTTCTTTACACACTTTCTTGACTTAGACGAACTCTCCGTCGGATATTCCTTCTGTCGGACTAGTGAGTCTTTGTTCAAGGCCTCCGTAAGTCTCCTCTGTCCATGGATTCCCACATGGTCGACAAGCCGGTTGTACCCTAACACCTATTACCCCCTTTAGGGGTCAATATGATCCAAACAGCTATTAGAAGTTCGCTCTTATCTTGAATCACGCTGGACCTCTGAACCTATGCTTAACATGGCCAGTGGTAGAGCCGTGAGTTCCACCTGACTACCAACACCAAGTGCGCATGTTGTGCAACTATTACTATCGCCTGATTACTCGACGTGTTACGTACAATGTCCACTAGCTCTCATCTATACTCTCCTCACTCATCTTTTCACATTCACTCTACTATTTTGTCTGTTCATCTAGTGCTCTCATCTATTTCCTTGGTACTCTATATTGGCCATTGACTGATTGTATGAAGATAAACAACATAATCAATGCAGCGCAATAGGGCCCGATCTGGTCTTGGGGAGAGTGCCCGAAAGTGCCATTTGCTCATGGGAGTTAAATGATCAGGATGTCGGCATTGCATCCAAGTGCCATACTATCAAGATTAATCTAATGACAATCAAAAAGTGCTATATTCTCTCGTTGTCTATTGACAACAAAGTGCTATGCTATACTCGTTGTGCTATTGCTATACTTTGTGCTAGTGTGCTATGGCCATCTTACTATTCGTGCTATAATTGACGTTCGTGCTATATTTGGAAAGTTGTCATATTTTGTTCACGTGCTATCCTACTATCTTTTACTTGACTCTCTCGCTCTATCATTAGTTACTCTACCTTTTAATTCATTAATCATTTAAAGACTGCTTGACTATTGAGATTTAAGTCCTACTGGGCGTTATCGCTCACCCTGCGTTATTTGTCATTGTGTTCTCAGGTGAGACCGAGAATGAACTATACACTCAAGAGGATGGGAATGATCAGGAGTGATGTTACGAGTACCCTAGCGTCCTAGCATTACGGTCGAGTCGTAGTTTAGTCTTTTGCTTATTTCAATGCAATTGGGCCCTATAGATTGGCTCTGATATTAGTGGTTGTAACTAGACATTTGAAAAGTTATTAATGAAAGGAATTTGCTTAAGTATTATTCATTGTGCAATGGTTTTGTAAGACCCAGTTTCTCAGCTTCCGTCCGGTGTCGTGGGATGACTGGCCACTGACGCGTCCAGGCTGGGTGATGCGTTGGTGTCGCGTCGGAGGTGCCCGACGCGACAGTCATCCGTGTCGCGACGAGCTTGTGGGTCGCGTGTTGGTCGCGCCCTGGTTCTCCATCGCATCTTGCTGTCGTGCCCGGTCAACAGGCCGCGACAGTGTTTTGTCGTGTTGCACTGTCAGGTCGTCTGACGCCTGTCAGCGTGGTAGGCATGTCAGTACGGCCTGTCGCATTGTCGCTGCGCCCTTGGGGGGCGCATCCTCATCGCGGTCCGTTGACCCGTCGCATTAAGGTTGTTAACATGACGGGGCGGTCCGTCGTGTTCTAGATGCCGGGAGCTTAAGGCACAGGCCGGCTACCCCTTCCCCCTCTCTCTTCTTCTTTCATTCTCCCTCTCCCTCCGGTGACCTCTTCCTCCCCTCTTCTCCCCTTTATGTGTTTCAGGCGAGGAGGAGGGCCGTGCATGGTGTCCCGACATCGTGGAGCGTGCATGGAGCGAGGAGGAGGTGTTCATTCTGACGAGAAGGGCCCTACGGGGTTCGGTTCTTCGTTTGAGGTAGGGATTTCTTGTGCCCTTCCCAATCCGAGTGGATCGGGAGTCCTCGGGGTTTTGTAGTTAGCTTTATAGCTTTCCCCATACTCCCCTCCCCGTGTGTGCATGCTTGTATGGTTTGTGGGCGGCCTGGGATTGAGGATCCCGCTGGTCTGCCTCTCTGCTGGTGTCGCAACGGCTCGGCACGTCGCGACATCAGAGGAGGCGTCGGCCCTCTCGGGCACGACCTTATCGCGACGCGGTTGGCGGTTGCGATAAGGCTGCCGCACCACGCTTTTTGGTCACGACAGGTTTTACTGTCGCAACGCATTTCCCCGACACAACAAGGTTGCTATCGCAGTCCCATTACCATCGCGACGGCCATGGGGGACGCGATAAGACCTATGTTGCCTCGGAGGTTTTCGTGGCCGGTTGTGTGTCGGTGTGTGCCCCAGGGCAAGCTTTGCCCTTAGGACCTTTTGGTAGGGAACGCGGCAGGTTGCCTTCCTGCGTTCAGTGACCGAAGGTGACACCTTCGTGGCCGTGTCCTGGCAGCAGTGCCAGGAGGGTCGCGTCTGTCTAATAATCGATTGACTGGTGGTCAATCAATTATTAGCAGAGCGGGGGGTTTCCATACTGTCCGGTGGTGTTCCGAGGTTCTAGCCGTTCGTGCATGCCTTGGTTGGCCGACGGCCCTTTTGAGGGTCCGTGCGTGCCTCTCGCTCGCTGGGCTTGTCGTGTGTTACAAGCCAGCAGTTCAGCGTGGTTTTGTTATGCTGCCCTGCCTGTTCGCCCGGTGCATGGCACTTAAGGGCTTGTCCCGTTCAGAGGTTGTCTCTGTTTCCTGGGACCCCCGTCCTCGGGAGCCTGTTGAGGGAGTACTCCGGGCTACGAGTGTGCTCGAGTTGGCAGCTCACAGGGCGGACTCTGGAGCTGAGGGGAAAACGAGGTTTGGACAGCGGCGCTGAGTCGTTTGTAGAGCTCTTTTGTCTAGGTCTGAGACGCCGAGGGGTTCGGAGTGCTTTCCTGGCGCAGATTGGACAGTCCTTTGTCTCACTGCCTCTCTCTACGTTGGTTCCGGAGCCACGTAGTGGTGCTCGGCGTGGGGCCGTAGCTTGGCTAGCCTGCGGTGTTGCGTGTGTTGTGTGTTTCTGTGATGGCTCTGTCTCGCCCTTGCGTGGGGGCAGAGGCAGGAGCTAGGCTAGAGAGAAGAGCGTGCGGACTGCGGGTCCCCCTCTTGGCTGCTAGCGGTGGTGGCTTGGTTGCTATTGTTGTGACGACGTTTTCCTCACAACATTTCCAAGTGTTCCTCGTTGCCCGAGCTTGCACGATGGTTATAGCCCGGTTGTGCCTAGTTTTCGTGGGCGTGTTGGTCTGGCCTTGGACAGACCCATGCTTTTGGTGGTTCCCGCTTCGGTGTTCTCTCGGTTCCGTGGTCCCATTCTTGGGTGCCAGCCCGTGATGGCACTTGCGTGTGTAGCTTCCTGACCTGGCGGTGTGTCTGGGGTCCGGGGTGGTTCTACTTGTGGGCCCTCGACCTTATAGAGGTCTGAGGTGGCCGTGCTTGTGGTGAGACATCGTTCTCACTTGGTTGTTCTGTGGTCTCGGCAGGTGTGCTGAGCACTGCTTCCACTTTATGCCCGACTCCGTTGGTTTCTGCGAGTGTCGTGTGTGTGCCACGGCCTTGGTTGGTGGTCGTGGCATTGTACTGTTCTCTTCTGCTAATCAGTAGTACCATGTTGTAGGTGTTCCTCGCTTTACAGCTTTCTAGTGTAGTTTCATATTTTTCGGAGTTCCTGCTGCTCTGGCCGGTGAGGGACTGGTAATCCCTACTGGGCCTTGTTCGCGAGGCTCACCCCCCCCCTACTTCCTTCAGCTAGGGGCTCGTCGTCGCGGGAGCACGGTGTCGGACGGGTTGCGGAGGCGGCTGTGGCGCCGTGTGTTTTCTGCAGCAGTGAGAGCGAGCGTTGTGAGCTCTTGTAGCCTGAGTGAGCTGAGAGCTGGTTTTGCAAGTCTCGAGGTATGCCCCTTAAGGACTGCACCTTTCTTCTGTACCTGTGCTTTGCTTGGGACGTGTTGTACAACCCTTTTTATAATGTACAGATTATTATAGTTATTGAACTCAGTACATATCTCACTAGACTTTTCATATAACCTTCCAGGTCTTCGGATCTGTGGGTGGCGGCGCGACCCTCAGGGTCCCCGGCGAGGGGTCCGAGAGGTCGGGTCGTTACAGTGGTATCAGAGCGAGGAGTTTACTGAGATTGGTAATGAATTGATAACTATAGCTATCCCAAAGAAAGGTACTAGTGTGCTGCTGACACCGTCCGACTAGTGTTAGGCTTGTGCTTTCAAATGTTTTGCAGGTGTGCGGCTTCCCTGCATTATTCGTGCGAGTGTTGCAGGTTGCAGTTGTTGCTGTGTTGCGTGTGAGGCGAGTGTGATCGCCCGGTGTGCTCGTGCCGTGGGAGCGCGGTTGACGCTGGACTTGCTGGCAGTGGTCTTCCTTGTGTGGAGGACGCTTGCGAGCCAGTCCAGGTGAGGTGCTTCTGGTCGTCTTCGTCGCATTTGAGCGTGTGTGCGTCGCGAAGTCTGAGAGAGCCTACATGTGGTGTGGCCTTCACCAGTGCAGGGGTGTTGCCTGTGGAACCGGTGGAAGGTGTCCCTGCCTTTTGGCTGCCCCTCTGTTGTTTTGTCGTGTTGCGTTATCCGGTCGTCTGACGCCTGTCAGCGTGGCAGGCATGTCAGTACGGCCTATCGCATTGTCACGGCGCCCTTGGGGGGCGCGTCCTCGTCGCGGTCCGTTGACCCATCGCGTTAAGGATGTTAACGCGACGGGGCGGTTCGTCGCGTTCTGGGTGCTGGGCGCTTAAGGCGCAGGCCGGCTACCCCTTCCTTCTCTCTCTTCTTCTTCCCTTCTCCCTCTCCCTCCGGCGACCTCTTCCTCCCCTCTTCTCCCCTTTGTGTGTTTCAGGCGAGGAGGAGGGCCGTGCGTGTGTGTCCCGGCATTGTGGAGCATGCGTGGAGCGAGGAGGAGGTGTTCATTCTGACGAGAAGGGCCCTACGGGGTTCGGTTCTTCGTTTGAGGTAGGGATTTCTTTGCCCTTCCCAATCGGGTGGATCGGAGTCCTCGGGTTTTGTAGTTAGCTTTATAGCTTTCCCGTGCTCCCCTCCCGTGTGTGCATGCTTGTATGGTTTGTGGGTGGCCCGGGATTGAGGATCCCGCTGGTCTGCCTCTCTGCTGGTGTCGCGACGGCTCGGCGCGTCGCAACATCAGAGGAGGCGTCAGCCCTCTCAAGTGCGACCTTATCGCGACGCGGTTGGCAGTCGCGATAAGGCTATCACACCACGCTTTCTGGTCACGACAGGTTTTGCTGTCGCGACGCGTATCCCCGACGCTGACAAGGTTGCTGTCGCAGTCCTATTACTCGTCGCGATGGTATCGCGATGGCCATGGGGGACGCGACAGGACCTGTGTTGCCTCGGAGGTTTCCGTGGCTGGTTGTGTGTCGACGTGTGCCCCAGAGCAAGCTTTGCCCTTAGGACCTTCTGGTAGGGAACGCGGCAAGTTTCCTCCCTGCATTCAGTGACCGAAGGTGACACCTTCATGGCCGTGTCCTGGCAGCGGTGCCAGGAGGGTCGCGTCTATCTAATAATCGATTGACTGGCGGTCAATCGATTATTAGTAGAGCGGCAGGTTTCCGTACTGTCCGATGGTGTTCCGAGGTTCTAGCCGTTCGTGCGTGCCTTGGTTGGCCGACGGCCCTTTTGAGGGTCCGTGCGTGCCTCTCGCTCGCTGGGCTTGTCGTGTGTTACAAGCCAACAGTTCATCGTGGTTTTATTGTGTTGCCCCACCTGTTTGCCCGGTGCTTGGCACTTGAGGGCTTGTCCCATTCAGAGGTTGTCTCCATTTCCTGGGACCCCCGTCCTCGGGAGCCTGTTGAGGGAGTACTCCGGGCTACGAGCATGCTCGAGTTGGCAGCTGACAGGGCAGACTCTGGAGCTGAGGGGAAAACGAGGTTTGGACAGCGGCGCTGAGTTGTTTGTAGAGTTCTCTTGTCTAGGTCTAGGACGCCGAGGGGTTCAGAGTGCTTTCCTGGCGCAGACCAGACAGTCCTTTATCTCACTGCCTCTCTCTACGTTGGTTCCGGAGCCACGTAGTGGTGCTAGGCGTGGGGCCACAGCTTGGCCAGGCTGCGGTGTTGCGTGTGTTGTGTGTTTCTATGGTGGCTCTGTCTCGCCCTTGCGCGGGGGCGGAGGCAGGAGCTAGGCTAGCGAGCAGAGCATGCGGACTGCGGGTCCCCCTCTTGGCTGCTAGCAGTGGTGGCTTGGTTACTGTTGTTGTGACGACGTTTTCCTCACGACGTTTCCAAGTGTTCCTCGTTGCCCGAGCTTGTGCAGTGGTTATAGCCCAGCTGTGCCTAGTTTCCATAGGCGTCGTTGGTCTGGCGTTGGACAGACCCGTGCTTTTGGTAGTTCCCGCTTCGGTGTTCTCTCGGTTCCGTGGTCCCATTCTTGGGTGCCAGTCCATGATGGCACCGGCGTGTGTAACTTCCCGACCTGGCGGTGTGTCCGGGGTCCGGGGTGGTTCTGGTTGTGGGCCCTCGACCTTGTAGAGGTTTGAGGTGGCCGTGCTTGTGGTGAGACGTCGTTCTCACTTGGTTGTTCCGTGGTCTCGGCAGGTGTGCTGAGCACTACTTCCGCTTTGTGCCCAACTTCGTTGGTTTCTGCGGGAGTCGTGTGTGTGCCACGGCCTTGGTTGGTGGTCATGGCGTTGTACTATTCTCTTCCGCTGCTCAGTAGTACCATGTTGTAGGTGTTCCTCGCTTTACAGTATAGTTTCCTATTTTCAGAGTTCCTACTGCTCTGGCTGGTGAGGGACTGGTAATCACTATTGGGCCTTGTTCGCGAGGCTCACCCCCCCTACTTCCTTCAGCTAGGGGCTCCTCGTCGCGGGAGCTTGGTGTCGAACAGGTTGCGGAGGCGGCTGTGGCGCCGTATGTTGTCAGCAGAAGTGAGAGCGAGCATTGTGAGCTCTTGTAGCCTGAGTGAGCTGAGAGTTATGTTTTGCAAGTCCTCGGGGTATGCCCCTTAAGGACTGCACCTTTCTTCTTGTACCTGTGCTTTTGCTTGGGACGCGTTTGTAGACACCCGGTTTTGACTAATGGGTTGAACCATATTTCTTGTTGTCTTAGTGGGCCCCTATTTGGTCACTCACCTTGAGCCCATCATTTGCCTTGTTTTCCCTTTAAGCCATTTAAAATGCCTTGAAATCCCGAAAATTATCACTTGAGAGAGTCTTGGGGCATAATAACTTGTCGTTATCATGTAGTGGCTGATAATTCTCAAATAATCCAGATTTATTGTCGCGACGCCTCGTGGCGCCGCGTCTCTAGTCACGACAGTTCGGTCGCGGTCGCGAAACCCATGCATTATCCATGCACGTAGGCAATGGCGTTTCCCCGTGCCGTCACGTCTTAGTCGCGACCCTAGATACGTCACGACAATGACCGAATCCTCTGGCCTCCATAACTACCCCCTATTTATCCTCTTTGAACTCAACTTAATCCTAAGGATTATCCTACCCTTGGGGTGGGATCCTAGCCTTAGGGACTCTCCAAGGGTTGCTAAGGACTCTCAATCCGATTTTTATAAGGCTTTATCTCCCATTATGATTTTTAAATCATTTCTGAAGAGATAATGGGAGTAATTCTCGTCCCAAGCTCTTTATAAGCAAGGCCCCTCCTCAAGGACGAGGAGAGCCTCATTACCACCCCGAAGGGCTGCCGAAATTTCCTCTCACCCATACTTAGCACCACAGCCACCCATTTTGCCATTTTCCCTTCACATTCCACTCCTAAAGCCACTATTTCACCATTAACGGAGCACGGAACGTAAAGAGGGCGACTCCGATGATCTCCTGGAGCTCTTGCACATCTTGGAGTCATACCTATGCCAGGGAGTCTCCCAATGGGGCTCAGTTTCTTCTTCCTCCATTCTCTATTTCTACATGCATTTTTTTGTGTTATTTTAGATAGAGCACATTCCCTATTCATCCACTTTTTTTCCACACCCATAGGGGTTTAAAACCACCCCAGGTGCGTTTCCCACCATGATTCTCCATGTCTTTCATCTTTAGAATAGATACTATGCTTCACGTATTCTAATAGGGCATTTTTTTTTTGTGATTTCTTGGTTGGCAGGCAAGCAGGTGAAATCTACGAGAAGCTCTGGTTCTCCAGCCGGCGGAGGACGAGAAGAAGTTCCTTACCTTATTTCTCCTGCATTCAGAGAACGCGACGGCCGAGGGTGACGCGACCATAGACGTGTCGACGAAAGCTGACGCGACATCAGTCTTATTGCGGCGCCCATGGCGACCGCAACACAGGTCTGTTTCTGTTCTCTCTCCTTTTCTAGTTTAAGTCAGCCATTATCTCATTTTCATTCTTAGGCGACTTGCTAGGTGGCGATCACATCCTATTTTCTATGCCTGTAGTTTTAGTACCATGTTTGTGTCGAGGGGGGTACAATCCCTGTGATTACAGCGTTGTACAACCCTTTTGTATAATGTATAGATTATTATAGTTATTTGAACTCAGTACATATCTCACTAGACTTTTTCATATAAACCCTTCCGGTCTGGGGATCCGTGGGTGGCGGCGCGACCCTTGGGATCCCCGGCGAGGGGTCGAGGAGGTCGGGTCGTTACAGGTTTGATGTCTAGTACTCGCTTTGTAACCGTTTACTTGCAATGCCCTCGCGTTTTGATATTCCGCATCGGGGCGTGACACAATATTGTCAAGAGAAATGAATGAAGAAGTGACAATGACTTCCCTGACAACTAACTCCCCCTCACAAAGTGAACATGAAGATTATTGAAGAAATAGGAATTGAATAACCAAAAATATTTTGTTGAAAGACAATGACTCCCCCTCAACAATTGCATAAAAGGTTCTTGATACTTGGCGGAGACATATACTCACGCATAGTGAAAGTGTCCAGACAAGCCTGACTTGCCTTTCTTTAAATCACTATTTGATATACCAAGAGTACCAATGCAATGTGAGAAGGAAGAATTTATTTGCAAAAAGAAATGAAAGATATCAAAGATGTGGAAGTTTGCACAACCCAAGCTCTCTCCTTAAAGATGAAAATCTGTTTTCAGAAAGAGGCTTAGTGAAAATATCTGCAATTTGTTTTTCTGTGTCAATGAAGTGGAGTTTAAATGAGTTCTTTGAAACTTCATCTCTAAGGAAATGATGCCGGATATCAATGTGCTTTGTGCGGCAGTGCTGAATAGGATTTTTGGACAAATTTATAGCACTGGTATTATCACAATGAATGGGAATGCAACCTAATATGTGATTATAATCTAGGAGTTGATGTTTGACCCAAAGAACTTGGGTACCACAACTACCAGTAGCAACATACTCTGCTTCTGCAGTAGAAAGAGCTACAGAATGTTGCTTTTTGGAAGCCCAAGAAATAAGACAACCACCTAGATATAAACACAACCTACTAGTGCTTTTCCTGTCAAGTTTGCACCTGGCATAATTAGCGTCACTATATGCAATCAAATCCAATTTGCATCCAGCCAGATACCAAATTAGTCCCAAATTACATGAAGAAAGAAGATATTTAAAAATTCTTTTAACAACAGTCATGTGACTATCTTTAGGATTTGCTAAAAATCTAGTGCACATGCAGACACTGAATCGAATGTCTGGTCTAGAGGTAGTCAAATAGAGAAGAGAACCAATTATACCTCTGTAGGTTTTGGCATTAACAGACTTACCAGAAGCATCACTTTCAAGCCTTACATTTGTAGCCATTAGTGTGCTAGATGGCTTGATGTGTTGAAAATCAAATCTCTTAAGTAAATCCTTGACATATTTTTTTTGAATTGAAAAGATTCCTTCAGAAGTTTGATGCACTTGTAGACCTAAAAAGAATGTAAGTTCACCCATTAAACTCATCTTAAATTCAGATTGCATAAGATGGGCAAACTCATTGCACAGATCATTATTTGTTGAACCAAAAATGATATCATTAACATAAATTTGAACAGCAATGAAATGGTTATTTACAGTTTTTGTAAACAAGTTTGATCAATTTTTCCTCTAATGTAACCTTATTTACAAGAATGAGCTCAACCGGTCATACCAAGCTCTTGGAGCTTGTTTGAGACCATACAGAGCTTATTAAGCTTAAAAACATGATCAGGAAATTTTCATTTTCAAACTCAGGGGGTTGTTTGACAAAAATATTTTCTTTTATGTAACCATTCAAAAATGCACTTTTGACATCCATTTGAAAAACATTGAATTTCAAAGAGGCAGCAAATGCAAGAAATATTCGAATAGCTTCAAGTCTTGCTACAGGGCATAGGATTCTTCAAAATCAATACCAAATTCTTGGTTGTATCCCTGAGCAACAAGTCTTGCTTTATTTCAAACAATTTGACCAGATTCATTCAATTTATTTCTAAAAATCCATCTTGTTCCAATGACTGTAGTTCGATCTGAGGGTTTTGGTACAAAATCTCAAACTTGATTTCTTTCAAATTGATGAAGCTCTTCTTGCATAGCATTTATCCAGTCTTTACAAGATAAAGCTTCATCAATATTTTTGGGCTCAATTTGGGAAAGTAGTGTTGCCCAGACAGCAAGCCCAGAGGGGGGGTGAATGGATTGCTAAACGCTTTTTTTAAATTAAAACCTGTCAATAAAACCACTTAACAGAAAAACACTAAGATCGATAGTTAGTGTTAGTGAGAGTAAAGATAGACAAGCAAACACACAACACAGGAGACTTTTATCCTGGTTCGGACCTCCTATCCCAAGGAGTCCTACATCCAGTCCCCAAGCAACAACTTGGGATTTCACTAACCAAAGGTATTGTCCCCCTTAAGGACACTTACACATCCAGCAACAATTGGCCTTCTCTTCTAACCCCGAATAAGTACAAACCAACATGATGCAACAGGTCTTCCTTCTTCAATGAAGGGAATAACAACCACCTGTTTCCTACAGGTCTTCTCTTCACAACAGAAGAGGAATACACACAGGAATGTGAGTAAAAGGCGAATTGCCCCTAGACCAAGCTTATAAGAGATTGCTTGATCTGAGGCTGAATCTGAGAGACAAAGATTTGCAACATGAAAATCTCTCAGAACTACACTAGCTCTCCAAAGACTAAGCAAATGAAATATAGAGAGCTGAGAGCTAAAGGTTGGTGCGCTGAAAGGAATGAGCTCTTCTTGCTGATGCTCCCAAGTGCTTTATGGATTCTATGTGTGTTGCTCAGTGTATATGACTTCTGTGTTTCTTCATGGAGTCATCAGTCTTCTTTTTATCTCCTGCAAATTATTTTGACCGTTGAAGTAGCCGTTCAGATGCTCGTTGTCTCACAACTTCATGCTCGTTAGAGAGACTGGTCGTAGGCATGTGGAGATGAGCCTGCAGCCATAAGCGCTTGGATTGGTCCTTGCATCCTTAGGAAAGATTTTTTGAATCTTTTATCCTTTTGACAGATTGACAGATCCATCTTTGACGTGGTTTACTACAAAAGCCCTGCATGCATTAAACACGAATACCTAGACAACTCCTTTTTATCTACGTTGTCAGTCAACCCTGGTAGCGTGCAGTATAATGATATGCTTAAACCAGAAAGGCTATCCTGACATCACACAAATCAAGATTCTATGTGATACATCAAGTAAGCAAGAGAATTTCGTGTGGGATGATTAAGATCTTAGTATGCGCAGGAAGACTTGAACTCCACAGAGTTTTGAAAATATGTTTGAATAGAATGGTTATTATTAGGTTTTTATCTGAGAGGATAATAATGAAATGCATGATAATTCATTCAAACCATAATCATTGTGAAGAGTGTTGTTGTATATGTGAAATTGACTTCATAGTTATAATCCATATATAAATGAAATTTTATGTTGATGTGAATAATGAAATCGTTGTCCAAGCAAATCGTTATTAAGTAGAAGCAAATCGTTATTTGAGCAAATCATTCTTTGACTAAGGCAAATCGTTGTTCAAGTAAGAGCAAATCGTTGTTTAAGAAAATCGTTCTTTAACTAAGGCAAATCGTTGTTCAAGTAAGAGCAAATCGTTGTTTGCTATCAAATCATTATTTCGATCAAATCGATGTTGAAGTGATAGTGAATCGTTATAGCGATCAAATCGTTGTTTAACTTACCGAATCGTTACAGCGATCGAATCGTTGTTTTAACTTATCGAATCGTTACAGCGATCAAATCGTTGTTTCACTTATTGAATCGTTACAGCGATCAAATCTTTGTTTCACTTATCGAATCGTTACAGCGATCAAATCGTTGTTTTACTTATCAAATTGTTACAGCGATCAAATCGTTGTTTCACTTATCGAATCGTTACAGTGATCAAATCGTTGTTTCACTTATCGAATCGTTACAGCGATCAAATCGTTGTTTCACTTATCGAATAGTTATACTATAAAGGAAATCAATGTGTACTTAGAAGAAATGCATGCTCTAAACTTTAAATGACAGTGTGTGAGAATAACTTACAGATTTTGCTTGAATTATTTCCTGTGGATAAACTTCAGAAAAACTTGTTAGAAAATATTTGTTAAAGTTTTGTTAATCACCAAAATGCATATAATAAATAAAATATATGGGATGGACTGATCATCAAGTAGTACCAATGAATCCTCATCTATTATAGAATGAAAAGATGATCTGGTTCTAATTCCATCTTCCAATTACCAACAATGCTTTCAAGAGGATGGTCTCTTAAGAATCTAGGTTCAGAAATTACCTCAGTATTTGTATGAACTTCAGGAACATGATTACCTGAATCTCTTGAAGTTGGTATTTCAGGAACCTCATGCGCATTTGGCACTTCTTGCTCTTCAAGATTTTTGGATGGATGTTCAAGAAAATCATCTTCATCATCACACATTGGAGCTCTGCAAAAATTAGGAATGTCAATCTTTATGGAATTTTCATCAAAAATGACGTGGAGATTCTTCCACAGTCTTATTTTCAAAATAAAACTCTATAAGCTCTTGAAATTTCAGAGTATCCTAAGAAGATTGATTCAAAACTCTTTGCATCAAATTTATCAAGATTTTCTTTGTTGTTATTATGAACAAAACATTTGTAACCAAATTTTGAAGTATGACACACTGTGCTTTTTATCCTTTAACAATTCATAGGGGGTTTTCTGATTTTGGTCTTAACAATGCTCTATTCAAAATGAAATTAGCTGTATTTATAGCTTCAGCCCAAAAAGATTTAGAAAGCTTACTTTCTAAGAGCATAGTTCTAGTCATTTCCACAAGTGTTCTATTTTTCCTTTCTACAACCCTATTTTGTTATGGAGTTCTAGGGGAAGAAAACTTATGGAGTATGTTCAGATCAGTACATAGATCAGAAAAAAAAATATTGTCAAATGATGACTACAAATTTTTTCGTGTTAAAATTCATACATACAGTTAACTTTAGACTGTCTTTGTCCATAAATAATGCGCAATTTGATTTTAATTCTTATTTTCATCCATTAATAGGTTTTCGAGCATATTAGTTAAATAATTTTGATAGAAAACACTTGTTAGATTTTCATTTAATAAAGACGATGTCTTTTAGTTTAACTAATAAAAGTAGGTACAACGTAAATAAATAATTTTTGGCCTTATTATCTTTTAATAATTTTTGTAGAAATTAGTTTATAAATAAATCAAATTTAAATAATTTTAGTTAAATAAAACTTCCATATCCAATCCCATCATACCCCACCCCACTCCACCCCATTAAATAAATAATCCCAACTAAATTGACTTGCCACAATCCATTCTCATTTTTAACCAATTTTTTTATTCGATATTATCCTAACTTTTTTTCCATTTCTATTTCTTTGTCTCATCCATTGGAAGCTTCACGAAGAAGTTGGAAGCAACTATGGACCTGCTGGAGGTGTGTGTAAGGTGCCATGGGCCGGCTGGGTCTTGCGGATGGCGCAGGCTGCTGGTGAGCATGGCGGATGCAGCTGCTCCTGGCGATGGCGCTGTGCTGGAGATGGCGGAGCCCTGGCCAGTTGTGCAGGGCCGGATCTAGAGCTTGCAAGCCAGAGGTGCAGTGGTGCAGGCAGCTGGCCCTACTGCTGGTCCGATGGGGCTGCGCGACGCAGGTGTGGAGGTGCCCAGGTCTGTGCGCTGGCGATGGTAGGCTGCTGTGTATGAGAGGCGCCCCTGTGCGTGGCGATGGAGGCTGATCTGGGTGGCCAGCACCCAGGTGAACCAGATGGGGGCGGCATGGCTGGTGTGGCCCGATCTGCTGGGTGCGCAGCGGGTTGGTGTGGCTTCTGGCTGAGGTGGATGGCTGGTCAGGAGGTATTCAAGGCGATGGTGCTGAGCTGGATGGCGGTGCCTGTGCGATGGAGCCCAGGCGGTGCAGACCTGGGCCATGGAGCTAGGATGCGGCTGGTCAGGAGGTGAGGTGGCGCCCGGTTTGGTGCTGTGCGCTGGTGCGCAGGTGTGAAGAGTGTGCACGGCCAGGTGTGGCTGTGTATGCAGGTTGGCGTGACGAAGGAAGCCCAGATCCGGTTTGGGCGGTGTGAAGCAGAGGCGCGCCTGGGTCAAGTGGCTATGGCGTGGACCTGATGCCGCAAAGCAACTGGGGCGATGGAGCTCTGTGCGTGGCGAGGTTGGTGCAGCGAAGCAGAGGCACCTAGAAGGGCCATAGCCCCTATATAAAGACCCGAGGTCCTCTTCTCCAGGGGCTTGCTGGTTAGAATTTCTTAGGATTTTTAGTCTCCATTTCCCTGTATTCTCTGTTCTTTCAGTTCTTAGGGGGGTTCCCTGGTTCGGATTGTAGGATTTTTTTAGCTTTTATTTCTGTAATTTTCTTTTCATGTTTAAGCAGTAGAGCAGAGCAGGCGAGTTGGTAGTTTTTAGGATTTGAGTGTTCTTCCTGTTCTTCCAGAATTGAGACAGTGAGAGTTTGATTTCTTTAGGGGTTTTATTTTCATCTGTTCTTCCAGTATTGTAGAAAGGATTAGCTAGTTCGAGAGTTTGGATTTTAGGATTTCTTGCCATTTCTTTCTCCTATATTTTTCTGTTTCAGCAGAGCAAGGAAGGTTTCGGCAGTCAAGTTCTTAAAATTTTAATTCTGTCATTTCTTTCTGTAATTTTCTTGTCAGCATCTGGAAGGGTTCGTTGTTCAGATCTGGGGAGGTTGGATTGTTGTTTGGGTTCCATTTTGATTCATCTCTGTTAATTCAGAATATTGGAGAATTCGAGGTTCATATTTTTAGTTTACTCTTTTCTGTAAAGAGCAGTGGCTTTTCTTTTCATTTCTTCTGATTGTAGTGAAATCGATCCAGGGAGCTCTTACTTGTCTTCTTATGTTCTTCTGTGAGGATTGGAGAGTCACTTCCTCCAATTCTTGTGTGGGAGATCCAGGAGTTTGACGGAAGAGAATTTAGTTTTCAGTTTTATTCTTGTTCCTCATCTCTACTGTTGGTTTTTGTGGAGAGATTGAGTTCTGCTGCTTGCAATTGTTTTGTTCTTTTCTTCTATGCTATTTCCATTTCTTATGTGCCGTAGAGAAATCAGATTGTGTGATTTGTCCATGTTGCCTGAGTTGATTTGCTTCTCCGATCCTGAAGTTCTCGCGAAGAGAAGAAGATGCTGCTCCCCCTCCCTCTTTTTTTCCCGCTTTGCTAATCTTCCACTCTAACGCGGGCCGGGCGGCGGCGGGCGCGGGAGGAAGAAACCTAAGAGAAGACGCTCTTCTCTTAGGTCCTTTTTTCAGTGCAACACAGGAAAGCGCCCTCTTTTTGTCATCCCTGAAGCTTCCCAGAGGCTTTTTTTGTATTGAACATCCAAAGCATTTGTTTATTTCTTCTTGTCTTAGTTTAATGGTTGGACAGTGAGTTCGTTTCTGTTACAGCAGGGAGAGAGTCTTGAATTCATGAGGGATGTTGGAGTTTCTTAGTGTTATTAACTTTGCTCTTATTCATGTTCTCAGTGATAGCAGTAAGAGTTTGATATGGTAACAATAAGCTTTTGTTCTTATCCGTTGTTTAATTCTTGAGCTGTGAGTAATGATCCAATGATGTGGAGAGTTGTGACTGTTCATCCCCTAAGCTTAGGGGTACATTGACTCGATAATTTTCTGTTGAGATTTGCTAATTTCAATTCCACTTGTTCTTTCATTAAGTCTGATCTGTTAGGATTGTGAGGGATTTGATCGATATTATTTACACATTCACTTTTAATGCATTGTCGATAGAATAAAGATTTCAAGTCAAAGTAGTTTAATTCAAATTCTATTCAGCCTCTCTGTGGATATGACCTGTTCTCACCACTGTATGAGTCCATCTTTGCAATTTTATTTTTGTGAGACAGATTAGAGGAAGTACGCATATTGACTTGTGCGAGGAACTCTGGACAACGAAAATGCACAGTCAACTATGTCGCACGTCCATCTTGGCGCCGTTGCCGGGGAGGCATTAGAGTTTGATTTAATTCTGTTTTGATTTGATTTCATTTGCTTTGGACTTTATATTGACTTGTTATTGGGCTTTTATTTCAGATTTGCACATAAGGAGGAACTTGGAGATTGGGCTTGGCATTTGAAGCCCATTGCAGGAGCTTGCTGATTTCTTTTCCATTTTGTTTTTAATTCAGTCTTTTAGATAGGGGAGTGTGAGAGAAGCTTGTAGTGAGGTTTTCATGTACTCTTTGTGCATGTACAAAGATTTCCTTCTTGTTGGCATGTAATAATTGGACTTTTGGTGGTTTGATTGGTTTGGAAGTAGTCTATAATATCACTTTATATTTTCTTAGTTTTATTTCATTTAATTCAAAACCAAATAAAAATTAAAAAATCTAAAATCTAAAAAAATTTCCAAATCGCTCTTCATGTTAGCGTTTGTTTGTAAATAAAATTTCATTTCTCAATATTAGAATCTCATGTTTTAGGACATTCATCATCTTAATTGTCATTTTAATTTCCATTTCTTTTTCTTGCATTGAAGAGTGCGGGGGAAATGTAAGACTTCCATCGCTCGTTTCATGCATTAGACTTAGCATTAGACAACCTCTTGTTTGAAACTTGACTTGTGCACTTCACATTTGAAAATGGGACTGCTTAAGGGCTTCACCCATTAAATAAAAAGATAAGGTGAGGGATTTCATCACCTTTCCTTTGCCCAAAAATCATAAAAAAAATTTTCACATTCTTGCATTGTTCTAAACTTTCAATAAAAACCAGTAGACTTGGCCCTAGGGTTCATAATTAGATTTATTCTTTCTTAATTCTAAACTTCTCTTTGAGTCTGGTGTCTAGGATTAGAGGTTAAAAAGCTTACGCTTAAGTGAGTTAGAGGTTATTTAATTGGGTCCTTACGAAAGCAAGGGGGGCCTCCCTCTACCCCACCTCTTACCTGGCCGGTACAAGAAGAGTAGGATTGGACTTAAGCAAGTATAAATCTGATTTTGAGAAAAATAACATAAAGTCCAAGGAACACTTAGTGTTTAGGTTAATTTGTTGTGAAAGTGTTTCTTTGTTTGTGTTTTCATAAAAATTCATCAAAAAATCAATAAAAATCTTAAAAATTCAAAAATCATAAGAGGGCTTTCTAACTATGTATGCTTGGTAGACGATCCTTGAACTTAGATTTGGCCCAACCTAGCAGAAATTGAAAGATTCTTTTATAGGAAAACTATGATGGCCAACCAAGAACAAATCCAAGTTGTCCAAGGTTTCTACAAACCTTCCTATGATACATATTCTACCACATACAATCCTGGTTGGAGAAACCACTCGAACTTTTCTTGGAAAAATCAATCAGAACAAATTTCTCAACATGTTTTCAAACAATCCATGTACAGTCAACCCTATCTCAATCAGAATCCGGGATTTGACCAATCTTCTTATTCCAGACCTCAACAATTCCAAGAAAATCAAAACTTCAATCAATTTGCTCATACCAATTTTCAGCAACCTTCATACAATCAATCACCATGTTCTCAGCCCAATTGGGAAGATAAAATGAATCAACTTCAAAACATGATGATGACTCTTTGCCAAACTGTGCAAGAACAACAAAATCAATATCAAAATCAGAACAAAATATTCAACAAATTTTGGATAGGATAGAGTCTCAGATTGCTGATGTGTGTAGGAGGAATTGGGTCAGTTACCAAGTCAAACTATAACAAACCCAAGGAACAACCCTCATGGATTTTATCTGAACCCGCAAAACCATCAAGTCCAGGGGTACATACCACATGCACCTCCACCATCAAACACACAACAACTTTTGTCCAGAACATTCCAGCACCCCAATTCAAAATCATTTATACAACAGGACCATTCTCCTGCCCAAGCTAGGGCCCTCAAGTGGAAAATGTGAAAATAGTGTCAACTTTAAGAAATGAAAAAATCTTGATAAATCCTCACCCATGCATGTCACCATTGCATGGATAATGAAAATGAAAATGAAACTAAAATTGAAGAGAATGTTGAAAATGTTGAAAAATCCAAGGAAAAGAGAAAATAACTGAAGAGCCTCTAGACACAATCCAAATAAATGAAGACCCAAGTCATTACATTCCAAGAGTCTCTTTTTCTGAAGTTTTAAAGCCAAAATCCAAAAACAAACCAACTGGTAATGAAGAACTCTTGGAAGAATCGTGTGTGGAAGAAGCAGTAGACCAACCCTGTGCTCTAGGGTTTGAGGGAGAGGAAGGACAACTTAGTTCCATGTTTCAGAATAATGATCTGTCATTTCCATTAGAATGTTCTCCTAAGGTTGAGCTAAAACCACTCCCTGCTAATTAAAATACATCTTTCTAGGAGAGAACGAGACTTGGCTCATCATAATTGCTAGCGATCTTGATGAAGGGCATGAGAAGAAACGAATTGAAGCCTTGAAAATTCATAGAAAAACTTTTCAAGTGCATGATAAGGTTTGGTTGTTTAATTCCAGGCTTCATGTATTTTCGGGAAAATTGAAGTCCCGATGGGATGGTCTTTACATTGTTGTCATATCTTACGACAATGGTGCTGTCATTTTCTCGATCCTAAAACTGGACAATCATTCACTGTCAATGGGCAAAGGTTAAAACATTTCTTTGAAAGCCCACATTTTTTTAAAACGGATTCTACCAAGCTAGCTGAGCCAAACGAAGCCTAATTGCGTCCGGCTGAAGACGAAATAAACTTAGCGCTTCTTGGGAGGCAACCCAAGTGTACAGATTTCCTTTATCAGGTAATTTTCTGTCTTACTTTCTTTTCCTGTAAATAAGTAGGGGGGAGAGGTAGAATAAGCACGCATTCATATTCCTCATCCCAAACATTGCATCATTTCTTTTTCTTGAGCTTGTACATATGCAAATAAAATTTCACAATGTTTCATCTTTGAATAAAAATGCGTGGATTTGCGCATCCCATGACTAGGTGTATGATCTTTAACCATTAAAATTTTGTGGTTGTCACATTCCCTTGCAAGTATCCATGTTAGGTAGCCTCTAGTAAAGGATTACATGTACTTCTTGTCCACCTTATGTAAGGATTTATGGCAAGAAGTTTTCATACACACACTACACAGCCACTTAAACTAGCTGAACCCGAATGTAGCAAATCTGTTAAAGCTAGTAAGAGAGAGGCGATTGGTTTTTTTCCCTTCCCCTTAAGTGAATTGTGAAGGAAGTGAAGGCGTGTGATCAAGGAACCTGACTGTCCATCCTTCCTTTAAGAGGAAAAGAAAAGAAAAGAAAAGCAAAAGCAAAAGCAAAAAGCAAATATATCCATGAAAAATGCCCCGATCTGAGTAAAGTTGGACTCGCTACTCTTGAAAAGTGATGGGTTGCAGCATTGTGGATGAAAAAGAAAAAATTCTGAGTGCACAAAGTGCAAATAAAGGGACAAAAGTCCTCAAACTCAGAGAAATAATCCTCAAGGAAGATGAGCAGAATGGAACTGAGAGAAACAACCTAATCTGACTGAGCAATGATCTTATTCCATAATTCTTTTCTTCTCCCTCGAATTAATCTAATCTCAATTACTAGCTGAGGCAGAGGAGCTTCAGAAGGGCTGATGTGAACTCTTAAGTGTGCTATCATTCGTGCACTAATTTCTCGCCATAAGCCCTGACAATTAGGAAAAACATGTCTTTACTTTAATCTTTTACATGGTGATTATTTAACATGAGACATTACATCTTCTAGTCTTACATTTGGAATAATTTTCATTGCTAAGGGACTAGCAATGTTGAAGTAGGGGGGAGTGATGACTACAATTTTTTCGTGTTGAAATTAATACATACAGTTAACTTTAGACTGTCTTTGTCCATAAATAATGCACAATTTGATTTTAATTCTCATTTTCATCCATTAATAGTTTTCGAGCATATTAGTTAAATAATTTTGATAGAATACACTTGTTATATTTTCATTTTATAAAGACGATGTCTTTTAGTTTAACTAATAAAAGTAGGTACAACGTAAATAAATAATTTTGGTTATTATCTTTTAATAATTTTTGTAGAAATTAGTTTATAAATAAATCAAATTTAAATAAATTTTAGTTAAATAAAACTTCCATATCCAATCCCATCATACCCCACCCCACTCCACCCCATTAAATAAATAATATCCCAACTAAATTGACTGCCACAATCCATTCCCATTTTTAACCAATTTTTTTATCCGATATTATCCTAACTTTTTTTCCATTTCTATTTCTTTGTCTCATCCATTGGAAGCTTCACGAAGAAGTTGGAAGCAACTATGGACCTGCTGGAGGTGTGTGTAAGGTGCCATGGGCCGGCTGGGTCTTGCGGATGGCGCAGGCTGCTGGTGAGCATGGCGGATGCAGCTGCTCCTGGCGATGGCGCTGTGCTGGAGATGGCGGAGCCCTGGCCAGTTGTGCAGGCCGGATCTGGAGCTTGCAAGCCAGAGGTGCAGTGGTGCAGGCAGCTGGCCCTGCTGCTGGTCCATGGGGCTGCGCGACGCAGGTGTGGAGGCGCCCAGGTCTGTGCGCTGGCGATGGTAGGCTGCTGTGTATGAGAGCGCCCCTGTGCGTGGCGATGGAGGCTGATCTGGGTGGCCAGCACCCAGGTGAACCAGATGGGGGCGGCATGGCTGGTGTGGCCCGATCTGCTGGGTGCGCAGCGGGTTGGTGTGGCTTCTGGCTGAGGTGGATGGCTGGTCAGGAGGTATTCAAGGCGATGGTGCTGAGCTGGATGGCGGTGCCTGTGCGATGGAGCCCAGGCGGTGCAGACCTGGGCCATGGAGCTAGGATGCGGCTGGTCAGGAGGTGAGGTGGCGCCCGGTTTGGTGTTGTGCGCTGGTGCACAGGTGTGAAGGGTGTGCATGGCTAGGTGTGGATGTGTATGTAGGTTGGCATGGCGAAGGAAGCCCAGATCCGGTTCGGGCGGTGTGAAGCAGGCCGCCTGGGTCAAGTGGCTGTGGCGTGGACCTGATGCCGCAAAGCAACTGGGGTGATGGAGCTCTGTGCGTGGCGAGGTTGGTGCAGCGAAGCAGAGGCGCCTGGAAGGGCCATAGCCCCTATATAAAGACCCGAGGTCCTCTTCTCCAGGGGCTTACTGGTTAGAATTTCTTAGGATTTTTAGTCTCCATTTCCCTGTATTTTCTGTTCTTCCAGTTCTTAGGGGGGTTCCCTGGTTCGGATTGTAGGATTTTTTTTTAGCTTTTATTTTTGTAATTTTCTTTTCATGTTTAAGCAGTAGAGCAGAGCAGGCGAGTTGGTAGTTTTTAGGATTTGAGTGTTCTTCCTGTTCTTCCAAAATTGAGACAGTGAGAGTTTGATTTCTTTAGGGGTTTTATTTTCATCTGTTCTTCCAGTATTGTAGAAAGGATTAGCCAGTTCGAGAGTTTGGATTTTAGGATTTCTTGCCATTTCTTTCTCCTGTATTTTTCTGTTTCAGCAGAGCAAGGAAGGTTTCGGCAGTCAAGTTCTTAAAATTTTAATTCTGTCATTTCTTTCTGTAATTTTCTTTTCAGCATCTGGAAGGGTTCGTTGTTCAGATCTGGGGAGGTTGGATTGTTTTTTGGGTTCCATTTTGGTTCATCTCTGTTAATTCAGAATATTGGAGAATTTGAGGTTCATATTTTTAGTTTACTCTTTTCTGTAAAGAGCAGTGGCTTTTCTTTTCATTTCTTCTGATTGTAGAGAAATCGATCCAGGGAGCTCTTACTTGTCTTCTTCTGTTCTTCTGTAAGGATTGGAGAGTTACTTCCTCCAATTCTTGTGTGGGAGATCCAGGAGTTTGACGGAGGAGAATTTAGTTTTCAGTTTTATTCTTGTTCCTCATCTCTACTGTTGGTTTTTGTGGAGAGATTGAGTTCTGCTGCTTGCAATTGTTTTGTTCTTTTCTTCTATGCTATTTCCATTTCTTATGTGCCGTAGAGAAATCAGATTGTGTGATTTGTCCATGTTGCCTGAGTTGATTTGTCTATCCAAAGCATTTGTTTATTTCTTCTTGTCTTAGTTTAATGGTTGGACAGTGAGTTCATTTCTGTTACTGCAGGGAGGGAGAGTCTTGAATTCACGAGGGATGTTGGAGTTTCTTAGTGTTATTAACTTTGCTCTTATTCATGTTCTCAGTAATAGCAGTAAGAGTTTGATATGGTAACAATAAGCTTTTGTTCTTATCCTCTGTTTAATTCTTGAGCTGTGAGTAATGATCCAATGATGTGGAGAGTTGTGACTAGTCATCCCCTAAGCTTAGGGGTACATTGACTCGATAATTTTCTGTTGAGATTTGCTAATTTCAATTCCACTTGTTCTTTCATTAAGTCTGATCTGTTAGGATTGTGAGGGATTTGATCGATATTATTTACACATTCACTTTTAATGCATTGTCGATAGAATAAAGATTTCAAGTCAAAGTAGTTTAATTCAAATTCTATTCAGCCTCTCTGTAGATATGACCTGTTCTCACCACTGTATGAGTCCATCTTTGCAATTTTATTTCCGTGAGACAGTTTAGAGGAAGTGCGCATATTGACTTGTGCGAGGAACTTTGGACAACTAAAATGCACAGTCAACTATGCCCGCGTCCATCAAACTCATCCCCATGATTTGTTAAAATGGATTTTAATGTGAAAGACAAACCCACTAAGGCAGAATTGTAAAATTTTTTGAATTCTGAACATGCATCACTTTTATGGGATAAGTATAAATCCAAGTATATCTTGTAAAGTCATCAATGATCACAAATCCATATCTAGTAGCACTGAGACTTTGAGTTCTGGTTGGACCAAAAAGATCCATATGAAGTAACTCAAGTGGTTTAGATATAATTATGTAAGGCCCCTCTTAGACCCAGTACAGTTACACCAACTCACATTGGATCTAGTAGAGGTATTACAGTGGAACGAATCCAACAATTTCCAATACAGGTTGAAATATACACAAATAACTATTCAATTCCAATGATAATTAACAGAACTTGGAATTAACACTTGCAATCAGCATTTATTCAAAAGCAAATCTAATGCATAAAAGATAACAATAGTTCAAGGTTTATTACAATCCAATGATCAGTTGCATAAAGGAAATTACATAAGATCCTCACATACAAGTGCCACTCTAAAACTCTCTAAGACAAGCTAAGTCTCCACGTCCTCACGCTCTGAGTCAGTTTGCACTAACTCCACCGTATCCTCTGGCTCTCCTGAAATGTTAGGCAAGTATGAGTCCACAAGACCCAGCAAATCACATGAAAGACAGTTCAAGATATTAACATTATATTAGTTTTAAAACATGGTAGTACATTAGCATTCCATTCATTGATATCATATACTTTTCTTAATATAGTTCTAAGTCCATTGGCAATCATTCATTTCATGGTGATTTTAACAATTAAGGAAATAAAAATGTTTCACATGTAGCATGGAATTACTCATTCATGAAAACTATTCGATGTTACGTGACTTACAACAATTCTCATGTATCAATTTCTCACTTATACATGCATTATTCTTTTACATAACAATTTTCATGTAGTAGTACTAAAACATTGACATGTAACAACAAATCCTTTGAACAAGTTCACATGTAGGAATGTAAGCATATAACATGTAGTATGTAGCATGTAGAACAGGTAGACATGTAACTTGTAGCATGTAACATGTAGCATGTAGATATGTAACTTGTAGCATGTAGTCATTTTCATATAGTTGCCAAGACATAGCCCACACTAAATTAGAGATCAGTAGTCATTTAACATTCACTTATCACCTAGGCAATGCGGTGATGAAGTCATAGCATTTGCGCAAAACCGGGGAAAGTCCTTCCCACCTTGACCAGTAGAACAAGTCTACCTCCAGGATTTCAATCCGTTGCCCACGGATTCATTTCTTTACATGTAGGTGAACCATTACCATAGGGGCATCTACGGTGTAGTTCCTTGTAGGAATCTCTAAGATAGCAATGTCTTATTGGCATCATTTTATAATGCATACACTAACGTATATAATAGATAGTGACATTTCATTTCATACTATTTAACATGTGTCAATGCAATATTTCAAAGTACAACACTTTCAGTTCTGAAATACTATTTATTGTACAACAGATTTCTATCATGATACTAATATTCATTCTTGCATTTTCATGCATTTTTATTCAATTCTATGTGTAATATATTGTTCAGAAATTCATAACAGAACGTACACATGTCTGAAAATTATGAAATTTTAACAAAAATTCGAAATCAGTAATTACAATAACATGCCAAATTTCACAATTTTATGATTTTAACTATTTTTCATGAATTTAACTCTATTAATCAACTAACTAACATGGTTTAATATTGAGAAAAGCTCACAATTTTCACATGGAACAGGGATTACTGATATATCATATTTATTGCAGTAATCTAAACATCAATCAACATGCTTTCTTTTACATCATTGTACTTATCTTATACAATTTAAACCTTGATCATTGTCATGTAATTATGCATGTTCATCAATTCATATATATATGTATAATATATAGAACCTGCACATTAAAGCAATAGACATCCATAACAATAACCTACTCTAATATTACATGGCTGAAACGCATACATTCATAAATTACACATTTAAAACTAATTCACTCAGATTTCTAGAATATATGATTCTGTTAAACTTGACGTCAATTAGTATGACGTTTACTATAGTCGACGTCCACATACGTTGTCGTTAAGTAATTATAGGCGGCGGCACATAGCGCCGTTAACACAAACCGACGGCGGCACATAGCGCCGTTTACATATAGTAAGGACAAAAATACATATATATTTCGGATGAACTAAACGGCAGTCGATATTGCTGTTTACATATTATAGGCGGCAATACCCTGGACGTCTAGTTCTAAGACACAGAAAACACAGAAACCTGCATGCAATAACGACGTTTCTAACCCTTCCCGTAGGTTGTTTACATGCTTTAAAAATATAGAAAAATGTTAAATACGTAGTATAACATATCCTAAACTAATCCCCCATGCAACTTGCCTCAATCCCTCCTAATGGAGTGTCGAATCCGAGCTCGAAGAAGCCCGTCTCGCCAGGGAGACAGTTCTTTCCTCCGTCTTCAAGCACTTCGAACCTCCTCCGATGAAGTTCCTCCGACTGGATGAGCCTTTGGGCACGAAGTCCTATGTATCTCCTCGGTGTAGATGCCTTCGAACCGCACGAACAAGCACCAGATCGCTCTGCAAATCCCTTCCTCGCCCCTTTCTCTCCTCCAGAACCAAAGCAAAAACCCCCTTTTCTTCCTGCGAGATCTGGTCTTATAAAGACCTCTCAAGCAATGACCAAGCCTAATCCTGACCCTCGGATCTAAACGCATCGGATCAGCTCATTAAAACCTTCCCGAAACGGCCGATCTCCTTAATCCGGAACGGAAAGCTCAAAAACAGGCAAGTCAGTTTAACGTCAACATAGGTTGTCGTCTACCCCAAATATAAACTCCATCGTTGATGTCGTTTATAGTCTTGCCCATAATTAAATAATTCAGAAAAATATTAAATGTCAATACCTATCGTCGTTAACATCCCATAAACGGCATGCGATGTTACCGCTTACAAGCTTTAACGTCAAATGATCTTGACGCCTAGTTCTACACAGAACAGCATTCAATTTATGTAGAAATAAATACACAATGAACAGAATACATTCAAGGAAATTCTAGGGTACTACATCCTCTCTCCCTAAAATAATCTTCGTCCTCGAAGATTGAGTTAAGTTACTAGCTAAAACCAGGGCAACCCTTGCTTAACATCCGAGTCGCCTTCAAAGCTGAAATCACAAACTTACCCGACATGACCTTGGGCAAAGGGTGAACAAACTCCTCCTTTCCAGGAATCCGGAAAACTATAAGCTTCCACCGACAATCCATCAAAGCATAATGCTCCTCAAGCCAATCAAATCCCAAGATAGCATCATAATCCTTCATCTTCAGCAAATAGAAATTACCAGGCAAAACTTGCTCCTTAATGCACACAGAAAGTGACGAAAAACACTGCTCGGTCAAGATAGTTCCTGCTGGAGTATGAACAGACAAGGGAACCTCCAACTTTTCCGAAACTAGACCATTCTCCTTTATCAAGACTTTGGCAAATCCTTCGGAAATAAAACTATGCGTGGCACCGGTATCAAACAAGACTCTAGCATGCATTCCCATAATTAAAATTGTACCTTCAGTGACGTGCTTTGCCAACTCTGCCTCGTCTCTAGCCAAGGCGAACACTCGAGCCGGAGCCCTCGTCTCCCTAATGCTCTCGGTGCCGGTCTCGCTGCTGCTGCTGCTGCTGCCGCTGCAGTCTGCTGTGCCATCTTCGGACAGTCTCTGATCTTGTGGTTCTTGTCACCACATCTCAAGCATCTCCGGAAGTCACCCAACACACCTCGCCTCCATGACGCTTCCAGCACTGGGTACACATTGGCTTCTCTGTAATCATACCTCCGCCTGGAGTCGGTGCCGCTGCTCTCGCTGGAACCACTGCTCTCTGCTGAAAAACTGGGGTCTTCTTCTTCTTATCCTGCCGCTGGAAAGCTGATGCTGGCCTCTTCAAAGAAGCTCTCTTCTCTTCAAGGTAAACTTCCATCTCTGCCTCCTGCATGCAAGCTGCTGACAAAGCTTCCTCCATGGAACGATGTCCTAATGCCACTAGTCTCTTCCTCAGGGACGGCTTCACCCCATGATAAATTTCTTTACCTTCCTCCGCTCATCTGCCATAATGTGAGGCACATACTTGGACAGCTCTGCAAATCTTGCCTCATACTCAAGTACACTCATTGACCCCTGGGTCAACGTCAAAAACTCCTGCTCCATGCAGTCCTGCACGTGCTCTGGAATGTACTTCGCCTTGAACAAGCGGACGAATTCAGTCCATGCAACCTCCATAGCACCATCTTCAAACTGTGTGCGAAGTACAGAAGACCACCATACGTCGGCACGCTCTGAAAAAGAAGGTAAGTACATCTAAGATATATTCCAACCAATACCCATAAACTCCTTAAAATCTATTTTACCTGCAGCATATAAGTAGCTAAGGACACTCTCTCCTCTTCCGCACAACGAAGGGCACGAAAGATCTTCTCCGTCTCTCTAAGCCAACTCTCCGCAAGAATGGAATCACTCTCTCCCTTAAAGAAAGTGGGGTCATCCTCCTGAATCTTTCCATCATAGGCACTCCTCCAAAAACTGCATCCTGAGCCGGTGCTCGTGCCTACAATCCAAAACATCCCTTAGATAACAACTCTTCAGTTACCACCTTGAATAATTCTTGCAGCTACCGACCTGAACCTGCACCTGCGCCTGCAATGCCGCTGTACTCTGAGCCTGAGTCTGCATCGCATGCACCAATCCTTGCATCAATGCTCCGTAGTCTACAGGTGGTGGTGGGGGTGGCAAAGGTACACCCGCCTGGTCTTGAGCCTGCTGTGCTGGAGTCTGCTGATCACCTGCTGACTCATCACCTCGAGCCGGGCCAGCTCCTCTACGTCCACGAGTCGCCATAGACTGCAAAATAAGCATCCTATTTAATAGCCTATCATCCTACATAACTTGGACTAATTCTTTATGCAGACTTGAAATATGAATACAATACTGATATTCTATTTATGTACATGTTCAACCTGGATCTCTCTGATACCAATCTCTGTAACGCCCCTCTTAGACCCAGTACAGTTACACCAACTCACATTGGATCTAGTAGAGGTATTACAGTGGAACGAATCCAACAATTTCCAATACAGGTTGAAATATACACAAATAACTATTCAATTCCAATGATAATTAACAGAACTTGGAATTAAACACTTGCAATCAGCATTTATTCAAAAGCAAATCTAATGCATAAAAGATAACAATAGTACAAGGTTTATTACAATCCAATGATCAGTTGCATAAAGGAAATTACATAAGATCCTCACATACAAGTCTACTCTAAAACTCTCTAAGACAAGCTAAGCCTCCACGTCCTCACGCTCTGAGTCAGTTTGCACTAACTCCACCGTATCCTCTGGCTCTCCTGAAATGTTAGGCAAGTATGAGTCCACAAGACCCAGCAAATCACATGAAAGACAGTTCAAGATATTAACATTATATTAGTTTTAAAACATGGTAGTACATTAGCATTCCATTCATTGATATCATATACTTTTCTTAATATAGTTCTAAGTCCATTGGCAATCATTCATTTCATGGTGATTTTAACAATTAAGGAAATAAAAATGTTTCACATGTAGCGTGGAATTACTCATTCATGAAAACTATTCGATGTTACGTGACTTACAACAATTTTCATGTATCAATTTCTCACTTATACATGCATTATTCTTTTACATAACAATTTTCATGTAGTAGTACAAAAACATTGACATGTAACAAGAAATCCTTTGAACAAGTTCACATGTAGGAATGTAAGCATATAACATGTAGTATGTAGCATGTAGAACAGGTAGACATGTAACTTGTAGCATGTAGATATGTAACTTGTAGCATGTAGTCATTTTCATATAGTTGCCAAGACATAGCCCACACTAAATTAGAGATCAGTAGTCATTTAACATTCACTTATCACCTAGGCAATGCGGTGATGAAGTCATAGTATTTGCGCAAAACCGGGGAAAGTCCTTCCCACCTTGACCAATAGAACAAGTCTACCTCCAGGATTTCAATCCGTTGCCCACGGATTCATTTCTTACATGTAGGTGAATCATTACCATAGGGGCATCTACGGTGTAGTTCCTTGTAGGAATCTCTAAGATAGCAATGTCTTATTGGCATCATTGTTATAATGCATACACTAACGTATATAATAATAGTGACATTTCATTTCATACTATTTAACATGTGCCAATGCAATATTTCAAAGTACAACACTTTCAGTTCTGAAATTCTATTTACTGTACAACAGATTTCTATCATGATACTAATATTCATTCTTGCATTTTCATGCATTTTTATTCAATTCTATGTGTAATATATTGTTCAAAATTCATAAAAGAACGTACACATGTCTGAAAATTCTGAAATTTTAACAGAAATTCGAAATCAGTAATTACAATACACATGCCGAATTTCATAATTTTCTGATTTCTGAAACTATTTTTCATGAATTTAACTCTATTAAATCAACTAACTAACATGGTTTAATATTGAGAAAAGCTCACAATTTTCACATGGATAGGGATTACTGATATATCATATTTATTGCAGTAATCTAAACATCAATCAACATGCTTTCTTTTACATCATTGTACTTATCTTATACAATTTAAACCTTGATCATTGTCATGTAATTATGCATGTTCATCAATTCATATATATATGTATAAATATATAGAACCTGCACATTAAAGCAATAGACAGTCCATAACAATAACCTACTCTAATATTACATGGCTGAAACGCATACATTCATAAATTACACATTTAAAACTAATTCACTCAGATTTCTAGAATATATGATTCTGTTAAACTTGACGTCAATTAGTATGACGTTTACTATGGTCGACGTCCACATACGTTGTCGTTAAGTAATTATAGGCGGCGGCACATAGCGCCGTTAACACAAACCGACGGCGGCACATAGCGCCGTTTACATATAGTAAGGACAAAAATACATATATATTTCGGATGAACTAAACGGCAGTCGATATTGCTGTTTACATATTATAGGCGGCAATACCCTGGACGTCTAGTTCTAAGACACAGAAAACACAGAAACCTGCATGTAATAACGACGTTTCTAACCCTTCCCGTAGGTTGTTTACATGCTTTAAAAATATAGAAAAATGTTAAATACGTAGTATAACATATCCTAAACTAATCCCCCATGCAACTTGCCTCAATCCCTCCTAATGGAGTGTCGAATCCGAGCTCAAAGAAGCCCGTCTTGCCAGGGAGACAGTTCTTTCCTCCGTCTTCAAGCACTCCGAACCTCCTCCGATGAAGTTCCTCCGACTGGATGAGCCTTTGGGCACGAAGTCCTATGTATCTCCTCGGTGTAGATGCCTTCGAACCGCACGAACAAGCACCAGATCGCTCTGCAAATCCCTTCCTCGGCCCTCTTTCTCTCCTCCAGAACCAAAGCAAAAACCCCTTTTCTTCCTGCGAGATCTGGTCTTATAAAGACCTCTCAAGCAATGACCAAGCCTAATCCTGACCCTCGGATCTAAACGCATCGAATCAGCTCATTAAAACCTTCCCGAAACGGCCGATCTCCTTAATCCGGAACAGAAAGCTCAAAAACAGGCAAGTCAGTTTAACGTCAACATAGGTTGTCGTCTACCCCAAATATAAACGTCCATCGTTGATGTCATTTATAGTCTTGCCCATAATTAAATAATTCAGAAAAATATTAAACGTCAATACCTATCGTCGTTAACATCCATAAACGGCATGCGATGTTACCGCTTACAAGCTTTAACGTCAAATGATATTGACGCCTAGTTCTACACAGAACAGCATTCATTTATGCAGAAATAAACACACAATGAACAGAATACATTCAAGGAAATTCTAGGGTACTACAAATTACATCATTGAACACTTTAAAAGATTTTCTTGTTTGTTTTCCTTGAGCACATATCCCACAAACTAGACTGTCAATGATAGGGAAAGATTGTGGAAGACCTTAACAAGATTCATTCTTATGAGTTTGCTTATGGTTGAGAAACTTGCATGACCCAACCTTTTGTGCCAAACCAAGCAATGTCATTTTTATTTGCAATCAAACAAATAATTGCAGAAGAATTGTCACTCAAATCTATCATGTAACTATTATTTTCTCTTTTTCCAATCATTTGATTTTCTCATAAGAGGAGTCAATTATTTTGCATGAATCAGATTCAAAAAGAATTTTGTGACCATTGTCACACAATTGACTAATGCTAAGCAAGTTGTAATTCATCCCTTCAACTAACCAAACATCATCACTCAAGGTTATGCAAGACTTACCAATCTTTCCTTTGCCAACTATTTTGCCTTATTCTTACCTCCGAAGGTGACTGACCCACCTCCTTTTCAAACAAGCAGGAAAATTTATTTCTATCTCTAGTCATGTGCCGTAAGCGTCCACTGTCAAAAATCCAGATGTTTGAATTGGATGCACAACCTTCCTGCACACAACAAATTAGACAAGAAAAGTTTTTGGCACCTAGATGTGATTTGTAAGGCCCTAAAATTTTGTCCTTTTATTTGATATCATGTATGGATTCGTGCTTGTGTGTAAATATCATGTCTGCATATGTAGGTAACTATGTACATATTAGCTAGGTGTACTTACGTGTGCATGTGTAAATTAATTGTAAATAGTGGATGATTGCATGGTGTAGTAGTGTGTATATTATACTATATGTATTGCATGCATATACATAGTGTACATAGGGTTTTCTGCATGGTTTAATGCTCTGGCCGAAGAGCAAATTGGCGTCAACATGGATGGACGTCCATGTTGAGTAAACGTCCATATTGATGGACGCCAACTATGAGGTAAACGGCCATGGAAGTGGACGTCTACTTCTCTGATTTTCTGTGTGCAGCAGACCCCGAAATCTGGGTTGGGCTTGCTAACCGATTGGGGAGATGTCCCCAATGGCTCTTACCTCTCAAATCAGTCATGTGTGAGACCTCAGCCTTACCTTATAAAACTACCCCTCTGTGCAACCTTGAAGAGCTCTCTTGGCTCTTTGCATAGAGAGAAAACCCTAGCTGTGAGAACAAGAGAAAAACCTGAACTTTGGAGGCTTTGATTCGGCGACCAGAGGCTCCTTCCAGTGATCCACTGCGTCAAGGAGGAAGTCTAGACATAGAGGAAGGCTTCCCCGACCCCGGCCTGCAGTGGAGATCAACCTGGAACCCAGAGCAAGAGGATTTTGGAGGCTTCTTGGCACTGCCCAAGGAGAGCTTCAACAGCCATTTAGATCCCCTTGAAGATTTTTCTAAAGGCAAGTAACCCATCCCCGTGATGCATGTATATGTCCAATAGGTCTTAGGAATTTTATGGGATTTTACTCGTGTCCTGGATCCCCCACATTCACCCTTTCTTTGGAGCTCGGTCTGTGTTTTTGCACAGACAGGAACTTAACGGCAAGATCCCTTGCCGTTAAGCTCTTCAGTTGGCGACAGACGATGTTGCGGTTAACCCCTTTGAACGGCTAGCCTTTGTCGTTTAGTTCTTCAAGACAGAACAGTGAGCTGTTCTTCCTTATATGTTATTAATTTCTGAAGTTTTCGCATGAGGATATATTGTAAACGTTATATGTTATGTTATATAGATAATGGAATGTGATGTGAGACTTTTACGTAATTCTGCAATTAGTATAAATTGCTAGGTTTATGTGAAATGCATGTTAGATGAGACCTTGGTTGTGTTAGTCTACTGTTCACATGATTCGTGAGGAATTTGAATGCCATAATTTTTCTAGACCATGTGTATGTATGTCATTCCATGCTCTGCAAAATTGGAAATTTTCCCATGATCATGTGATTTATTACAAATTCGGTAATGAAATTAGAAAGCATGTGTAGGGTCATGTAAAAATCACAGTAAATAGTATGATGTGAGATAAATTCGGGAAAAAATTCTTTGATAATTGAATGTTAGGTACAGGTCTGAGAACTGTCAAATCCAACATTTATGTTGTGCTTCCATGATAACTGAATTATTATTGGTATGTGAATGAGTGTTTCATTTTCTGTAAATTGTGTGTACTTCAGAAAAATGTGAAAATTTTCATGAGTGGTCTAAACCCTGCAAACAGTGTGTGGTTAAATTTTCATGAGATTTGGGTAACAATAGGTTATATTGTGAAATTTCCATGTGAAAATGAGTTATTAATGCATGCTATCATGATTATGGTTTGATTATGTGTTTTCAACCTAATTAGTGTAAATTACTGAGTGTTTAAACTCTATCAAATAGTAGCACCATGAATTAGGAAAAACTGAACCATGTGCTAATAGCGACAACGTAAGTAATGCGTAAATTGGGTGAAATGTGTGTGTGTTAAAAAAAAATCGAAATGTGTAAATTGTGCCGTGTGTGACACTGCTTCCATAGAGGGCTGTGGAACCGTACCGTGGAAAAGTCCCCACGGGAAGGTTCAATGTGTTAAAATCCTATGGGCATTAGGATGAAATCCTGAATGTGGACAAGTACCACTGGTTAGGGTGGAGAGTTCTTCTCCGGTCTGCGTAGTACCAAGAGCCGTCACTGTGTTGCCTAGGTGGCGTCTATGTGTTATGTGTTATGTGATGTGAATGTGTCCTTCTAGTGGTGGTTTGGACTATGTGTCACGGCATCTAAATGTGAAAATGTGAATGTGTATATGTACAAATTGTGTAGTGTGAACATGTGTATATGTGTAATGTGTAAAAGTAAACATTGTGAATGTGCAAATGTGTAAACATGTGAAACAAATGTGTTAGAATGTGAAATTGTGGTTCATGTTATGAAAATGTGGGATTCATGTCAAAACAGCAACCTTAATGTGTTTATAACAATGTCTTACATGTGCAAAAATATGTAAAATCCATGTTGGGAGTATTTTCCTTTTATGTGTGTGAAAATCTCATGCTAAATTGCTATCATGTTGTAGCTTAAATGGTGAATGTAGCTCTCATGTGGATAGATAAATAGAAAGCATGTGGTAGGTATTTAATTTGGAATGACCTAAACCATGTATCATGTGTTGTGAATTATGTAGAAATATCATGACAGGTTGTTTCTTATCATTGTTCCAACCATGCTATATGTTTTGACTTAATGAAATTGAATGTAGGACTTACTTGTGATGTATGCATGTATGATGTGTATGGAATTACTTGTCGAGTCTTTTAGACTCACTCTTGCTTTGGCGTACAGGTTTAGCAGGTGACCCTACTTCCTTGGAGGAGACCGTTGAGAGCGACTCCGAGCGAGGAGAATAGAGTGTTGTGGAGTCACCGTTGTTGTATCTTACTTTCATAGTATGTAATTGAGACTTATGTAATTGAAGCTTATGTAAATTGTGGACGAACAATGTAATTTGAATTTTGTATTTCATTATGTGGACTTAGTTCCTTAAATTGCTATATGGATCATGTATGTTTAATGTGGGTGATGAAATGAAAAGACAGTAGTTCTTTTACTTCCGCTACTCTGTATTCATATTTGTGTACATCTCAATCATTTGTGTTAGTGCTTGGGTAAATGTCCCACTGTGATGAGACTCACTATACCGACGTGGATTGGTATAATCGTACCGGTATAAGGAGGGTCGTCGCAGAGATTTGTATCAGAGCGACTGGTTGAGATTGTACATAAATATACATAAGTTATCATCTCCATTACATGCTAAGTCTTTATAGAGTTGTCCACATGTGTAGAATTGATTAATTATGAATGAAAGATAGATAAGAAAGTGGTTAGGGACTAAATAACATAGTTTTAATAGTGATTAAATTAATTGCAGCATATGGCTTCACGCGGTAGACGTGGTGGTGTACCTACTCGCGATGGCGAGCAGAGGAGAGATGACCCTAGGCGTGAGGAGCAGACTGAGCAGCAGGCCCCGGCACCTCAAGGTCCTGTACTTCCCCACTGCCACCAGTGGATTATGGACTGTTCATGCAGGGTCTAGTGCAGGCCATGCAGACGCAGGCCCACACCCAGGCTGCACTCCAGGCTCAGATGGAGGCTCAGGCGCGGGTTCCAGTTCCCCAGTTTCAGGACCATGGTGGACCCTCCATCACGGAAAGATTCAAGAGGATGTTGCCACCCTCTTTTAAGGGGGAGAGCGACCCATTGCTAGCTATGTAACGCCCCTCTTAGACCCAGTACAGTTACACCAACTCACATTGGATCTAGTAGAGGTATTACAGTGGAACGAATCCAACAATTTCAATACAGGTTGAAATATACACAAATAACATTCAATTCCAATGATAACTAACAGAACATGGAATTAAACACTTGCAATCAGCATTACTCAAAAGCAAATCTAATGCATAAAAGATAACAATAGTCCAAGGTTTATTACATTCCAATGATCAGTTGCATAAAGGAAATTACATAAGATCCTCACATACAAGTGCCACTCTAAAACTCTCTAAGACAAGCTAAGTCTCCACGTCCTCACGCTCTGAGTCAGTTTGCACTAACACCACCGTATCCTCTGGCTCTCCTGAAATGTTAGACAAGTATGAGTTCACAAGACCAGCAAATCACATGAAAGACAGTTCAAGATATTAACATTATATTAGTTTTAAAACATGGTAGTACATTAGCATTCCATTCATTGATATCATATACTTTTCTAATATAGTTCTAAGTCCATTGGCAATCATTCATTTCATGGTGATTCTAACTATTAAGGAAATAAAAATGTAACTTGTCGCATGTAGATATGACATGTAGCATGTAGATATGTAACTTGTAGCATGTAACATGTAGCATGTAGATATGTAACTTGTAGCATGTAGTCATTTTCATATAGTGCCAAGACATAGCCACACTAATTAGAGATCAGTAGTCATTTAACATTCACTTATCACCTAGGCAAAACGGTGATGAAGTCATAGTATTTGCGCAAAACCGGGGAAAGTCCTTCCCACCTTGACCAGTAGAACAAGTCTACCTCCAGGATTTCAATCCGTTGCCCACGGATTCATTTCTTTACATGTAGGTGAACCATTACCATAGGGGCATCTACGGTGTAGTTCTTTGTAGAAATCTCTAAGATAGCAATGTCTTATTGGCATTCATTGTTATAATGCATACACTAACGTGTATAATAGATAATGACATTTCATTTCATACTATTTAACATGTGTCAATGCAATATTTCAAAGTACAACACTTTCAGTTCTGAAATCCTATTTACTATACAACAGATTTCTATCATGATACTAATATTCATTCTTGCATTTTCATTCATTTTCATTCAATTCTATATGCAATATATTGTTCAGAAATTCATAACAGAACGTACACATGTCTGAAAATTCTGCAATTTTAACAGAATTCGAAATCATTAATTACAATACACATGCCAAATTTAATAATTTTCTGATTTCTGCAACTATTTTTCATGAAATTAACTCTATTAAATCAACTAACTAACATGGTTTAATTTTGAGAAAAGCTCACAATTTTCACATGGAACAGAGATTACTGACATATCATATCTATTGCAGTAATCTAAACATCAATCAACATGCTTTCTTTTACATCATTGTACTTATCTTATACAAATTAAACCTTGATCATTGTCATGTAATTATGTAGTTCATCAATCATATATATATATATTATATATCTAATATATATATATATATATATATATATATATATATATATATATATATATACCTGCACATTATAGCAATAGACAGTCCATAATAATAACATACTCTAATATTACATGGCTGAAATGCATACATTCATAATTATACATTTAAAACCAATTCACTCAGATTTCTGGAAATATATGATTCTGTAAACTTGACGTCAATTAGTATGACGTTTACTATGGTCGACGTCCACATACGTTGTCGTTAAGTAATTATAGACGGCGGCACATAGCGCCGTTAACACAAACCGACGGCGGCACATAACGCCGTTTACATATAATAAGGACAGAAAATACATATATATTTCGAATGAACTAAACGGCAGTCGATATTGCCGTCTACATATTATAGGCGGCAATACCTGGACGTCTAGTTCTAAGACACAGAAAACACAGAAACATGCATGCAATAACGACGTTTCTAACCCTTCCCATAGGTTGTTTACATGTTTAAAAAATATAGAAAATGTTAAATACATAGTATAACATATCCTAAACTAATCCCCCATGCAACTTGCCTCAATCCCTCCTAATGGAGTGTCGAATCCGAGCTCGAAGAAGCTCGTCTCTCCAGGGAGACAGTTCTTTCCTCCGTCTTCAAGCAATCCGAAACCTCCTCCGATGAAGTTCCCCCGCCTGGATGAGCCTTTGGGCACGAAGTCCTATGTATCTCCTCGGTGTAGATGCCTTCGAACCGCACGAACAAGCACCAGATCGCTCTGCAAATCCCTTCCTCGGCCCTCTTTCTCTCCTCCAGAACCAAAGCAAAAACCCCATTTTCTTCCTGCGAGATCTGGTCTTATAAAGACCTCTCAAGCAAAGACCAAGCCTAATCCTGACCCTCGGATCTAAACGCATCGGATCAGCTCATTAAAACCTTCCGAAATGGCCGATCTCCTTAATCCGGAACGGAAAGCTCAAAAACAGGCAAGTCAGTTTAACGTCAACATAGGTTGTTGTCTACCCCAAATATAAACGTCCATCGTTGATGTCGTTTATAGTCATGCCCATAATTAAATAATCAAAAAAATATTAAACGTCAATACCTATCGTCGTCAACATCCCATAAATGGCATGCGATGTTGCCGCTTACAAGCTTTAACGTCAAATGATCTTGACGCCTAGTTCTACACAGAACAGCATTCAATTTATGAAGAAATAAACACACAATGAACAAAATACATTCAAGGAAATTCTAGGTACTACAAGCTGAGAGCTGGATGAGGAAGATCGAGAAGATCTTCTGGGCTGTTAGTTGTGCGGACGAAGACAAGGTTACTTTAGCCACCTATATGCTACAGGAGAGAGCTGATGTGTGGTGGGCTTCCTTACTGCGTACCCGATTCGAGGACGGTGCTATTGATGTTGCTTGGGACGAGTTCGTGAGGCTCTTCCGGGCCAAGTTCGTCCCCGAGCATATCCTGGACAGGATGGAGCAGAAATTCCTTTCCTTGACTCAGGGCTCCATGACTGTACTCGAGTACGAGGCCAGGTTTGCTGAGTTATCTAAGTATGCACCTCATATAGTAACTGATGAGTGCAGGAAGGCAAAGAAGTTTGTGATGGGCCTTAAGCCATCACTGAGGACGAGGCTAGTAGCGTTTGATCATCCTACCTTGGACGAGGCCCTAGCGCTGCTTGTAGGAAGGAGGGTGAAATGGAGCAGTGCCTCGAGGAGAAGAAAGCTTTGCAGAAGAGACCTGCGGCCCCTTTCCAGTGGCAGGATAAGAAAAAGGCAACGTACCAAACACCGCAGCATCCAGTGGCAGTTAGCAGTACTTAGGTACCTTCTCAACGTTCCCCTGGTGTGAAGAAGGAGTGTCCCCATTGCGGGAAGACACACGGTGGTACGGCTGTTGGATGGTAGCGGGAAAATGCTTGAAGTGCGGAAGCAGTGACCACAAGATCAAGGATTGTCTGAGACTTCAGCAGGGAGACCAGCGCGGAGCGCCAACCCCAGCAGCGGTAGCAGCAGCAGTGCCAGCTACAGGAAGACCAGGAAGGCCTCGAGCCCCAGCTCGAGTGTTTGCCCTAGCACGAGAGGATGCCGAGCAGGCGGAGCATGTCACCGAAGGTACGGTTTTACTTCTAGGTGTGCACGCTCAGGTTTTGTTTGATATGGTGCCACTCACTCATCATTTCCGAGTGTTTGCTAGGAAGTTAGCTATAGAGTCAGGCGTAGAGTCTGAGGATTTGGAAGTTCCGTTGTCTGTACACACACCCGTGGGTACGGTATCGAGTGGAAGTGTATTCCGTCGTTATATGTGTGCATTGAGGATAGAGTCCTAGAAGGGTGTTTCTTCTTGCTAAAGGTGAAGGACTTTGATGCTATTCTTGGTCTGGATTAGCTAGAGGAGCACTATGCATTGATAGATTGTCGTCGGAAGAGGATTGTTTTCGCATTCCTGGTGAGGACGAGTTCTCTCATCCCTTGCCAAGAAACTTGGTGGGAAAGTTGGTCATCTCTGCCATGAAGGCAATGCGCATGGTAAACAAGGGTTGTGACGCTTTTCTTTCCAGCGTAGTGTTAGTACCCGAGGCTGGTGAGTCACCTACTCTTGCAGAGATCGAGGTAGTGCAAGATTTTCCAGACATCTTTCTCGATGATTTGTATGGATTGCCACTGGATAGAGAGATAGAGTTCACCATAGAGTTGCTTCCGGGCACCTCTCCTATATCGAAGGCTCCATATCGGATGGCACCTGCGGAGTTAGCCGAGTTAAGGAAGCAGTTGCAAGAATTGCTAGTTAAGGGATTTATTCGCCCTAGTATTTCCCCTTGGGGCGCACCTGTCTTATTCGTAAAGAAGAAGGATGGATCACTTAGGTTATGCATCGATTATAGGAAGCTAAACCAAGTGACAGTGAAGAACAGGTATCCCTTACCTCGTATTGATGATTTGTTTGACCAGCTACAAAATGCATCAGTCTTTTCCAAGATCGATTTACGATCTGGTTATCATCAGTTGAGGATTAGGAGTGAGGATGTGTCCAAGACGGCGTTTAGAACCTGTTATGGACATTATGAATTTTTGGTTCTTCCTTTCGGATTGACCAACGCCCCTGCAACGTTCATGGATCTCATGAACAGGGTTTTAGGCCGTACTTAGATAGCTTTGTTGTGATATTTATCGATGATGTGTTGGTTTACTCTCCGGATGAGGCCACACACCGTCAACATTTGAGGGTAGTGTTAGAGGTTCTCCGTGAGCACAAGCTATATGCAAAATTCAGCAAGTGCGATTTTTGGTTGCGCGAGGTTCATTTTCTTGGGCATGTTATCTCCGTGCTGGTGTAGTAGTTGATCCAACAAAGGTCCAGGCAGTTATAGATTGGGAGACCCCCAAGACCCCTTCGGAGATTCGTAGTTTTCTTGGTTTGGCTGGTTACTATCGGCAATTCATTGAGGGATTTTCATCCATCGCCGCCCCATTGACTCAGCTTATCAGAAAGGGGGTGAAGTTTGTGTGGTCCGAGACATGGAGAGTAACTTTCAATTATTGAAGGCTAAACTTACTTCCGCTCCAGTATTGGTATTACCTAGTGGTGCTGAAGGTTTTGCCATTTATACGGATGCATCTCGGATTGGCTTAGGCTGTGTACTAATGCAGCAAGGAAGGGTAGTGGCGTATGCTTCTCGCCAATTGAAGGAGCATGAGCGTAACTATCCGACTCATGATTTGGAACTTGCGGCAGTGGTTCATGCACTAAAGATCTGGAGGCACTATCTTTATGGTGTCAAATTTAGGTGTTCACTGACCATAAGGGCTTGAAGTATCTCTTCTCCCAGAAAGAACTAAACCTACGGCAGAGGAGATGGATTGAGTTCCTCAAGGACTACGACTTCGATCTTCAATATCATCCAGGAAAGGTGAATGTCGTAGCAGATGCTCTTAGCAGGAGGAGGTCTTCGCTCCAGCAGGATTGGAAGATGTTGGAGGATGCGGCGTGTGCGATGGCTGAATTAGAGCCCTTATGTCAGGCTTTTGTGGCTCAGTTATCCCTTAGGTCTTCGGTGTTGGATGAGGTGATCGAGCAACAGAAAGCCGACCCTAGACTCCAAGAGTTAGTGGGCAAGGCAGGCATCGCTCGTGATGAGGATGGCGTGATTAGATTCCACCACCGAGTGTGTGTCCCTGACATGGTAGATGTCCGTGAGCATGTTTTAGCAGAAGCTCATAGGTCGAGATTCTCTATTCATCCGGGTAACACTAAGATGTACCAGGATTGAAGAGGTCTTTTTGGTGGTCGGCATGAAGAGAGATGTAGCAGATTATGTATCTAGGTGTTTAGTGTGCCAGCAAGTGAAGGCCGAGCGGCAGCGACCATCTGGTCTTATGCAGAAGATGGAGATCCCAGTATGGAAGTGGGAAGCTGTCACTATGGATTTTGTTTCGGGTTTGCCTCGATCTAGACGGGGTAATGACTCGATTTGGGTAGTCATAGATAGATTCTCAAAGACTGCACATTTCTTGCCTATAAAGAAGAAGCAGTCAGTAGAGAGCTTGGCTAGATTGTATGTCAGTAGCATTATTAGATTGCATGGTGTGCCGAAGTCGATCATTTCGGATCGAGATCCGAGATTTACTTCAAGGTTGTGGAAGGGTCTTCAGGATGCTTTGGGTTCGGAGCTGAAGCTCAGTTCAGCGTTTCATCCCCAGATAGATGGACAGTCTGAGAGAACTATCCAAACGCTCGAGGATATGTTGAGGGCGTGTGTGCTGGATTGGAAGGATGATTGGGAGCACCATTTACCTCTTGTGGAGTTCGCATATAACAACAGCTTTCATGCGAGCATTGGTATGGCTCCATTTGAGGCGTTGTATGGAAGGCCTTGCAGATCTCCTTTATGTTGGGAGGAGACCGGCGATAGGTAGTTGATCGGTCCGGAATTAGTTCAGGAGACTTCGGATAAGATTCAGCTTATCAGGAAGAGGCTTGTTGCGGCACAGGATAGGCAGAAGAGTTATGCAGACAACAGGAGGAAGGATTTGGAGTTCGAGGTGGGTGAGCATGTCTTTTTGAAGATTTCACCTACTCAAGGTGTCGTCAGTTTGGCAGGCATAGCAAATTAAGTCCAGATTCATTGGCCCAAATGAGATTCTCAAGTGTTTAGGTAGCGTGGCTTACGAGCTAGCTTTGCCTTCGGCTTTAGCTAGTGTTCATCCCGTTTTCCACGTATCTATGCTCAGGAAGTATGTTCGAGATCCGTCTCATGTTATTAGTCACAAGCCAGTGGAGATCCAGCCAAATCTGTCGTATGTGGAGCAACCAGTAGCTATTCTTGACCGGAAGGTTCAGCATCTCCGGAACAAGATTATTACGTCAGTGAAGGTTCTATGGCAGAACTTCTCACGAGAGGAGGCTACTTGGGAACTTGAGGATGCGATGAGGAAGAAGTATCCTCATTTGTTCGAACAGTGTTGTTTAAAGTTCGAGGACGGAGTTTTCTTAAGGGTGAGAGGGTGTAAGTCCCTCAAATTTTGTCCTTTTATTTGATATCATGTATGGATTCGTGCTTGTGTGTAAATATCATGTGTGCATATATAGGTAACTATGTACATATTAGCTAGGTGTACTTACGTGTGCATGTGTAAATTAATTATAAATAGTGGATGATTGCATGGTGTAGTAGTGTGTATATTATACTATATGTATTGCATGCATATGCATAGTGTACATAGGGTTTTCTGCATGGTTTAATGCTCTGGCCGAAGAGCAAATTGGCGTCAACATGGATGGACATCCATGTTGAGTAAATGTCCATATCGATGGACGCCAACTATGAGGTAAACGGCCATGGACGTGGACGTCTACTTCTCTGATTTTCTGTGCAAGCAGACCCCAAAATTCCGGGTTGGGCTTGCTCACCGATTGGGCAGATGTCCCCAACGGCTCTCACCTCGCCCATTAGTCCTGCGTGAGACCTTAGGCCTTACCTTATAAAACTACCCCTCTGTACAACCTTGAAGAGCTCTCTTGGCTCTTTGCATAGAGAGAAAACCCTAGCTGTGAGAACAAGAGAAAAACCTGAACTTGGAGGCTTTGATCCGGCGACCAGAGGCTCCTTCCGGGATCCACTGCGTCAAGGAGGAAGTCTGGACATAGAGGAAGGCCTCCCCGACCCCGCCTGCAGGAGATCAACCTGGAACCGGAGCAAGAGGATTTTGGAGGCTTCTTGGCACTGCCCAAGGAGAGCTTCAACAGCCATTTAGATCCCCTTGGAGATTTTTCTAAAGGCAAGTAACCCATCCCCGTGATGCATGTATATGTCCAGTAGGTCTTAGGAATTTTATGGGATTTTACTCGTGTCCTGGATCCCCCACATTCACCCTTTCTTTGGAGCTCGGTCTGTGTTTTTTGCACAGAAAGGAACTTAACGGCAAGATCCCTTGCCATTAAGCTCTTCAGTTGGCGGCAGACGATGTTGCCGTTAACCCCTTTGAATGGCTAGCCTTTGCCGTTTAGTTCTTCAGGACAGAACAGTGAGCTGTTCTTCCTTATATATGATTAATTTCCGAAGTTTTCGCATGAGGATATATTTTAAACGTTATATGTTATGTAATATAGATAATGGAATGTGATGTGAGACTTTTATGTAATTCTGCAATTAGTATAAATGCTAGGTTTATGTGAAATGCATGTTAGATGAGACCTTGGTTGTGTTAGTCTACTGTTCACATGATTCGTGAGGAATTTGAATGCTATAATTTTTCTAGACCATGTGTATGTATGTCAGTCCATGCTCTGCAAAATTGGAAATTTTCCCATGATCATGTGATTTATTACAAATTTGGTAATGAAATTAAAAAGCATGTGTAGGGTCATGTAAAAATCACAGTAAATAGTATGATGTGAGATAAATTCGGGAAAAAATTTCTGTGATAATGTGCATGTTAGGTACAGGTCTGAGAACTGTCAAATCCGACATTTATGTTGTGCTTCCATGATAACTGAATTATTATTGGCATGTGAATGAGTGTTTCATTTTCTGTAAATTTTGTGTAATTCAAAAAAATGTGAAAATTTGCATGAGTGGTTTAAACCCTGCAAACATTTTGTGGATAAATTTTCATGATGTTGGGTAACAGTAGGTGTTAGACCCCGAATTTTTATTCTCTTTTATATATATGTATGTATATGAATAGTGTGTTGGGAGTTCGCTTGTTGTGTGCATAGCATGCGTAGTTCATTGTGCCTACTATAAGTTTTATACTTCTCTTGAGCATATATATTATATATATATATATATATATATATATATATATGTCTATTCGCGTAGAAGTGAGCAATTAGCTAAATTAAGAAGTAATATGAATGTTCTCTTTTCTTTTCCAAGAATCTTAGACTTAGAATGATTGAGTAATATTATGTATGTATTTTCTAAATATTGAAGAATATCCTATACTACCTATTTCATGGAATTTTGTATAAGAGTATATGAAGTACATATGTGTATGTAGGTATGTATGTTATCTTGTGCGTGTGACAATTGTATACCTAATTCTACATGCATAACACCTTGGTGTACTTATGTATGCATGTGTATGTTTAATTGTAAACATGGTTCATTGCATGGTTTAGTTAATGCGTACATTGTACTTCGTACATTGCATGTACATAAAGAGTTCAAGCATGGTAGGTGTATTTAGTAGTTTATATTGGGATTCTATACTCCTCATGAATAACATGCATGTATTTTTATGATAATTAGGTGAGGATAGTCAATTGGCTAAATTATGCATATAGTACTTAAGCAATGTTAGGTAAAGTTGTGCAAGTTAATCTAATTATCGGTTCGCATGTTGTACCCATCCATTTCAAGCATAATGTACACAAGTGTGCTACACCCGTGTGTGTATACTATATATATGCCAAATCAAGTGTGTATGCATAGGTAGATATCTATGTACATCTCATCTTAGTGTATTCATGTATGCTTGTGTATGCCTAGGTATAAATGCTATTGATTGCCCGTGTAGTAATATACATGTTATACTGTATACTTTGTATGCGTATGAAGATATTCATGTGCGTGTGTTATCTTAAATGTACCTATGTATGTATGTGTAGGATAAGTAGTAATTATTGGATATTTACGTGGTGTAGTGGTGTATACACTATACTACATAGATTTCATGTGCATGTATGAGTGGGTTAAGCATGGTTCTGCATGATTTTAAGTTCTGGCAGAAGAGTGTATTGGCGTCAACATACATGGACGCCCATGTTATGTCAGCGTCCATATCGACGGACGCCAACCCTATGTAGCCGTCCAGGGATGTGGACGTCAATATCCCTAATTTTCTGTGCTCTGCAGAGCGCAGAGAACACTCATTGGGCCAGGCCTCTGATTGGGGAGATGTCTTCCCAACGTCTCTCTTGTCCTTTCAGCCCCTGCACGAGCCCCTCTTGCCCCCTATTCTTTAAAACACCTCTCTCTGCTACCTAGAGAGCTCTCTTGGCTCATTTTCTAAAAGGAAACCCTAGCTGAGAGAAGGGATGAAGGACTGACCTTGAGAGCTCAGATCCGGCGTTCTGAGGCTTGGATCCGGTGATCTTCTTCGACAAGGAGGAAGTCCAAGCATAGGAGAAGGCTTCCCCGGCGTTGGACTGCGGCTTGCAACCCCTGGAACCCGGAGCAAAGGATTTCTGGAGGGTTCTTGGCAAGAGCCAAGGAGAGCTTCATCGGCTATTTTGATCTATTTAGAGGTTTTTCTTCAGGCAAGTAAACCCTAGGTCTTGAGCCTAGATATGTCCCCTAAGTCTCAGGAATTTTTGTGGATTTTAATTCGTGTCCTGGAGCCCCTATTCTGAATCTTTTTCCAAGCTCGGTCTGTGTTCTTACACAGACAGGAACTTGACGGCAAGAGACCTTGCCGTCAAGTGCATCTGTTAACGGCATGAGATAATGCCGTCAACCCCTGTAAACGGCTAGACATTGACGCTGAGTTCGTCAGGACAGAACCGTTAACTGTTTTCTCTCCTCTAAATGACTATTTTCGATGGGTTTCTCGCGATGAGGATATACTGTAAACCCTATACGTTATGTAAGATATCTATTGTGGTGTGTGGATGGGTTATTAAGCATGGTATGAGTAATGCAATTTAATTGTTTTGTGAAAATGCATGTATGTTAAGATAATAACCTTCTTGATTCACTGTTTGGATGATTTAGAGAGGGTCGGAAAGTGCTAAATGTTGTGAGCCATGTATGCATGCATCATCATCCCCTGCAATTTCTATGATTTTTCCCATGTTTATATGATTTGTTAGAGTTTATGTTTTGGAAAATAGAGAATATGTGTAGGACTATTAAATTCTCTAGTAAATCATGCTTTGTGCAATAAATACGGGTAGAATGTCGTTTAAATACAGGCATGTCAGGTCAGGGTTGAGGCATGTTAAATCAAATGCTTATGCTAGGTTTCCATGCTAATAGGGATTTCAAATAGCATGTAAAATAGATGTTTGATTTTCTGTAAATTCTATTTAGCTCAGAAAAATCTGAAAAATTGAGGGTATGATCTTGAACCCGAAAATAGCATGTGGTTAAAATTTCAGGTCATTTGGACCAGTATATAAAGAGTTATGTGTTTTTCATGTGAAATGTAATAATCTACATATGTTATCGTAATGTGGTTAGTTATTGCTTAAACCCAACCTGATTAGTGCATTTACTGTGTTAAACTCCTGAAATCTGTAGTAGCATGGTTAGGAGAAAAACAAAGTCACGTTGTGCATGAGAAAATGAGGGAGATGTGAGTGTTATGTGTAAAATACGTGTTAAAACTCGGCAAGAGTAAAGTGTAAAAGTTGTGCCTATGTGACACTGCTACCCTAGAGGCATCGGGAGCCGTATATAGAAAAGTCCCTATAGAAGGCTCCATGTGATATAAGTTTGTCCCAAAGGCATGGGGAAAACCCCGGAGGTGGACAAGTACCACTGGATAGGGTGGAGAGGGCTTCTCCCGGTCTGCGCAGTTACCAAGATTCACCACTGTATTGCCTAGGTGGTGGGTATGTGATTATGAGTCGTGTTATGTGTTATGTGTTGTGAAAAGAGTTATGAGAATGAGTTGTGTTATTTGTTAGTGTCCTCTACTGGTGGTTAGGACAATGTGTCATGGCAAATCGATTAACCAATGAAAGAATGAATAAAGTGTGAATATGTGAATATGGCACGTGGTAAGTGCCCATGACGCACGTGGTAAGTGCAATCGATGTGATATGTGATAAGTGAAAGTGGAAGAGTAAATGATGTGGAAACGAGTAGATTGTGTAAGTGTGAACATGTGTACATGTCAATGTGTAAAAGTGAACAATGTGAATGATAAGTGTGCAATCATGTGGGATAAATGTGTTAAATTGTGAACTTATGATATATGGCATGAAAGTGTTAAATGCATATCCAAATAGCAACCTAAATGTATGCAAAACGATGTTTCACATGTGTAAGAATGAGTAGAATCCATATTAGGAACTTCCCTTTCAAACATACGATAATCTCACGTTAATTGCTATCATGTTGTGATTGAATTGTATATATATATAGCTCTCACGTGAATGAAATGGTAGTGAGCATGTAATAGGATTTTCACGTTTGCAAAAGGTTGATTATGAATATGCAAATGCATGAAAAATATTTGGATTCCATGCTAGTTGGAAGGCTCAATTAGTATAAAACTTTTATACTAAGTGCTCATGGATTGCTAAATGGTTTTACCATGTTTTAACCTTCAAGTCATGCTACAAATGTGAACCATGTGCATGTGATTTTATTATGTTAAAACAGCAAGCAAATTGTATAAATAAATACAAAAAGGTCATGTAAAAAGCAAGTAGTCATCGTGCTAGCTTGTTCTTTTCTTTACGCTCAATTGTATGCTCTAGTAGTAGAAATATCTATGGGTTAAAAGAATGTGTGGACGAATCATGCTACATGTTGAATGTATAAAATAAGTGCATGTGTATGGTGTAATGCTCATGATTTAGAATAAAATTATGGTAGACTAAAGCATGCTCCTGTGAAGATAATATGTATTGCTAGTTGAGAGTAAGGACCATGAGTACCTTCGTGATTTGATGATAGTGTGCACCTCTTTAATGTTAATGCCATTTAGTGAGTGTGACATGTTTAAGTTTAAGACTTCGGTTTGCTTGCTGAGTCTTTGGACTCACTCTTGCTTCGGCGTACAGGTTGACAGGTATCTTTTTCTAGAAGGAAGCTTGGTGAGGATCGTCATTAGAAGACTATTTTGTGGAGCTATTACTAGTTGTACTTTCCTTTTTTTTTCCTAGCACGAAAAGGATTATTGTATGGACAATATTTGGACAATGTAGTTCTTTTATCTTGTATTAATGTGGACATTGTCTTTCTATTTCGCTATTTAGATTGTGGAATGTGTGTTGGTGATAGGTAAGAGTTGAGTTGATTATTTTATTCCGCTGTACTCTATTGCTATCCAGGTACATATCAACCTATTGACTAGTGTTGGGTACATGTCCCACTGTGACGATGCCCTTTTTACCGATGGGGATTGGTATAATCGTACCGGTATGAAGAGGGTCGTTACAGTAGGTTATATTGTGAAATTTCCATGTGAAAATAAGTTATTAATGCATGCTATCATAATTATGGTTTGATTATGTGCTTTCAACCTGATTAGTGTAAATTACTGAGTGTTTAAACTCTGTCAAATAGTAGCACCATGAATTAGGAAAAACTGAACCTGTGCTTAATAGCGACAACGTAAGTAATGCGTAAATTGGGTGAAATGTGTGTGTGTTAAAAAAAATCAAATGTGTAAATTGTGCCGTGTGTGACACTGCTTCCATAGAGGGCTGTGGAACCGTACCGTGGAAAGTCCCCACGGGAAGGTTCAATGTGTTAAAATCCTATGGCATTAGGATGAAATCCTGGAGGTGGACAAGTACCACTGGTTTGGGTGGAGAATTCTTCTCCCGGTCTGTGCAGTACCAAGAGCCGTCACTGTGTTGCCTAGGTGGCGTCTATGTGTTATGTGTTATGTGATGTGAATGTGTCCTTCTAGTGGTGGTTTGGACTATGTGTCACGCATCTAAATGTGAAAATGTGAATGTGTATATGTACAAATTGTGTAGTGTGAACATGTGTTATGGTGTAATGTGTAAAAGTAACATTGTGAATGTGTAATGTGTAAACATGTGAAACAATGTTTAGAATGTAAATTGTGATTCATGTTATGAAAATGTGGGATTCATGTCAAAACAGCAACCTTAATGTGTTTATAACAATTTTTACACGTGCAAAAATATGTAAAATCCATGTTGGGAGTATTTTCCTTTTATGTATGTGAAAATCCCATGCTAATTGCTATCATGTTGTAGCTTAATGATGAATGTAGCTCTCATGTGGATACATAAATAGAAAGCATGTGGTAGGTATTTAATTTGGAATGACCTAAACCATGTATCATGTGTTGTGAATTATGTAGAAATATCATGACAGGTTGTTTCTTATCATTGTTCCAACCATGCTATATGTTTGACTTAATGAAATTGAATGTAGGACTTACTTGTGATGTATGCAGTATGATGTGTATGGAATTACTTGCCGAGTCTTTTAGACTCACTCTTGCTTTGGCGTACAGGTTTAGCAGGTGACCCTACTTCCTTGGAGGAGACCGTTGAGAGCGACTCCGAGCGAGGAGAATAGAGTGTTGTGGAGTCACCGTTGTTGTATCTTACTTTCATAGTATGTAATTGAGACTTATGTAATTGAAGCTTATGTAAATTGTGGACGAACAATGTAATTTGAATTTTGTATTTCATTATGTGGACTTAGTTACTTAAATTGTTATATGGATCATGTATGTTTAATGTGGATGATGAAATGAAAAGACAGTAGTTCTTTTACTTCTGCTACTCTGTATTCATATTTGTGTACATCTCAATCACGTGTGTTAGTGCTTGGGTAAATGTCCCACTGTGACGAGACTCACTATACCGACGTGGATTGGTATATCGTACCGGTATAAGGAGGGTCGTCGCATGATTGGTGCCAACATCCTAAGTAAAAAGAGAAATCAAATCCTTTCTAACCCATATTTGAGCATTTTTCTTCACAGTGTTCTTTGGAACAGAAGATTCAACTTTTTGTTTTTCAAATTTCTGAAAACTATACCACTTAGCTGATTTATTCCACTGTGAAAATCTTGGCATGTAATGCTATTGATGAGCAGGAAAATGTGAGTGATAAAAAGAAGGATTGAACCATTGGTTACCATTGTACCTTTGGTTCCAAGGATTATTCCATCTTGAATTGTAAGATGTGTGAACATTCCAATTTCCATGAGAAAAATGATTCTCTATTGCTTTGAAGTTTTTCTGATTTTTATAATAGGCAGGTCGACCTATGCAGTGTTTGTGTCGACCTATAAATGGGGTAGGTCGACCTGGGTAGTGTGGTGTGTCGACCTATGCATGGGGTAGGTCGACCTGGGTAGTGTGTGTGTCAACCTCACAGGTTCTTTTTGTTTTAGCATTTTACCTTTGTTTTTCAGATAGACCTGCCTTGACAATTTTATTAGAGGAGTTTTTGCTGATTCTGTTTTCTTTTCAGATGATTCAATTTTCTTTGAATTTTGTGGTTCAAAACCTAAACCATGTTTATTTGAATTCATCTTCATTCCCAATAGAGCATTCAGATTTTCTTTGCCTTGTGTGAAGTTCTTGATGATCTCTTCTTTTTCTTTAAGGCAATGATTGAGTTTTTCAATTTGAATCAAATTTTCTTTATTTTCCTTTCTTTATCTTCAAATTTCCTGACAGAATTCATAATCTCTTTGTTCAATTTTTGAATCCTCAGTTTCAGATCATCAACAAGAATTAACAACTCATCATTTTTCCTTGATTTGGTCTGAAATCTAAGCTTCCAATTCAGAAATTTTTCTAGATGATGATGTGTCAATGAAGAATACGGTCAATTTTTCTTTTCAAATATTTATTTTCTTTTCTTACTTCAGAAATATTTTCAACCAAATTACCATATGCTTCTTTCCAATCTTCAATGGTAAATAGTTCAAAAGATATATCTATCTGTTCTTCATTGCTTGCAGCCATGAAGCAGACTTCATTTTCTTCTAAACTAGAGGATTCTTCATTGCTATCTGAGCTTTGATCCTCATCTGACCATGTAGCTACCATAGCCTTGTTCTTCTTTCTGTGAAACTCCTTCTTATGTCTGTTGAGCTTATCCTTCTTATTCTCTGGACATTCAGCCTTCATGTGTCCAGATTTGTTGCATCTGTAACACACAGGAAGTTCATCATTTTTCTTGTGATCAACATGTGAGAAGGAGTGTTTCTTTTTACCAGACATGACATTTTTCTTATTACCAAAGTTCTTCTTGTTGGATTTCAAAAATGTCCTAAATTGTCTAGTTATCAAAGCAAGATTATCATCCTCAGAGTCAGATTTTTCAGATTCATAAATCTCTTTAGATTTTCCTTTACTACTCGAGGAAGCTTTAAGAGCAATGGGTTTTGTTTTCAACATGTGTTCTTCAGATCTCTTAAGATTTAGCTCATAAGTCATTAAGGATCCAATGAGTTCATCCAATGTTATTTTGGATAAATCTTTTGAGTCCTCAATGACTGTAGCTTTAGTGTGCCACACATGAGATAAAGAACGCAAGATCTTCCTTACCAAATCTTCATTTGAGTATTCCTTACCCAAAGCTCAAAGTCCATTGATGATAACCATAATCCTAGCAAACATCTCAGATATGGTTTCATCAGATTTCATGACAAACAATTCATAATCAGAAACTAGCATGTTTGCTTTAGTTTCCCTAACTTGAGATGTGCCCTCATATAACAATTCTAATTTATCCCACATCTTCTTAGCAGACTTACACATAAAAATTCTGGAGTACTCCTTCGGATGGATGGCACATTGTAGCATGTTCATGGCATTGTAGTTCAGGGTAGCCTTTCTGATCTGCTCCCTTGTCCATGTATCTTCGTCCCCAGTGATTTCTACTGGTCCTTTCTCAACAATCCTCCAGACTTCATAGTTCTGAGCTCGAAGAAATACCATCAATCTGTTCTTCCAGTAAGGGTAATCAGTACCATCAAAAAATGGAGGTCTATTGATTGAATGACCTTCTGCAACGAAACCTCTGGAATCCATGATCAAGACAATTAGATGAAACTAGCAGCACAAATTAAGCAAGTGATTGAGTAAATCAAAACCAGAAACACAGATGATTCCACAAAGCACCTCAGAGTATAGACTCTGACCTGCTCTGATACCAGTTGTTGGGATCTGATAGGTGACTGAATCAATGTTAATTACGAATGTATGTGTATGGCAGCGGAATTAAAATGAGTGACACACACAATTCAATTAGATCAAGTTGTGGTGTGTGAGTATAGAGTGAAACGAGATAACAAACCACAAGAAAACCACAGTGTACAGAGAAATTTAAGGTGGTTCGAAGAACACAACTTGTGTCTCCTACGTCCACCTCCCCACGACAGAGGAAACACTAGCACTAGTATGAACAACCTAGAGCAAGACGACTCCAACACCTTTGAGTGCGACGACTCAAAGAAAACCCAGAAGATAGGCACGACGACCTACTCCACAGACCACTTGTAAGTTCAACAACTCACAAGCAATTGACACACGACGACTCAAACACCATAGCACTACGGCTCCAAACCTGAGTACACTGTACTCAAAACCTTTGGACCATGATGGATCCAAGTTCTGCTAGAACAAGCTCAATTAGAGAGTAGATCTTCTAGCGCGATCTATCTCAGTACAATGAAGAAAATAGAACAAATAGAATTTGATGATCTGTGTAGAACGCATACACAGATCACCCAATTAAAGTGTTAACTAGATGAATTACATACTCTGAGAGGTTTCCAAGCTTTTTCGATCTGTCTTCATCACGAACTCCTCCAATCACGAACTCCTCCTCTTCTTCTCCTTCTTCTTCTCGTTCTTCTTCTTCCTGGCGGCGATGCTCTGCTCCCTTTATGGATGCAGGTTCCCCTTTTTCCCGCTCTCCTTTTCTGGGAACTGTATGAGTTCTCTCTCCTTTGGAGTACGAAGATCATGGGTATTTATAGTCCCATGTGTCCATGTGGAGCCTTGGGGTGCGTGGGCACAAAAATCTAGGTAAAATCCCTTGAGTCCCACGCAGACACGTGTTCAGAAAATTTAGGATCTGAATCATCATTCGAAGTGTGTTTACACAATCAAGTTGTGTGTCAACACATGATCCTTGCATTGTGTCCTGACAGCACTGAATGGTGACTTCTGTCGACACACATTTTACTTGTGTCGACACACCTAGTCATAGACCAAATATCATCTTTCTGAGAGTACAGGATGTGTCGACACATGATCAACTTGTGACAGCACCACTTGCTTCTTATCTTCTGGCCGTTCTCTGGATGCAATGGATGTGTCGACACGTGATGGTTCTGTGTCGACACCACTGACTACTTTTCACTTCACTACTTTCTAAATACAATGAATGTGTCGACACCACTGACTTCTTCAGTTCTAAATGGCTTTTGTGAACAGATGCTGTGTTGACACATGATGTGCTTGTGTCGACAAAACTTTGACAAAATTATGTGAACCTGTATATATGAAGTGTGAACCATCAAAACATGCCATTATCATCAAAATCTGAATTATTAAGTGTTAAAACCATGTTATTTAGTCATAATTATAATATGTACAAAATGTCATCATCAAAATCAAATTATGAGTGATGCCATTAGTCATAATTAAAATCATCATTAAAGGTTTCAAATACACACTCAACATAATAGGTTGGACATGTTTTGGGTGTTTTTTGGGGTGATCCTTAGAAGGACTCTTCTGGACCCCCTCTGTCAGGTGTCATGACTGGTCTAAAGGTCGTGATGCATGCGCCGACCACGACAGGCTTTGTGTTGTCACAGTGGGCATGGGCGTCGCGATAGCTTAGGGCACCGTGACATGGTGGCGGCAGGCATGGGCGTCGCGACAGCATCATGACATATTAGGGTGCCGTGACATGGTTGCGTCGAGTTTGGGCATTGCGACAGTGTCACGACGGCCTTGGGCGTCGTGACAAGGGCAGACATAAGTGAGTTTCATGCAGAGTCTGTTTCTCGTCGCGTCTTTGCTTATTCTCAGTTTCTTCTGTACCTGTGGCACTAGTGCTATTTCCTAGTACGGTTCTACACTAGTCATTCGCCCGGTGCTCGGCACCTGAGGGCTTGTCCGGCAAGAGGTTGTTATCATTTACCTGGGACCCCCATCCTCGTGCACCCATTGAGGGAGTTCTCTAGGCGATGGGCATGCTCGGGTTGCATAGACTCTAGAGCATAGGGGAAAATGGTGGTAGGACAGCGGCATCGAGTCATTTACAAGCTCTCGTAGTTGGTCTGGGATGCCAAGGTCGTTCAGAGTTCTTCTCGGCGCAGGCTAGCTAGTCCTTTTCTCACTGCCTCGCTCTTTATGGCCTCGGAACCACCTAGAGAGGCCAGGCTTGGGACCGTAGTCTGGTCAGACTATGGCGGTTACTGTGTGGTTACTTTGTGTTCCTCAGATCCACTCAGAGGAGACGTGGAGGCCAGAGCTGCGGTCGAGGATAAGACGTCAATGGATGCACCTAGCCAGTTGACTAGTGGTAGTTGCTTCTGTAGCTAGTGTCGTTTGTCCAGGAAGGGTTCTTCTCTCTATCTATGTTATAGCCATGTGGTGATCACGATGGGCAGGTCGTACGGTGTTTCTGACTGCGTTACAGTCCCCGTACTGCTGCTAGTTAGTTAGCTTTCCTTCCGCACTTTCCTGCGTTAGAGTAGAATATATAAATGTTGTCATTTACTTAAATTATAGTTGTTATCTTGTCTGTTAGAGCCAATAGGTGATTGGTAGTCCCTACTGAGCTTCTGTTGTTAAGCTCATCTCTCCTTTTTCCAGGTGAGACTTCTCAACAGTGACCGAGTGCGCATCGGGCGGAGTAGGCGGGGCAGTCGTCGTCATCCTCGTAGCTAGCAATGGGCTCCCCTTTACTTCCAGTTGTACCTCACCCTTGAGGTATTCCCCTAAAGGCCCTGTTCTATTCTTCCCCTTGCTTACTTGTACTCGTGGTGTGTTGGGATTGTACCTAGAGCAATACATAGTACTCTTGCTCTTTCCCTCTTACTTCCGTCTGTGCTTCTAGTTCAGTAGTTGATGTTTATTTCCTTTACATATCCTGTTAGACTTGTTTATAGCCCTTTTGGGTCCCCGGATCTGTGGGCGGTGACTGTGAAAATCAGGTCCTCAGTTGGGGCCAAGGGTTAGGTTCTCAGGGTCATTACACACACATAAGTCATTTAGGACCTCAACAGAGCTATTGGTTGACTTAAGCTATTTCAAATTCGTTAGATCATCTTCATTATCGGGGTTCAATAATTAATTTTTAAAATAACCTGTTCACCCCCCCCCCCTCTAGGTTGGTCATACCCTGGGCAATAGTTCCATGACAACCAAGATGAGAGCAGATGAGCCACATGCCACCACCTCTCTGAGCCTCGAAGTTCCATCTCAGCTAAGACGAGAGTGGACAAACCACGTGTCGTTGCTTTTTCGAGCCTCAAAGTTCCATCTTGGTAAAGACAAGAGTGAATGAGCCACGTGTTGCCACCTCTCTGAGCCTCAAAGTTCCATCTGAGCTAAGATGAGAGAGGACGAGCCATATGTCATTGCCTCTTCGAGTCTTAAAGTTTCATCTCAGCCAGATAAGACTAGATGGGCCACATGCTGCCACCTTTCCGAGCCTTGAAGTTCCATCTCGTCTAAGATGAGAGCAGACAAGCCACATGTCACCACCTCTCTAAGCCTTGAAGTTCCATATCAGTTAATACGATAGCGAATGGGCCATGTGTTGTCGCCTCTCTCATCCTGAAAGTTCCATCTTGGCCAAGAAAAGAGTAGAAGAGCAATGAGTCGCCACCTCTTTGAGTCTCAAAGTTCCATCTCGGCTAAGATGAGAGTAGACGAGCCACATGTTGTTGCTTCTCTGAGCCTTGAAGTTCCATCTCGGCCAAGATGAGAGCGAACAAGCCACATGTCGTAGCCTGTTCCAACCACAAAGTTCCATCTTGGCTAAGATAAGAGTGGACGAGCCACATACTACCATCTCTCTGAGCCTCAAAGTTCCATTTCGGCCAAGACTAGAGTAGACAAGCCACATGCTACCACGTCTCCAAACCTCAAAGTTCCATCTCGGCCAAGTTGAGAGTGGATGAGCCACATGTTACTGCCTCTTCAAGCCTCGAAGTTTCATCTTGGCCAAGACGAGAGCAGACGAGCCATGTGTTTCTACCTCTCTGAGCCTCGAAGTTTCATCTCGGCAAAGATGAAAGCGGGTATGTTATGTGTTGTACTTGTAGATTTTGATAATCACAAAAGTACTAATTCTAATTCATGATGATAAAATCACAAAAGACCAATTCTCATTCATGTTGATGACCTAAGTATTTATTTTATTTATATTTAATTCGATGGTCAAATTTGTGTGTTAAGTGTGTAGAAAAATAGTCCAAAAGTCACACTTGAAGTGGACTTCACAAAGGCCAAGACTTGGAACAAAACAGAATTTTAAGGTGTGCAGAACTGACAATCGAACGACCGATTTCAAGAAATCTGACGACCTAGTGTCCCAGAAGTGCAAGTTGTAGAAGACAGAATAACAGGCAAAATTGGACTACTGATCTAGGGGAATCGATCGATTGATTTTCCCAGTAGCTTCAAATCTGAGACAGTTCAAGAATCAGATGACCGATTTAGTGCATTGTGTTGATGCAGAAGATGAAGCAGGTCTGCTCTAAGGCTAAGTCTAAAATCTGAAAATCGATTTGGCAATTCCGATCGATCAATTATGGAAACACAATTTCCTATTTTAGATGGACTCTTTCCTCCATTAGGTTTCTGCCCATGGTTCCTTCCAAGTTTGGATCTTTTGGGTTGATATATATATATATCCATCCCACGCCCCAGCAAGAGACCCATGATGCTAAAATCCTTTTATCTAGAAAAGCGAGGGTTTTGGAGAGAGAGGCACAATTTTAACTGTGCAATAAGGATATTTCTAACGACCCGACCTCCTGGACCCCCGCCAGGGACCCTGAAGGTCACGCCGCCACCCACGGATCCGAAGACCTGGAAGGGTTAGAATTTAGTCCAGTGAGATAAGCAATGAATTCAAATAACTATAACAAGAAAGTTCGTACATTAATAAGGAAATTACGCACAACATGTTTCAAATAAAAGTACAGGTACAGAAAGAAAAGTGCAATCCTTAAGGGATATACCTCGAGGACTTGCAAAAAGGCAACTCTTAACTCACACAGTACAAGAGCTCTCACGCTCACAACTCACACTGCTGGCAACGATGGCGGAAACAACCGCCACCACAACCGTCTGGAAACGAACTCCTACGACAGCGAGTCCCTACCTGAAGAAAGTAGTGAGCCTCGTGAACAAGGCCCAGTAGGGATAACCAGTCTCGTATCAGCCAGAGCAGCAGAAACTACAAAGAAAAGCAGAAGCAACTACTCTAGAAAGCAGTAAAACGAGAAACACCTACTGCAGATAACTACAAAGTAGCGGAACAGAGTAACGCCATGACCCACAACTAGGGTCAGGCCAGAGATGACTCCCACAGAACCAGCGGAGTCAAACACCATGCGGAAGTAACCTCGGCACACACTCGCCGAGATAAAGAGCTCACGGAACACCGGAGCAACCACGTGAGACCCGAGTCTCATCATGCAAGCACAGCCATCCCAAACCTCCACGAGGTCAGGAAGGTACACAGATAGGTGTCACCACGAACAACACCGAGCAGCCCCATGAGAAGAATGTCTCACCACAAACACGGCCACTACAGACCTCCACAAGGTCGAGGGCCCACAAACTGAACCACCCTGGACCCCGAACACGCCATGAGGTTAGGGAAATAGACTCGTCGATGCCACACGAATGGGCACCAAGGAACAGAGTATGGGAACAGTAGTTGGGTGCCTGCACTAGGGCTGTTCAGAATTCAGTTCAAACCAAAAACCGAACCGACTGGTTCGGTTCGGTTCGGTTCGGTTTGAAATCTTACACAATTCAGTTCGGTTTCAGTTTCTGAAACCGAATAAACCGAATATATATATTATAAATATAAAATATAGTCAAACTAACCGTAGACAGGTTGGCTAACGCATCTGTGCCCGCCTGCGCAGGCGTGGGTTCGATACTCAACTCCCGCAGGCGCATTTTTTTGGTCAAAAAATTGTGAAATTCTGTAAAACAGATGGCGGAAGCAGGGATTCAAACCCTCATCCGGTGAGACGAAGCGTGAGTGCCTTAGCCACTGAGGTGTCTGCTAGCTTCTATCGTAAAAGATATTAAACTTCGGTTTAAACCGAACCGAACCGGTTCGGTTCGGTTCGGTTTGACCTTGGGATTCGGTTCGGTTCGGTTTGGCCAAAAAATGAGCCAACCCGGACCGAACCGAACCGTGTTCACCCCTAGCCTGCACAAGGCACCCCGAGAGAACACGTGACACAGAAACCGCCATAAGCACATGACAACGAGGCCAAACCGACAATGCCCACGAAAGCTAGACATGGCTAGGGTACAACCACCGTGCAGGCTAGGGCAACGAGACACACTTGGAAACAATGTGAAAGGAAACGTCGTCACAACAAGAGCAACCAAGCCACCGCCACTAGTAGCTAAGAGGAGGACACACCAGCCACTCCTCTGCTCTCCACCACCGGCTCCTGCCTACAACCTTCCCGAAAGAGTGAGGCTAATGAGCCACCCCAGAGAACACCACACATGAACCACCATAGCCCGACCAAGCTACAGCCCCACACCTGGCACCACGACGTGGCTCCGGAACCAACGTCGAGAGAGGCAATGAGAAAGGACTAGATGATCTACGCTGGAAGAACAACCATACCACCTCGGCGTCCCAGACTCATCTAAGAGAGCTCTACAAACGACTCTACGCCGCTGTCCACCACCATTTTTCCCTATGCTACTAGAGTCTTAGCTCGAGCTCGCCCATCGCCTGGAGAACTCCCTCAACGGGCACGGGGACTGGGGGTCCAGGTAACAGTGAAACCTCTACAACGGACAAGACCTCGAGTTCCAAGCACCGGCCGAATTGAGAACAGAAGGGGCAACCACAACAAGAAAATGGCACAGCTGGTTTGTAACCAAGACAAGCCCAGCAGGCACAAGCACGCATGAAACCCCCTCCCCCCCCCCCCCCCCCCCCGAACACCTAGGAGGACCTTCGGCCAACCCCGGCACACACACCACGGCCAAAACTCGGAAACAAGAACGTGACCATAGGGGCGTCGCCTTCATAAATAGAAGGCGACAACCAACCCGTCGCAATCAGGTCGCGATGACCGGGGTGTCACCTTCTGATCTGAACGCG